>CM055062.1:54457960-54645881 GCA_029204045.2 Tillandsia leiboldiana | reverse complement strand
GGATCTGTTAGTGAGCCCGGGTCGCAGTTCGAGCCCGGGGCGTGACAGATTAGAGTGGTATCAGAGCCTAGGTAGTAGGTCGGGGTGGACTTGAACCCTAGGCTTGTGGTTGGATATTAGAATGACTACGTGAGAGTCGTGACTTTGAGCGAGAGTCTGATTGAGTTTTTACCTCTCCCAAGAGACGGGATGAGAGTTTGGCATGTTTATCATCCTAATCGATTAGGTTGGTTGCAGAACAAACTATAATACTATGGAATGGCTGACATGTCTAGGACTTTCGCTGATTGGGTCGTATGGTTGTTGTGTCCTGACGTTTGTAGTTGTGCAGTGGGTGGGATACCCGTTGAACGTCGTGTTGTGAAAGGACACACCCTCCCTGGCTGAGTACAACAGGATGGGCATTCTCCCTGGCTGAGTCACGAGGGGGCAAATTTTCCCTGGCTGAGTACCAGGAGAGCAGTTTTCCCTGGCTGAGTTACCAGGAGGGCATTTCCCTGGCTGAGTTACCAGGAGAGCGTTTTCCCTGGCTGAGTTACCAGGTGGGCATTTTCCTGGCTGAGTCACCAGGAGGGCGTTTTTCCTGTCTGAGTTACCAGGAGGGCAGTTTTTCCTGGCTGAGTAACAGGAGAGCGTTTTCCCTGCTGAGTTAACAGCGAGAGCGTTTCCCTGGCTGAGTTACCAGAGGGCATTTCCCTGGCTGAGTTACCAGGAGGGCATTTTCCCTGGCTGAGTCACCAGAGGGCGTTTTTCCTGGATGAGTTACCAGGAGAGCGTTTTCCTGGCTGAGTTACCAGGAGAGCGTTTTCCTGACCTGAGTTACCAGGAGGGCATTTTCCCTGGCTGAGTATTACCAGGAGGGCATTTTCCCTGCTGAGTCCACCAGGAGGCATTTTCCTGGTGCGTTACCAGGAGAGCGTTCCACCTGCCTGAGTTACAGGCGGGCATTTTCCCTGGCTGAGTCACCAGGAGGGCGTTTCCTGGCTGAGTTACCAGGAGAGCGTTTTCCCGGCTGAGTTACCAGGAGAGCGTTTTCACCTGGCTGAGTTACCAGGAGGGCATTTTCCCTGGCTGAGTACCAGGAGGGCATTTTCCCTGGCTGAGTCACCAGGAGGGCATTTTTCCTGGTGAGTTACCAGGAGAGCGTTCTCCCTGGCTGAGTTACCAGGAGGGCATTTTCCCTGCTGAGTTACCAGGAGAGCGTTTTCCCTGGCTGAGTTACCAGGAGGGCATTTTCCCTGGCTGAGTTACCAGATGGATAATTATCACTGGCCCGAGTTACCAGATGGATAATTATCACTGGCCGAGTTACCAGATGGATAATTATCACTGGCCGAGTTACCAGTGGATAATTATCACTGGCCGAGTTACCAGATGGATAATTATCACTGGCCGAGTTACCAGATGGATATTATCACTGGCCGAGTTACCAGGTGGATAATTATCACTGGCCGAGTTACCAGATGGATAATTATCACTGGCCGAGTTACCAGATGGATAATTATCACTGGCCGAGTACCAGGTGGATAATTATCACTGGCCGATGTTACCAGATGGATAATTATCACTGGCCGAGTTACCAGGAGGATACTTTCCACTGGCCGAGCAACCAGATGGATGCGTTGCCCCTGGCCGAGTACCAGGTGGGCGCATGCCCTGGCCGAGATTACCAGGAGGACATTTTTTTTTTCCTGGCCGAATTACCAGGAGGATACTTTCCACTGGCCGAGCAACCAGATGGATGCGTTGCCCCTGGCCGAGTTACCAGGTGGGCGCCTGCCCTGGCCGAGTAACCAGGAGGACATTTTTCCCTGGCCGAATTACCAGGAGGATACTTTCCACTGGCCGAGCAACCGAGATGGATGCGTTGCCCCTGGCCCGAGTTACCAGGTGGGCGCATGCCCTGGCCGAGTAACCAGGAGGACATTTTTCCCTGGCCGAATTACCAGGAGGATACTTTCCACTGGCCGAGCTACGAGGGGCGATGCCGCCCAGTGAGAGGCGATGCCGCCCAGTAAGGGGTGATGCCGCCCAGTAAGGGGTGATGCGCCCAGTGAGTGGCGATGCCGCCAATGAGTGGCGATGCAGCCTAGTGAGTGGCGAAGGTTTGGCCTGTTGAGGCGATTTTCACCTCCGGCCGAGTTACCAGGTGGTTATTTTAGTGAGATTGAGATGACCCGACAGGACGCCGAGATTTGATGGCGTCGAGTTCGTCCTGATGGACTACCGGGAGCGTCTCCAGCCGTGAGTTGCTTGTTGACATAGTTTCCCGCTTTGAACAAGAGGGACCGAATCCCTGAACGGTAAAGGAGCGAAAACTTCGATAGACTGAGCCTAGGGTCTGTTTCTTGTTTGGTTGGGGTTCTAGGCACCGGTCTATCAGAATTTTTGGATCTTGCCGCGTCCGTCAGTTCTTCTCGCCTATGAGTGGGGGTGTTGCTGTGAGTTGAGTCGTGGAGGGTTCTCCGACATAGCTGTGAGAGTGCTAGGGCATTTGCATTGATGTATGGGCTAGAGATAGGACCTTTAGCTTGTGCTCGTGAGGTTCAGATACCTGATCACGTGTTGCACATAGATGGGAGTTATTGGTCCTGCCAGTGCAGTTGGGGCCCTGGTTTTTGCCTGTTGATCTTTTGGCCCTTCCTCAGCTCCGGGTTTTCGAGGTAGTGTTGGGTATAGGACTGTGGAGATCTGAGGCCTTGATGCTTGGGTATACCACACCGTTGATACACGGTGGTGATGCCATGCCGTTGGCGCACGGCAGTGATGCCACGCCGTTGGTACGCGGCAGTGATGCCACGCCGTTGATACACGGCAGTGATGCCACACCGTTGATACACGGTGGTGATGCCACACCGTTGATACACGGTGGTGATGCCACGCCGTTGGTACACGACAGTGATGCCACGCCGTTGATACACGGCAGTGATGCCACACCGTTGATACACGGTGGTGATGCCACACCGTTGATACACGGTGGTGATGCCACGCCGGTGGCGCACGGCAGTGAGGCCACGCCGTTGTTACACGCAGTAATGCCACGCCGTGGGTGCACGGCAGTGATGCCACGTTGTAGGTACACAACGGTGAAAGCCTTTGGATGTTCGGACTTTTGACCGCGAGTTGGGCATCAGCTTTATGATCGCCTTGTGAGCCAGTTTTCAGTCCCGTTCACCGACGGTTTGGTCCCCGTTAGGGTGTTCTTTATGAGTTGAGGGATCGACTTCGACCCGTGGGTCCGTTGGGGTTATAGCATGTTGAGCGACCAACTATGGCACCGAGATTGTGTCTCCTGAGGATCCCTTTTGAGGGTAGCCTGCAGTTGAGTAGTCCACTCGGGTGGTTTTGGATCGGGAAGTGACCGAGTGAAGACCCCAACTTATTGGATTTCCCTTCCTTATCGGACGAGTCTGCGGGTATGCTTCGGGTCGTCTTGTTGAGGGTGGCACCATGTTGTGGTTTGGTGCGTATTACACTTGTGGTTATCTCAGTTTTCCCCCAGCCTTTTTAGTGGAGCCCTTGGTTTTTCACGTCTCAGCTCAGTAGTGATGTGTTTCTCCTCGCCCGTGATTTACTTGCCCCTTCGAGATCTGTGATTATTGGAGTACGAGGGACGCCCGTTGCAATTTCTAGCTCGAGAGATGAGAGAATTGCACATCGGGTCATGCCGTACTTGTTGTTGTTGTTGCGGAGTAATCACGAGGAGCGAGTGGGGGAGCTAGAGGTGTATTGTTTGATACCTAGCCGTGGTATTCTTGACTCCTGATGGGCCTTGATCTAGTTTCGAGGACGAAACTTTCTTTTAGTGGGGGAGGATGTGAGGTCCTGGGATCCCCCGCGTAGGGTTGCTGGTTGTTGGGCAGCTTTCGGTCGCCGTTGGGGGTGTTGGTGCGTGTATTGGGGGCCCAGAAATGGATTTGTGATGCAATTTGGGATTTGCTTGCATCACTGGAGGCCTGCGTAGGTTGCGCGCAATTTGGACACAAGTGGTGGACTTCGGGCTTAAATTGAGACCCCGTGGGAAGTTGGAGGACCCGTCGGGTGTTTAGAAGTGTTTTCCGCGCGATTCAGATGTCAAAATTAGACTCCGGGTGAAGTCCGGATAAAAATTTACCTCTCCGGTCGCCTTCGGGAATTTTTAGAGTTGGAATTGGGCAAATCGGACTTTAAAAATGGACCCCGGCGCGAAAATCGGATCGAGTGGGCATTCGGCAAATTTTCGGGTGAGAATTTGGAGAAATGGACATCGTTTTTGGATTCAGCGCGCGAAATCGCTAAGAATGGACTATTTACTTGTTGGTTTTGGAGCCCGGATGAAGTGCGCGTTTTTCGAGGCATCACGGCACGAATCTCGAGGCGAGGCGAGGCAAATCCCGAGGAGTGCGGCTCGCGGATCGAGGCGGGCGCGCGGCTCGAGGAGCGTGCGGCGCGACAGGGGGGGGCGCACTGGCGCTTCGGCGGGAATCGCGCAGGGGCCGCCAACGTGGCGGCCCCCCGTTGGCGCCCGCGCGGGAGCACGTGGGCGCGCCCGTGTCACGCGGCCGTGTCCCGCGCCTGCGGGCGGCAGCGTGTCACGCGCCCGTGTGGCGCGTGAGCTGCGCGCCCGCGTGGCGTGCGGGGATACGGCCACGTGGGCGCGCGCCTCCTTGCCTGGGCCTGGTGCACCCGGGCGGTGCGGTGGACCGGCCGGTGCACCGTGGACCGGTGCACCGTGGACCCGCCTTCTCCTCTCTCCCTCTTTTTCCTCTTCTTCTTCCTCCCCGCAAGCCACCTTCTTCCCTTTCTTTCTTTCTTCTGCACCCGAGAGCGAGAGGGAGTGAGGGAGGAGGTTGTGGGAGTTGGCGTTTCGCGTCGCGGGCCTCGTGGAGCGCGCGAGGCTTCCGATGGGGGCGTTGCGGCGACGGCGGCGCAGTCGGGTAGGTCCCGTGTGTTGGTTTTACTGTATTTTTGTACAGTTTTTGGGGCGATCTTTTGGACTGTAATTAACCCTCTTGCTCTTTTCTGTGTTGGGCACCGTGCACCGTTTTGCTTGCGGACATCCGCACCGTGCACCGTTTTGCGTGCGGACTCCGGCACCGTGCACCGTTTTGCATGCGGACTCCGTTTTTGCGTGCGGATCCTGGCACCGGTGCACCGTTTTGCGTGCGGACTCCGGCAACCGTGCACCGTTTTGCGTGCGGACTCCGTTTTGCGTGCGGATTCCGGCACCGTGCACCGTTTTGCGTGCGGACTCCGGCGCCCTGCACCGTTTCACGTGCAGACTCCGTTTTTGGTGCGGACTCCGGTAGCGTGCTCCGTTTGCGTGCGGATTCCGCACCGTGCACCGTTTTGCGTGCGGACTCCGGCGCCCTGCACCGTTTCACGTGCAGACTCCGTTTTTGGTGCGGACTCCGGCGGCGTGCTCCTTTTTGCGTGCGGATCGCGTGGAGGCCAATTGCAAGTGTCTACGAGCAATTGGTGGCAAATCGAGGTGGGTGGCCTTATCTCCAAGTTTTATGGACTGTACAGTATTTCTACTGATGTAGGACTATGCATGATAGTTTATTTCATTGTGTAGTATGCCAGATTGTAGGAATTGTTATTCCTTTTATTATCTGTTAATATAGTTATTTTGGAACTTGACCTAGCACCCCCGTCATATGTTGTATGTGTAACCAGACTAGTAGAAAACCCTCACTTGGGCTAGGGTTATTTATGCTTAGACATCCACACTGTACCTTCATCCCTGGACATAGTGTTTTCCCTCGCCCGGGTAGTGGGCCGAGAGGTCGGGACTTGCTTTTAGTGTGGGATGCTTTTACACTCTTGCCTGGGAGCAGAGTGGAGTCTGGTAGTTGTACTGGGTTGCTTATCTGTGCCGGGAGCCGTTTGGGTAAACGGTAGTCCCGGGAGGTCTTGTTTCCCTGTTGTGCCGTCGTGGAGGGAGCCGACGCGCAGACGGCAGTCCCGGGCCGTCGAGTATCTTCCGGACCGTCTTGTTGGGAACCGTTGGGGTTGGCGGTGGTCCCAGGTCGTTGAGTGTTGTCCGACCTGTTTTGTTACCCTGAGTTATGGGTCGTTCCTGGCTGTGGAGTATCTCCAGCCAGTGAGCCTTGTGCTGCGAGCCGTTGGAGAGGCTAGTGTCACGTGTTTCGAGTTAGCCGAGCAGCTGAGTCGTCGAGAGTGCTCCGACTGTTGTGCGAGGTATTTGGGGATCTTGAGTCCTACCGTTCTGAGAGTGAGCGTGGTTTTTGACTAGCCTGCATATGCCAATGTTTGATACTCTATGCCGCGCCGTTCTACTCAGTTGGAGTCGCGTCCTGAGATGCCGCTGTGGATACGATGGTTGGCCTGTTGAGGCAGTTTTGCGCGAGGGATGAGTTAGTAGGACAGGACGCCCCACGTAAATCCCGTCCTCATGTGGATGTGTGGTAGTGGGCAGGAGCGTTCCTAGTCGTCGGGCGCAGGCTTGACTGGACCTTTGAGGTAGTCAGTTCGTTTGGGTCGTTTGAGCACCTTGGGTGCGAGTGGTCTCATTTACTTTCATATGTTCCACTTTTTGGAGTATCTAGATAGAGGCATGGTAGCTGTAGAGTAGCTCCAGCTTTTCTTGTTTCAGTTTGCATTGCGTTGTTATCTTTGGCCTCTAGTAGACTTGGTGGGCAGACCGTTGGGCTTGTTGACGGCACCCACTGAGAACTACTGTGGGAAGTAGTTCTCACACCCGTCGTGGTGTCTTTTTCCCCAGGAACTTCTCCTCCTGTTCCTGTTGCTCCAGTTGCTGATCCTTCTGACCGAGGCGAGGGAGTCGCGAGCTAGATCCCTACCCGTCATTGGAGTGTAGCGGTACCCCTTCAGAGGAGAGCTTCAGTAGATTAGTTTTCTTCTTTTTCCTCTGTTGAGAGACTATTGTAGTGAGGATATTCTTGTATCGAGAGTCTGTACACTGATGTATTCATTGGAGATACCTCCCTTTTGAGTTTTTGTATCAGAGGACTTTGTATATGATAGTATTTGGGGAGATGGATATTGTATTATTTTCAGTTGTACAGTGGTTGGACTTCAGTTTTAGTCGTTTACTTTCAGCTCTGATATCTGTATCTCTGTAGTTGATTCTTTCTGCAGGTTAGACGCTTCGTCTGTACGGCAGTTTCCGTACAGATGGCGGATCTGTTAGTGAGCCCGGGTCGCAGTTCCGACCCCGGGGCGTGACAGTCTACATCTTTATGATTTATTATTTTAAAATTTTCTAGCTCCATCTAAATTATTTCTGTTGATTATTTATTTATGCGTTAAAAATAGATTTAACTTTCTGTCCCGTCACAATAGGTCAAGAAGACTAATAAGTTGAGTTGGGTGAGCACAATAAGTTAAGTGGGACTGCAGTTCACAATAAACCTAACGGTAAGAAGCCTAACAATATCTAACGTCCCGGTGGGGTGAGTCCGGTCAAGACCCGTGGGCGATGTGTAAGTACGCTTTAAGTGAATTGGTTGCATTGGTTGCATATTTCTAACAGCTCGAGCATTTGGAATTAATGGTTAGCGCAATGATCTGACAAGTAATATTAGAGCCAGCGACATGAATTCGATTCTCACACACTGTAAGTGTAGGGGGGAAATTAATGTTGGCTATTTATTTAACGGCAAGAGCCCCAATAATAGACCTAATATTTAGATTGATTGAGTCCGTCGAGATTCGTGGGCGCTGTATCTTTTCGTTTTAAATAAATTGGGTGCGCATTTCTAACTACGCTTTTAAGTAAATTGATTGTGTGTTTTAAGTAAATTGGTTGTGTATTCCTAACTGTCACGCCCTGATCCCGCAACGCTACGCTTTAAATGAATTTGTTGTATATTTTTAAGTTCTAATAAAAAAATGACACTTTGGTATCATTGCGCATGTACAGTAAATTAATTTTATATTTTTAGCAGTAAATTAATTTTATATTTTTAACAAAAGCGCGATATTATCTCAATTTGTCACGCCTAGCTCCTGAAGCTTCCTTGCGCATGTACAATCGTAGCATCCAATCCAATATATACAAGAATTGTACGACAGATAACAATAAATATAAGGAAAATGCTACTTGTACACCCCATTTGGGGGTGTACATCGCACACCCCACCCATCCAATGGGTGGGGTGTGGTGAGGGGTCACTTCACAATTTGTGAAGTGACCCCCCCACCCTTAGATGGGTGGGTGTAAGATGTACACCCCCTTTGGGGGTGTACATGTAGCGTTGCTCTAAATATAAACGTGTAAACTATTATATTATTTTTTCATTCATTATAATTTTTATTTATAATATGTTTTTCAAATATAATTCAAAATAATATTTACAATTTTCTTTACCCTTTAACTAAATTAATAAAAAAAAAATAGTTCAAATAAAAAAATTTGAGAGTTACGTAGAGGCCTCTTTTGAAATAACCTATAGTTGGAGTGGGTTATTTTCAAATTTGTTAGCCTTTTAAAATCTTTAAAAATTTGATGGTGAATGATAAGATTTGAAAATTTGAACGGTTTTGATGTTGCCATTTGCACCCATAAACTGCTTTGCCTTCGCTTCTAAGGAAAAGCTACAGCAACGGATTTAACAAATTTTTAATTTAATAATAACATTATGCAAAGTGGCCCTCAAACTTATCAAAATTTGATGTTCTGCGACAAAATGAGATAGTGCTGAATTCATATAATATTCATATTTTTCACATCCGATATGAATATGATTTTTTATAAAAAAAATAAAAATATTAAGTAGCTTTTTTAAGAAGTTATTAGTTTTATTTAAAACAGCTGATTTATTTAATAAAGTGTTGGGAAAAAAAGAAGAAAAAAAAAGCATAGTATAGCAAATTTAAAAAAAAACTCTCTATTGAGGTTTAAATTTTAAATATTTTAGAATCATAAAGTGTAAAATATACACCATATTTTTATAAAAAAAATTATATGGATCAAGAAGCTAAATATAGAGATTACAGGTATTATCTAGATATTTTTAGCCAAAAAATCTAATAAGCAATGCTATCTGTACACTCGAAATCGGGTGTTAGATATACACCGCACCCATCTTATGGTGGAATGAATTTAATCACTAGTCATTTCGAAATGACTAGTAAAATTTATTTCATTCTAAAATGAATAAAATGTATAGCGTACACCTGATTTCTAATGTACAAAAAATATTTTTCAGTGTAAAAGATGAGCTTGAGTATACAACGTACACCCTGTTCATCTAACGAATGTGAGAGTTTCTCCTTGTTACATCCAACAGATAGACCAGATGTCATATATATAGGGTCCGGCTACTATACTTTTATAAGTAAAATTTTTTTATACTCATATAAGTTTTCATTCATTGGATGAAGGAATGTGCGGTTAGGATTATAGTAGTTCCTAAAATTTTTACTATTTTTCCAACAACCTAGTAAACCCTAGGGAGACCACTATCATCCTAACTGCACATTCCTTCATCCAAGGGTGAAAAAATTATGAGTACAAAGAGGTTATACTCATAAGAGTATAGTAGCCCTACACTATATATATATATATATATAGAGAGAGAGAGAGAGAGAGAGAAAGAGAGAAGAGCTTATATGTTTTTAAAAGTACAAATCTATCCATACTGCAAATTTTTTATTATTGAATTTATATTGAGATTTGTATTTTTTATTTTATCTTTCTCTTTTTTTAGTTGACTTTATAATAGCATAAATTTTAATACAAATTTAATAATAAAAAATTTACAAGTATAAATTGACTGTCCTTTTAAAAACATATAAACTCTACTATATATAGAATGAAAAATGCTAGATGTACACCCCCAAATGGGGTGTACAACTTACACCCACCCCATCCTAGGGGTGGGTGAATTCCACTCGTCACATCGAGTGACGAGTGGATGGATACCCACCCTAGGATGGGTGGATGTAGGATGTACACCCCATTTGGGGTGTACACCTAGCACTACTCATATAGAATTAGGCTGGAATACTATCGATAGCACCAATCCATTGGTGCTATCAAGTTTTTAGCCTTTGGATTAAAGGATGTGTGGTTAAGATGATAGTGGTCCACTAGGATTTACTAGGTGGTTAGTTGAATAGTAAAAATTTTAAGAGACCACTATAATCTCAACCTCATATTTTTTCATCCAACGATTGAAAACTTGATAGCACCAATTGTTTGGTGCTATCGATAGTATTCTAGCCGAACTATATATATATATATATATATATATATATATATATATATATATATATATATATATATGGTCCGAAAATTTCTAAAACTTTAGTTCTAAAGATAATTGCCTGTGTACCCCTGAAATCTGAAGAAATATCTGATTTACCCCTCTTATTTTTTTCTTTTCAATATACCCTTCATACGTTCCACCGTTATTAAAAATACCCCTACCGTTCCCCTTTGTTAAGTTAACTAGGGTTAAACTAGAGTTAAATAATAATCGGAGTTGAAAACTATCAGATATACCTATTTTGTCCCTATCTATCAAAACTATTGAAAATTTTAAGGGTACATAAGAAAAGTTGGTTATGGTTGAAGGGTATATTTGAAAGGGCAAAATAGTAATTTCACACAGATAACGGCAGCTCCAAACGGTACACTAACAGAGTTTAACTTCAGGGGTATTTTAGAAAGAAGTTGGAACGTAAGAAGGGTAGTTTTAATATTAGCCTTCTAAGAGGGGTAAATCTAAAAATAGGAAAATTTTTAGGGGTATATAGGAAATTGCCCCTTAGTTCTAATAGTTTTTTATATGATTTTGGATTCTAATACGGACGCTCGATTCTATTGAAGGAGTCTGAAAGCGTGTTGGTGAGATTTAATAGTTGGTATCTATTAGGGCCAAAATATGGCTTGCATGCGATCGGCTCTTGGGTGACTCTCTAGAGTATCGAAGTGTGCCGCGTGCCAACAATCAAACGATCGAGCCGAGAAGGGATCTGCTCGCCCGAATTCTCCTCTGGTAACTCTCGTGACCGCTCGGCCTAGAATAGCCGAAGCAGGGTACGGAGGTAGAGAGGGATTGCTGGTTTCGATTGAGAGTAGCCGAACCGGATGTGAGATAAATAAACACGAGAGGTTAAGGAGCCGATCGTAGGTAGAAGAGACAATAAATGACACGGCTAATAAGTCGATTATGACTTTATATTGCAAGAAAAGGGGATACAAGTGGGGAAAAATGATAGAAGGATTACAATTAAGCCTACTCCTAGAAAAGCAGTAAAAGAAAGCGGTAAAAGTTAAGTTAGCCTACTCTTAGATAAGAAGAAATGCTGGGGTGGTACCAGGCTTACGAGGTTGCCGGATCCCTTTTCCTTCGATGGTTCGCGTATTTATACAGTTTCAAACCAAGATATATAACCGCCGATTTAGAAATCGGCGTAATCGAAGGAGAATCTCCGGGAATTCCTCAACCATCTCCTTTTGAATCAATTATCTTCAATATGATAGTGATCGTTTCCCGTCTAGGTTCATTAATTAGTTGTCGTGTCGAAGCGTGATCTTTGGCGCTTTTCAATGCTGGATGCCGCTTGCCGCTTCGGAATCTGTTACGAGATTCGCGCCTGAATCTCGCCTTCATTCTTTTTAAAATCTTTCCTTCTGTAGCTTCGAGCAGCTGAGGATTGATCTTGACTTCGCGTTTTCCGTCGCTTGACTGGGGCGGTCTGATATCTGTCTTTCGCCGACAGACGGTCCTGAATGAGACGATAATCTTTCCGTTGGTTGTTTCTCATGTCGGCTGACTTTCCCGCCGCTACTACCTTCAGCGGGTACTTTCAGCCGATAGTGTTCGTCGAGCCTTTTGTCTTTGCGTGACTGAAATTGGTCCGGATCGGGATGCAAACCCTTCTTTGACTGAGGTTTTCGTCCGATGGCGTGCACCTTGTATTATACTGTTACACGCCTAAGACCGGTCTGAGTTCATACGTGAGTCTTTCGATCTTCGGGTTGATCAACCGAAGGTGGATTCCGACTCCGCCTGCTTCGCCGTCTGATCGAGGCCGTTTGATGTCTGGTGGCAATCGACGTTAGTCCTGGGCGAGGCACTAGTTCTCTTCGTCAGCTGCTTCTCCTATCGTCTGACGTTCTTAGCCGATAACCTCTGCTGCGTGCCGCATTCTTGCGCGGCTGGGATCAGCCCTGATCAGGATGCGGATCCCTCTTCCTTCGTCGGCCGATGTCTTCGGCCGACGACATGCATCGCGGGCCGGTCTCTCTCGTGACCGGAACCGGTCTCAATCGAGTCGCGGGTTCCCCCTTTGCAGACTCAAACCCCCATCGGCTGATATCTCTAGCCGATGGTAGGCACCACGTGTCACTTCCTTGAGACACGAAAATTTTTGGTCTCAATAGTAGCTAACCCAATCACTGGTCGAAAATACAAGATAAGTCTCGACTGAGCCAAAATTATATAATGGACAGAGCGTAGCTTCCTGACTGATAACCGTTGCAGGCGGAATGCGCCTCCCCACAAGATGAGTCTAATACGACTTGATACTTATGAATATATTTTAGCCTGACAAGAACGTCAGATCTTAAAGGACGAGGATCGTGATCTTCCTAGAATTTGAATTAGTTCCATATATAATAGAATTAGACTTTTTAATTCGGCTATAACATTTTAAACAGCATGCAATTTGACATAAACTTTATATAATATATAATATGTAAAGTTTATGGAACTGAAGTTCTCTAGATTTTACAGTTTATTTGGAAAAAAAATAATATAAAAATTAGAGACTTGAGAGATAAACTATTATTATTATTATTATTATTATTATTATTATTATTATTGTAATTGGCTGTCGAAATCACTTTCATTATTTTGAAAAGTTTGAGCTTCTACTTAAAGCGAAGTTACAGGGAACTAAACAACTAAAAATTATTTCATGTCGCTTTATTTTTGAACAAGTAAACACATAATATGTAGGATGTATGCCCAATAATTGACTGCCCAGAAAGCATTTTTCCATACAGAATGCATGGACCAAGGAGCTAAGTCTGGAGAATACAAAAACTCCGTACAAATTTACCCAATTTTATTTTTAAAGTAATATTATTCATGTATTCTATTTCAAATATATAATATATATTTTATTTATTTAAAAATAAAAAAAAATTTACTAGTCATATTAACGTCACCCCATTTTAAATAAGGTGAACAAATATTATTATTTTAATTCTTTTTTAAAAAAAATTCTTCATTCATCTCACTCTAATATACACAAGAGAGAGAGAGAGAGAGAGAGTGAGTTAGATTTGCATGTTTGCTTTTAGAAATACGAAGATTTTCGTATTTTTAAATTATTTTTTATGTTTGAATTTTCGAATATACTTTCTTAGATTTGATTTAGACTATTTGAAAGATTTAGAAAATAAATTTTATAATTTTTTGATATTATTTGCCTAATGATCGAAAGAATTCGGAATCAATAATTTTAATAATCGTGGTGAGCTGTTTGCAAGTTGAACGATATAAAAATATTTAAATTACGTAAAATTTTGATAAAAAATTTCTTATACTATATAAAAAATATCAATATTTTTGATTTAAAATTTTAATGTCATATCATCATATTTTATGAGATTTTTATTTTCAGCCGCTAATTTTAATCCCTTTTTATTATTAGGTAAATAAAATAAAAAATTATGAAATTTATTACGCAAGGTATTTTAAATATTTTAAATTAAATATAATAAAATCGTCCCAATATTAAAAACAACTTGAAAGTATGAGATTTTCGGACTTTTAAAAACACACAAATCGAACAAAATATATATATATATATATATATATATATATATATATATATATATATATATATATATATATATATATATATATATATATAGAGTTGGGCTGGAATGCTATTGATAGCACCAGCCCAACTTTGCCACCCATTTTATACCCTTTGGATTGCGTTGAGATTTGTGAAAGCTATTTAATGAAAAAAAGAAAAAAGAAAAAGTAAAAAGAAAAAGTAAAAATTAAATAGCTTTCACAAATCTCAACGCAATCCAAAGGATATAAAATGGGTGGCAAAGTTGGGCTGGTGCTATCAATAGCATTCCAGCCCAACTCTATATATATATATATATATATATATATATATATATATAGCTAGGCTAGAATACTATTAACACTATAAAATCATTAGTGCTATTAAGTTTTTAACCATTGGATTAAAAAATGTGTGGTTGAGATGATAGTAGCCCCCTTAGGTTTAATAGGTGGTTGGATAATAGTAAAATCTAATGGATGAAAATTATTAAAGGGGGTTGATCTAAGGGTAGAAAACTTGATAGTACCAATGACTTGTACTATTAATAGTATAGTAGTTGGACACTCTCTCTCTCTCTCTCTCTCTCTCTCTCTCTCTCTATATATATATATATATATATATATATATATATATATATATATATATATATATATATGGTCCGGCTACTATAGTCTTATGAGTAAATTTTTTTCGTATTCATAAGTTTTCATCTTTTGGATGAATGAATGTGCGGTTAGGATTATAGTAGTTCCTAAGATTTTTATTATTTTTCCAACAACCTAGTAAATCCTAGGGGGACCACTATCATCCTAACCGCACATTCCTTCATCCAAAGGTGAAAAAGTTATGAGTACAAAAAAATTTATACTTATAAGAGTATAGTAGCACTAATTTATATCCGAATAAAACGCAGCCTAGATGACTACTATTATCCTAATCATATATTCTTTCATTCTAAGAGCTAAATTCAGGGACGGAACCAAAATTTTAACTTTAGAGGGACCAAAAATATATTATATAAAATATATTAATTTTTAAAAATTATTAATAAAAAGTTATATATAAGTAATTTTTTTTGTTCATTAGCTTTCGAATTTTAATATATATTTTTTTAAAAAAAATAAAATATAGTTATCTTTATCATTAAAATAATAATATTTTAGATATCTATAAAAAATTTTATTTAAAAAAATTAAATATTAAAAATTAGTATAATTTGCAAAAACAAGTATTACAATATATCAAAAAATTAAATATTAAAATTTTCATAATTTTCAAATCAAGTATTACGGATATATTTGAGTCAATTAAATTTATATTTCGTGGCCTAACATGATCATTTTTACCCTTCAAATTTACACTATATTATTATTTTTAATAACCTAATAATAAATTATTATATAATTTTAAAAATATTAAGAGGGACATGGTCATTATTGTGGGTCTCTAGGTAGCTTCCTCTAGCTAAATCTGAAGAGTACATACACCATCCATACATTTTTATACAAAAGAAATAAAAAATAAAAAATAAAAAAATAAAAAAATTCCCCTGTCCTTCTCACTCTATACAAAGAGAGAGAGAGAGAGAGAAACCGCCTCCGCCACCTGTAAGAATTTCCCGCAGCTTTTTTTTCTCCATATTTTCGTATTCACCGCCCCTCCTCTCTCTCTCTCTCTCTCTCTCTCTCTCTCCTCCTCCTCCCCCAATTCCCCTCCCCCAATTCCCCTCGAAACCCTAACCATGGCCCCCGAAATCTAGCAAATCCATCTCCCCAATCCCTCGAGCTCCCGATCGGTACACGGATCCCCCACCATGGACAAGTACGAGGCGGTGCGGGACATCGGATCCGGTAACTTCGGCGTCGCGAAGCTGATGCGGAACAAGGACACGCGCGAGCTCGTCGCCATGAAGTTCATCGAGCGCGGCCACCGGGTTCGAAATCTGTTTCGATCGAGCTTTTTTTTAGGGTTTTCGCTCCCCGATCGCCTCTCCTTAATCCCGTGCTCGGATTTGTTGTTTGTTTCCTCAGATCGACGAGAACGTGTTCCGGGAGATCGTCAACCACCGATCGCTGCGCCATCCGAACATCATCCGATTCAAAGAGGTCTCAGATCCGTGATTTTGTCGAATTTATTGCAGATTTTCGACTTTTTTATGATCATTTGGGGTAAATTTTTAGGTTGTTTTGACCCCGACGCATTTGGCGATCGTTATGGAGTTCGCTGCAGGGGGAGAACTCTTCGAGCGCATCTGCAACGCAGGTCGATTCAGCGAAGACGAGGTTTAAATTTAAATTTTAAATTTTAAATTCAAATTTTGAATTTAAACTTTTTATATATTTGAAATTATTTTTTTTTTTGGTTTTTGTAGGCGAGATATTTTTTCCAGCAGCTGATTTCCGGTGTGAGCTACTGCCACTTCATGGTACCTTAAATTTAAATTTAAAAAATTTGTTACTTTATTTTTTTGAAAAAAAATAAAGGATTTGGTTTTTACAATTTCGTCAAATTTGTGGGTGCTATTAGCAAATATGCCATCGAGATTTAAAGCTGGAGAACACGCTATTGGACGGGAGCCCAGCGCCGAGGCTTAAGATTTGCGATTTTGGATATTCTAAGGTCCTTTTCTGCTAATTCTCCCATCCATTTTGGAAAATATGCACAAAAGTGCAGTTTTTAATTCGAAATTACTAAAACGTGGCGTGTAATTTTTGCGAAATAGTCCTCGCTGTTGCACTCGCGGCCAAAATCGACGGTGGGAACGCCGGCGTACATCGCACCCGAAGTGCTTTCTCGCCGAGAATACGACGGCAAGGTGAGTTTTTTTTTTTTTATATTTTTTTTTATTACTTTTTGGTCCCTTTAACTTTTCATATTTATTTACTCTTTATATATGGTTATTATTTACCTATCATTACCGTTTACTACAAACAGTAAAGCACTTTTTTACTGACGAGGGTGGAATATTCTACGGGGATTTAGTTATTTACTGATGAATATTAATATTGTACCTAAAAACTATTTAATAATTTTATTTTTTAAATATAAAATATATAATTATTATTTTTTAAGAACTAATTGTTTTATATAATTTATTTATTATAGTATCAGAATATGAGATTCTGAGTTTGGTTATAGTTTATACAAAAATAAGTATGTGCGAAAGCCATTCTATATTTATATTTTATTTATTTATTTAATAAAAATAGAGAAATTATATTTTAATTGAATGAGGACAATTTATGTGATGAATTTATATTTTTTTATAATACCTAACAAGGTACTTGCCTAGATTTAAAATGGACCCTAATAAGTTTTATTAACAAGTGTTTGAATGGGTATAATGGTTGGGAAATAAAGTGGGAATAAGGAGAATATTCCCAGTTTTGACATTGGAGAAGTTATCTGTGTCTTTTATTCAGAGTAGGAGATAAAAATAAATAAATAAATAAATAAAAAAATTGAATGTTATTTAATATAAAAAGAAATTAAAAAAATTAAAATAATAAAATTGATATATGAAAATCCTCGCGTAAGTACTTTTTTTTTTCTTTTTTTTCTTTTTTTCTGACTTTCAAAAATTTATATTTTATTCTCTCAAAAATTTAAGTTGATGCAATATTTTTTTTATTTTTTATTAGTTATATTAAAAATATCTTTAAAATTATATAAATATATTAAAAATTAAATTTCTTTTATAGAATAAGAAAGAATAATTTGGTCATTCTGTAAAAATATTTTTTAAAATTTTAAGATAGTGAAATATAAATTTTTGAAAGTTAAGAAGAAAAAATAAAAAGATAAATTTTTATATGAAAATTTTCTGTATTTTAGCTTTTTCTTAACCAGTAAAGACCTTGATGAAAGACTAATAATACTAAGAATTAATTAAGCCGGATTATTATATTTCTATCTACATCTTTATAATTGGCTATTCTTTATGTTCATCACAAAATATCAATAAAAATTAATCAAGTTGAAAAAGAAAAGTAACATACTTGTTGCTTTATTTTTTTTTTATATAAATAAATTTAGCTGAAAATATATAGTAATTAAGTTTTTAATTTAAAATTTTAAATATAAACTATCAAATTTTTTATCATTTGTGCTCAGGGCGGTCCATATGATGTTTTTCTTTCCTTCTTTCTTAAAGTGCTAATTTTATACCGCAAGTTAGTTAATTTATTGTATCTTTTCCTTACTTATTTTTCCATTCTCTTGTGGAGGCATATATTTCAATTTTTTAAAATTTATATTTAAATTTTTAATTAATGAATGTTGTCCACTATTTTATTTATTTATTTTATTTTTTTTTGGTAAGGGACTGTTTGGATCTACGTAAAGCAGTTAAAATAAAAAAAAAAATAAAATAAAAAAAATCTGTTGAAAAAAGAATTAATGTTTCTTAGTGTTTGGTTTGTAAGAAAAGAAAATTTGTTTTCTACTAAACTTATTAGGTTTGTAGGAAAGAAAAAATCAATAAAAATTTATTTTATTTTATTTTCTTCGATTATATATATAGTATATGTTATTTATATATAATAATTTCTATATTATTATTATTATTATTATTATTATTATTACATTTGTAAATTAAATACTAATATTATATGATAATTATGTAATGTAATATATAATAGTATATAGTATATATTTAATGCTATATAATAAATAAATATATGTAAAAAAATACTATATAATAGTTTATCTCTAGAAAATATAAAATATTATATAATATTAAAAATTATATTTTATATATATATATCTTCTCACATATATATATATCTTCTCATATAGACATTCGTGTTTATAAGTTATTTTCAATAATGAGATATTCGATTCGATAATCGATTCCGTTAAGCACGATCTACACTATTAGAATTATTTAAAAATCAAATTTTATAAATTTTCGATATTTACTAAATAATTAAAGTCTTAAAAATGATTATTTTAATGATTAATATGGCATATTTATAAATTCAACCGTGTAGAACCATTCAAATTAGATAAAATTTTAATAAAAAAATTTATTTACTGTCAAAAATAATATCAATACTTTCGATTTAAAATTTAAATATCTTATTACTATTTTTTATAAAATTTTTATTTTTAGTTGTTCATTTTACTGCTATTTGTTTACTAGACAAACGAACTTAAAAAATTATAAAATTTTCTTTCTAGATAGTTTCAATACTATACATCATGTCTAATGGAACACATCATTAAATCGGATATCTCGTCATCAAAAATAATTTACAAGTATAGAAGCCTCCGTCCTTTTGAATATACAGTAACCTAGCTCATATATATATATATATATCCATGTTGTCCCGACTTAGGGCACGTTTGTTTGGGTGGAAGTCGAGAGATGAAATCGTTTTCGACTGTAAACGGTTATTTTCGCTGTTTGGTTCATCGTAATAAAAATACGATCCAAACTCGAGTTACCACAAACAGCGGGCCGAAATCAATTAAGATGAAGAGAGTTGAAGAAAAAAATAATAAATTAATACAAATATTAATATTAGATATATTTAATTATAGTACTCATTATTTTTTTTATTTAGTTTACATATTTAAAATATAATAAAAATTAATTATTTAAATTTTAGTATTTTTTTCATTTTGTTTGTACATTTATTAAATAATAAAAATCAATTAATTAAGTATTAATATTTTTTTACTCTATAATTTTATTATTTTATTGTTATAATTTATGTATAAAAAATATACTTTAGTTGTTTTAGATTACAATTTTTTTATTATATAAAAATATAATTATATTATTTTTTATTTATTATATTATTATTTATTATTTATGTATAAATTATAGTTTTTACACCATTCATTTTCTGTTAAACAAATAACAGAAGTGAAGAAATTTCACTTCTATAACTATAAAAACAAACAACGAGAGAAAAATAATTTTTATCTAAACTCTAATTCAAACTAAAATCTAATTCGAATCAAAGTTCACTTTCGCTAAAACAAATATTTATTTTTTGAATCGAAAATAGTTTTCGACGTAATTTTTAAATTACAGCAAACCAAATATATCCTAAAATCAGAAACAAATTACGTGTGTGATCCATAGCTAAGTGTTTCTGGGAGACACAAAGCATTTCCTCTAATTAATAATAAGGGAATAACTTATTGAGCAATGCTACATGTACACTCCAAAGAGGTATATATTTTATATCCACAAATCTAAGAATTGGGAGGATCATTTCAAATGAACCCTTATCACACTCCATCCATTAAATAAGTGGAATGTGTGATGTACATCCTAAATGAAATGTATAAGTAGCATTTTTCTAATTAAGGCAATGGTACCATCTAAAGCACCTAGGCTGCGTTTGGAATCGGGTTAAGGTAGAATTAGCTAAACCGGAGATAAATATAAAGTACGGAACTAGAGCGAAAAAGCGTTTGGGATGGTTCCAGGGATAAGAGATTTTGTGTTTGGTTTAATAATGAGGAATAGGAGGAATAAAGAGGATAAGTTGGGTAAATTATTTTTTTGCCCTCAAGAGTTAATATGTGATAAAGAGAGAGAGAGGAGAGAGAGGGATTTGTGATGATGAGAGTGTATTGGGAATAAGGAAAAGAGAGAGAGGAGAGAGAGAGATTTGTGATGATGAGACTGTATTAGGAAGGAGCAATGCTATATGTACACCCCGAAGGGGTGTACATCTTACATCTCCACCTCTTTAATGGTGGCGATGTTTTTTACGGGTCACATCAAGTGACCCCTCATCACACCCCCACCCTTAGATGGGTGGGGGTGTGAGATGTACACCCCTTACGGGTGTACAAGTAGCATTTTCCATTAGGAAGAGAGAAAGGAGGGGATGAGGGATAGTTTGGTAAAAAAAAAATTTATAAAATAATGGGTAAGAACTGTTGTTCCAGCTTATTCTAGTTGTTCTGGGATAAGCAATACCAGATGGTTCCAGATGCGTTTGGTAGAATAAGGGGGATAAACCCGTTATTCCCGGTTCTAGCCCACATCCAAACGGGCCCCTAGGAATTAAGGGTAAATATAAATATACACCCCACAAGGGGTGTACATCCTACACCCCACCCCATCCTTGGGTGTGGTAAATTTTACTGATCACATTAAAATGATCAGTAAAAACAATCTCACCCCATAATGAAGTGGAATGTAGGATGTACATCCTTTATGGATGTACACCTAGCATCCCCCAGGAATTAAACACCAGTTTTTTTTTTTTTTTTTTTCTCTCGTTTTTCTCTTTTCTTTTTTCTTTTCTCCTACAATTACAAAGCTCTTTGTTGGGGTACCATTTTTTTCGTACCGTACCTGATTACTAGGGCATCAATTGCTTTGAGAATCCGTGTGCCACAACCCCATTGGAGGAATTAATGCTCCTCTCCCCAGCATGCTGTACTCCACAGTCCACACACGTGCGAGGATTCCATTGCGATTCCTTTCCACGTTGGATGGGGTGGTGGGATGTCTTATATTTTACATGTTGGTCCTGTTTTAGTACTGTGTATGATTGATTGGGTGAAATGTGAACCGTCCATTCACTTTTAGTGGTGTTCCTATATCAAGATTCTCTTTGCCTCTTAGTTTCCTATTTGAAAAATGTTATACACTTTTATATATGAGTTAGACTAATATGTTAATAAAAAAGCGAAAGTTTTTGTACTTATAAGTTATTTTTCATGTTGAACTTTTAAACTACTTAAAAATATTTTTTATAATTTTTTGATATTATTTACTTAGTGATCAAAAAAATTTAAAATCAATTATTTTAAATTTAACGATGTAGAAATATTCAAATCACGTAAAATTTTAATAGACTACATAAATTAAGATCAAAATCTTTGATCTAAAATTTTAGTATCATATCATCCTATTTTATTAGATTTTTATTTTCAACCGTTTATTTTGAGCCTTTTTTATCACTAGGCAAATAATATCGAAAAATCGCGAAGTTTATTTTCTAAATATTTCAAATACTCTAGATCAAATCTAACAGAGCTGATCGTTGACTCAGAAAATTTATTTAAATCTTAACTTACAAAATATAATAAGACAAATAAGTAAATCTAGATTATAAAAAGTCTAAGATGTAAGATTTATACCTCTATTATAATCAGGGACCTGGCCCTTCCTCCCAATTTTATTACTTCAAAAATTTTATATTTTAATTTAAAACTTTATATATATTTGGCTATTAATTATTAATTTGAAACATGTAAATATTATTCTTTGAACTTGGTGGGTATCTTTAGCTTAATCAGTGAGCTTGGCTCAAATTAAGGGTACAATACAATAATTAATGAAAAAAAAAAATTTGTTTGTTTGATGTCCTATTTGAGTTACATAAATTGGAGCCCTCGATAGAGTTCTCAAGTTCTTATTTTGAAAGCTACTTGTTTGGTTTTGGGTACTTAATATTGACTTTTTCTTCAACTTATGTGTGCAAATTTAAAGGTAGCTAATGAGTCTTTGAGTTGTTCCTCTGGTTGAATGAGAAAAAAGTCACCAGGATTGAGGTGTTAGATTACCATTTCAGAATTGCAAAGGCCAATTGTTGTTGAGCTTGGTGGGGGGGTAGGCATTAATGGATTGACCAGGGAAAAATCACATTAAGTTCATCCTGATATTATAAGTCATGAATTTTAAATTTCTCCAAATAAGTTGATTAGGTTTAGTTGTGGTGTGTGATATTATTATTAACAAAGCCACAACTTGGATATGGCCAAATAAATTGTTTTATGTATTTGTCTAGAATTAGTAAACCTGATTTTAAAAGTAAATTTTTTTTTTTTTTTTTGAGCAGATTTATCCTTTTAAAAGTATTTTGTTTTTTCTTTTATTGGATAATAATTTGTGTGTTTATTAAGTGGTGTATCTATTGATGGTAGTATTGATAGTGAAATGATGTGTCAAATCCTAATGGGGCAACCTGCCACATTCATGGAATCAAGTAGATAAAATGTCATCAGTCATTCTGGTGTGGAATCTTCAACAGGAGAAGAAATAATAAAAAGTACAACTACTTTTCTTACAAAACTCTCTACCAATTTGGCCCATCTGGGTGTGGTGGGTGCAATTTAGGTTTTTGATATAGTCTATGGGAATAAAAATTTAGAGTTTGATATTTTACTTTTTTCTTCTTTTTTTTTTTTGAAAGGTTTTGATATTCATGATTTTGGTACAATATGTTCGACAATACGATTTATAATATTACGTGCTGTAGTATATTTTATATTTAGACCGACAAGTTTGTTACCAACTTAGCAAGTAATAAATGTCTCAGGGATCCAACTTAAAAAACTAAAACTAAATTTGCAAATTGTGATTCTTGAGGAGACTATGATTCGCCTTCTCAAATCATTCTCTATTTCAAGAGAGAATAATTGTTCGTGTTTCATTTCATTTAGTCGATTCTGGATTTGTGTTTTAACCTTACATTATCGATCTCGCTAACTTAATATTTGATGTACGAATGACGATACGCAGCAATCCGATGTCTGGTCGAGCGGAGTAACCCTCTATGTGATGCTGGTGGGAGCCTACCCTTTCGAGGACCAAAATGACCCGAAGAACTTCCGAAAAACCATCAGCGTAACATTTCGCTCCTCCCTATATAATTCTTATCTACTGATTTCATTTCCAGCTTTCTCCGAACTATTTCTAAGTGTCTTTTATCTGCATCTTGTCGCTGCAGAGAATAATGTCGGTTCAATACAGCATACCGGACTATGTTCATATATCCCATGACTGTAGGCAGCTCATTGCGCGCATCTTCATTGCCAACCCAGCCAGGGTAACAATCACATCCTAGGATATTTTTTTGCAATGAATATACTCCCATCATATATATCTTTTGTTTTCGCAACCGATGATGGTTCACGGTCGCAAAACCGACCGAAAAGGCGAAACTTATAACTGGGGTGGCTTTGTCTTTGTTCTACCAGAGGATCACAATAAGGGAAATAAAGAGCCACCCATGGTTCTTGAAGAACTTGCCGAGGGAGCTCACGGAGACCGCGCAGGCGGCTTACTACAGGAGGGATAACGCCGCCCCGACGTTTTCCCTACAAAGCATCGAGGCAATTTCGACGATAATCGAGGAGGCGAAGACCATACCGAAGGCGTCGCGGTCCATATCAGGCTACGGATGGGCCGAGGAGTCGGACGAGGAGGAGGGCGACAACGAAGAGAACCAAGAAGAGGTAGGAGAGGAGGACGAAGAATTAGAAGAAGAAGACGAAGAAGAAGAAGACGAGTACGATAAGACGGTTAAAGAAGTTCATGCTAGTGGAGAGTTCAACATTAGCTCACTGAAGATATGATTGATTGTTGGCTGGAGTAGTGATTATGTAAATGTATTTGGGTTCTTCTTTTGTACTTTGTTTTTTTTTTTTTTTTTTCTCCTCTCTTTTTGTTGTTCTTGGATCTAGTGATGCAGCAGAACTGGTATCTCTCTAGGAAAGTGTTTTCTGTGGACTTTGTTGCCTACCATGTTTTTGTGTTGTGTTGTTAATTAATTATTGGACTTGTTGCTTGTAATTGAAAGAAAAAACAAAAATTTCTGAGTTAGGAGATCATGTAGTTTACCTCCAAAAGTAAGCTGCAGTTGCTGAGATAGGGAATGTTTGAGAATTGAGACACGAATTTTTACTTTCCAATACTATTAGCATCATACAAATATCATTTGGCAGGGCATTTTACATTTGTTTCTTGCATTAGTTAATCGTATATTTATTTGATATATGTAGTAGACATTGTGAAATAATATGAAACAATCGTTGTACTTTACAGTATTTTTTAATATTTCAATATGCCATCTTACACTTTAGGTCCTCAAACTATGGGGCGTTTTGATATTTTAGATCTTATCATTTTAGTTTGTTGTAATTTTTTTGTTCAAATTTTATAAATTATTATAATAAAATTCGTTGATCTAATTTAGTTAACTAAATGATTATGTATCTCTCACATGATTTTATCAACTATAAACTGAATATTTAGTCAATTGAATAAGATTATAAACTTAATTATGATAATTTAAAAAATTCAAACTAAAAATTATGATAAATTAAAATTTGAGCACCAAAATTTCATGCCTAGTAGTTTGAGGACCAAAAATATAATTCAGCTATAGAAATTTGATACATGAGTTATACCATTAGTTATTATTAGCATGCATGAATCAACACCAACCTAAAATTCCACCAAAAAAATAATAAAGCAAACAAATTGATCACCCACATTTTATTAGCCAGGATGGTGTATTCACTAATGGATTTAATTTTCCACTTTAATTTTTTTCCCCATTTTATTTAAAAGTAATTTCATTATTTATAATTAATTTTACCTTTAGAAGTTTTAAATTATTTTAATATATTTCTGCAGTTTAATTTAATGTTTAATGTTTAAAACGGAATTCGAAATAATAGTTGGTGGATCTAATAATAAAAGGTAATTGTACTTTTTAATGTTTAATAATAGGGATAATTGCCTGTGTATCCCTGAAATATGAAGAAATATCTGATTTACCCCTCTTATTTTTTTCTTTCCAATATACCCTTCATACGTTCCACCGTTATTAAAAATACCCCTACCGTTTCCCTTTGTTAAGTTAACTAGGGTTAAACTAGAGTTAAATAATAATCGAAGTTGAAAACTATCAGATATACCTATTTTGTCCGGGTTTAGGGTTTAGAATTTTTTTGGGTTTTAGGGTTTAGGGTTTAGGGTTTTAGGGTTTAGGGTTTAGGGTTTTTTAGGGTTCTAGGGTTTAGGGTTTAGGGTTTAGAATTTTTTAGGGTTTTAGGGTTTAGGGTTTAGGGTTTTAGGGTTTAGGGTTTAGGGTTTAGAGGTTTAGAGTTTTAGGGTTTAGGGTATATTTAAAAGGGCAAAATAATAATTACACACAGATAACGGCAGTTTCAAACGGTACACTAACAGAGTTTAACTTCAGAGATATTTTGGAAAGAAGTTGGAACGTAAGAAGGGTGGTTTTAATATTAGCCTTCTAAGAGGGGTAAATCTGAAAACAGGAAAATTTTTAGGGGTACGTAGAAAATTGCCCCTTAATAATATAACTAGTGTGGTAATCCGTGCGCCAGTAGATACTGTTAAAAAAGAATTATAAAACCTCCTAATACATAATCAATTTTAGTAAAAAATTGATATGAAATATATTTTTTCTCAAAATTTTTTATATAATTAGATTTAAAAAAAAAGGCTTAAAAAGATTTTTTGACGTAATTTTTTAAAAACCAAAAGGTCAGTAGCACCTAGGAATGGCAATCCAGCTCACTGTTCGCGAGCCAACTCATGTTCAGCTCGAAATGAGCTCAAGATCGAATCGCTCGTTTAGTAAACGAGCCGAATTTTTCAGCTCTTTTAGTAAACGAACCGAATTTTTCAGCTCGTTTAATAAATGAGCCGAACACGAGCTGGGGTCGGCTCGCTGGAGTTCGGCTCGATAACAGCTCGAATATATATATATATAAACTTTACTATTTAGATTTTAAACCATCAATTTTTTATAAATTTTAATTATTAGATTAAAATTTTAATTTTCTTTCAATTTTATACTTAATAGTAAGAATGAAAATTAAATTTGTTGTTCGCGAGCCAGCTCGAACGAGCCGAACACGAGCCAAATTTTTTAGCTCAATATTTAAACGAGGCAGCTCGTATAATAAACGAGCCGAACACGAGTCGACCCAGCTCGTTGACACCCCTATTAGCACCATATAAAGATAATATAAAATCTCAAAATGTAAATTCAAAAAAAAAAAAAAAAAAAAAAAAAATTCATTCAGGAATCTCACATTAAATTAGTTTTACTTTAAAAAAATACAATCACTTTCTTTCATAATTATTCTAGATTTTTAATTTATTATTTAAATTCATAAAATAATATCTCTTATATTTTTATGGTAGAAAAATGATTAGAAACCAAATATTTCTAATCTCATATCGGATCAAAATAGGAAGAACACATAAACAAAACAAGAAAAGCCTCCCTCTCCCCTAAGTATAAGGGTTTTCATATTTTGGTTTCACGCCCTAATCTCTTTTTCTAGAGAACAGCACCCTGAAGTCGGAGGATATGGCAGCACCAAGCTCGGCGATGCCGTGCGCGATCTTCTCCTCTGTTCACAGCAAGCACTCGATCTTGGTTTCGAAGCCCATGAAGAAAGAAGGGGAAGCAGAGAAGGAGATAAGAGAGTGATTGTCCGGAAGAAAAAGGATTGGGATTAAAGTGTAGAGAGTTTGTGGTATTTATAATTAAAAGTGGATGGACGCATTAATTGAAACAGTACGCGAAGAGACAAAAAAAAAAAATTAGAAAAACGGAGGAGATAGAGAGTGATTGCTTTGGAGTAGGGATGGCAATCCAGCTCGCTGTTCGCGAGTCAGCTCGTGTTCGGCTCGAAATGAGTTCGAGATCGAATCGTTCGTTTAGCAAACGAGCCGAATTTTTCAGCTCGTGTAATAAACGAGCCGAACACGAGCTGGATCAGCTCGCTCGTGTTCGGCTCGATAACAGCTCGAATATATATATACTTACTATTTAGATTTTAGGCCATCAATTTTTTATAAATTTTAATTATTAGATTAAAATTTTAATTTTTTAATTTTTTTTCAACTTTACACCTAATAGTAGGAATGAAAATCAAACTTGTTGTTCGCGAGCCAGCTCGTGTTCGGCTCGTTAATAAACGAGCCAAACACGAGCCGAATTTTTCAGCTCGATATTTAAACGAGCCCGCTCGTGTTCGGCTCATTTATTAAACGAGCCGAACACGAGCCGACCCCAGCTCGCTCGTGTTCGGCTCGTTGACACCCCTACTTTGGAGAGAAGGTCTTTGAATTAGAGTTAAGAGAATTTATAATTAGTATAATTGAAGACGGGCGGAAACATTATTTGGAACGGTAGTCGAAGGTTAAAATAAAAAATGAATGTCATGTCATTCATATATTTGTATAGAATAGATATACTTAGAAGAGTCCGGCTACTACACTATTAATAGTACCAAGTTACTGGTGCTATCAAGTTTTCTACCTTAGATGAACCCTTTTGATCATTTTCATCCGTTAGATTTTACTATTTTTCCAACCACCTATTAAACCCAAATGACCCACTATCATCTCAACCACACATCTTTTAATCCAAAGGTTAAAAACTTAATAGCATCAATGACTTTGTACTATTAATAGTATTCCAGCCCAGCTCTACTTAGAAATAGCATCAATTACCAAAAGCTTTTATTACTATTTTTTTTTCTCTCTTATTAAGGTTCGAATTGGATACAACCCACGCATAGGATTCGCTAAGCACGGGATTGATCCTGTCACTGGATTTTAGCCAGATGAATCTGCGCCATGGCGCAGATTAATTATGTTAAAATTTTGAGTCTTAGCACATGGGAATGAAAAGCAAAATAAAGAGCTATTAGTAACTAATCAAAGAAAGAAAGAGGCATTCATATTCAATTTGCATGCTAACAAAAAGTCAGTGGCAGTAAATTATGTGCAGATCTAACCATGAAATTGGGATTAGAAATATGAAGCAATCAGAGCATTAGAATTATCTTCTATTTCTAATAATCAGCTGCAGCTAGTGTTGCGATTTGTACAAGAAGATGTTTCGAGGGGACATACCTTCGGGATATCGCGCCTTGGGTGTTTTATTCGCCGTCGGAGATCACGACGAAGACGTCGTCGAGCGACCACTTCCTAATCTCAGACTTATTTGCAGGGTTCATAATCGCTTGGTCGGCGTTCGCGAGACGATAGCCGATCACGATCTCGTCTCTTTCGCGAGCCCTCACCATGATATCGTAGAAGCTCAATTCTTCTTGCTCGTATAGGTAGTATTCGGCAGGACGGATGCACATCTCGTTTCCCTGTAAAATGACGCACGACAAAGTAAATTTAAGCCTCGTTTGGCATCGTCGCCGCTATTTTTCTTTTTGGTTTGGTTTAGGGTTTAAGGTTTAGACTTATCTATCAACGAATGATAATGGTTCTGATAATAATTGTTTGCAGTTTAAATGCTTCAATCGAAGTGACAGAAATGGTACCTCTTCGGCAAAGAGTTCCTCGAGAACCCGGTTGATTTGCTTGTCTTCGGCCACCATAGCTAAAGCCATGCTAACAAGCTCATTCGAGAGAACATAATCGCTGATCTTGGACACTGATACGAGGTTCCTCGTTCTCGAATCCAATATTTCACTTATTATTATTGATTTATCTGAAGCATGCTGCATCTCCCGGATCCATGCGCTATGAGAGAAACCGGTGTATCGGATAGGAGATCTTACTTCCTTTGAGGGGAGACGCTTGGACTGCAAAAATCAAAGCGCTGAGATGGTCGTATTAAAACTGCGGCATACTGGGAAGTGCGATTTGTTTCATGTTTAATGAACAAAGAATTGATTAACATGCTGCTCGACTGAGTTGATCAAGCATAAGAATTAGTATCCCTATACTATTTTCATGAACAGCGTGTATCACAAAAATGCCAAATGATGCAGCATGAAGGGAAACATGATTTCACTCTATGTCGCCCTCAAGAAAATAGTACGTAAAAATGTATAGAATTTACCTAAACTTTGACCCATTTCGATTCAACTACCTGATCTTGTTAAAAGTTTGATTTTGGTAACCAACCTTTCGATTTTTTAGATATTAGCCATTTAATGGCTCTTCGAATACAAATTTAATGGCTCCATGATATTCAGGTATGTCCCATACATTTTTACCAAAATAGGAAATTAACCCTTCATTTGATACCTTTGACTAGTGCTACACATTAACATAATTTTCAGCAGTAAAAAAACTGTATTTATAGTCTATATCCCAGAGGAATAAGAAGAGAGTCGCACACACTACGCACCTGAATATCACGGATAAGTAGAAGGGTAGCCAGAGACCGCGAATCCGAATGCACAATGGAGTCATCCGCAGATTCATCCGCAAGTATTAAAATCTGTTGGTTCAAAGTTAGCATTGAAAAATTGACAGAAGAAGGTGGCAACTTTGGAAATAAACTTTTGTGTCAGAAGACTCAGAACTATGAAACTCTTAATCCAAAAACACGTGACCCAAAATATGCTTATTAATCAAGTAAATATGACTCCAAAGAATGAACCACCCTCTGAGCAACTAATAATGTTTCTTAGCATCTGAAAGCATTAAGCTTATGCACATTAATGTGAACTACTAGGGAAGTCATCAAGAAGACCCCTTGAGATGATATGGCCTTTAGTTAGACCTCAGTAGCGAAGCTAGAATCATAGCAGAGCAGTAGAGCACAGAAGAGGGTAATGACTGAAAATTCTATTCCTAAAAGTGTCAAACTGCATCGCTTTTTACTCGTTACTCTGCGCCCACACATTCAGGAAAAAGAAAGTGACTAAAGATATCATCATACTAGCAATATTGCCCAAGGCACCAGCTGAAGTTACATTTAAGAAAGTGAGAATACTCACAGAATCAAATGTCTCCAAAGGCAGGCCCTCTAAATGACGCCGGATGACGGCATTTCCTATCTTGTGAACAAGCTTAATGTTTGTTAATCGTAATAGATCCAATCCGCCATCTGTCAACTTCTTCTCCCTTTCCTTTTCTGGAACCTCGTTAAACATCCATAACTCAGAACCTGGAGCAAGAAGAGCTTCTAACACCTAAAAATAGGGGGAAAGAAAAAAGAAATCTCGATTATGCAACATTAGTGGAGACTCAGACAGTTTGAGGAGGTAAGTAAAAGAGAAGCTGCGACAGTCTCAAGTGTATCCAAATGGCTCAAAAAAATGGACAATTTGGGTTATTTTAACACCAACTTACCCTTATCATATCGTCAATGTCCCGCCGCCAACCACAGAATAATATCCTTTCAGGATATTTACGAGGGCTTGAGATATTAGGTAGAAAACCCTTACGTACCTGGAAGAACGGGGAAAAAAATTAAGGGCAAAAGAAAGGGGAGAAGTTGATACATAAGCCATATATCAAGAATAGTTCAATGTCAATGTGTTCAATTTCCAATACAGAAGTGAAGTCAACATACTCAATTCTTTTTTCTTTTGGATTTGCTACATTAAATAAAGAAAGAACCAGCTACTAAACACCCAAATTAAAGTTTTAACCATGTCATATGAGATTTTTTTTATGAACTAAGTAACAACATAAAGTATATAAAAAAAAAAAGAATAACTTGTCGCAATGAGTGACATATTTTTAGACATAACTTGCTGAATGGGTGAAATATTTTTAGACATAACTTGTCTCTATGGTGAAATATTTTTAGACATAACTTTTCTCAATGAGTAAAATATTTTTGTCTCAGTTACATATGCTTGTTCTTGCATATTGACTATGTAACCGAACTAAACAGATCCGAAGTTACAATATCGAATCTCAACAACCGCAACATGTTTAAGGGGAAGGGAAAGCAAATGTGCCTGCAGGAGAAACTAGGATATTCACCTCTGGTAGAGGACCTGGGGCATAAGTATCATCATCTTCGGCAAAAACAAGGATCTCATCGCCTTCCTTTAGAACATAATTGTCATTGGGATTGATCACGATTTTTCCACCTTCTGAAGCAACCTTTACTCCACAAGGTACAGAGTCAGGGAATGAAATTAGTACATTCTCGAATGGCATACCATCCAATTGAGGCCATCTTTTGATATAAAATTCTGCATTTTCGAATCCCAAGATATCTTCCCATATCTGCATATCGACCAGGCTATTTGAATTAAATGACAAAAGAAGAAGATACTAAATTGTGAAGTAGGAAAAAATATCAAAAAGATTTAAGTCCAGATTGAATAATAAGTAACAAAAAAGAAGAAGAAGATTGCTTCTTAAACACATATGGACACATTCTCAGTTGCTAAGGTGAAAAAACAACATATGTTTATATTCAATTAAAATTGGAGTAGTTTTTTAGCTGCAACTTCAGCTGATATTTGCACGCATATAACATGCTGCAATAGCATTGTAGTAGTAAAGAACCACGATAGAAAATCGTGTGAAATATTATGCATTAATTAACTTCAGAGAAAGAAATTACATTTTTGTAGAGGAATAGAAAACGAGATATGATTATTCAAACAAGATTCAAATTTGTAGCAAACTTCAAATTGGAAATTTACCTGTGCTAGGCCAGGTTGGAGAGCACATTGTATCATCAAACGCCCAATCACATCGTGAGCAACCACAGTTTCAATAAGTTCCCCTCCTACCAGTTTCACTAAAGGCTCATTGTCAAGATCACTCAACTCTACAACAACATGACCCCTTAAACCTTCTTTTACACCAGTCAAACTCAGTACCACCCTTAAAGCACGTGCATCGCTCTACAAACCGAGCCTGTAATCAGAATCAGCAAGAAACTCGAGATGATTTTTCCACTAGAATAGGTAAAAATACTTACTTGGTCAGCATTTTCATCGGCTGCTAAAACAATGATAGCACGTGCCTTAGAAACCGAAACCTGCGAACATATAAAGGAGTTAATAGGTAAGTCTTGAGTACTAGTTGAGTATAAATTTAGGAAAAGACGACATTATCAACCAAGAAAAATAGAAGAGGTCATAAATTAGTATTATATACCTTTTTCAAGTCAGCCAATATGAGGGGACTTCCACTTCTACATATTACAGATGTTCCCATAAAGTCAAATTCCAGCTTTGCTATGTCTAACTCCATTTCCTCCTTGTCCCTTTCCGCTAGAACTACAACTACACCACCGCCAACACTCTTATTTGCAATTGCTAGTTGCTTGAGAAGGGAGCCCTATTATTAAATAACAAAAGCACTAAGACGCATACTCAGCTTGGACAAAGAACATGAACACGTGTCAAACAAGCTCCTAATGACCAGGTGAATATTTTAGTATGTGATAGCATAGGTTTTCTGTTCACTATTGTGATCAATATGGAGAACATCAAACCTACTTTTTTTCATAATTACATAAATCTGTATATTCTAGTATGATTTCAGTATGATTTCAAACCACTTACCAAAATATTATAGCTCTAATTCTGGAAAAGAACCTCTAAATGCTTTAGTAATAAGGAAGGGAATGTTTGATTTTTGTTACATGCTAATGGTTGTAGGTGACCAAATGGAAAAGTGCTTCGACTGAACTTTAACAATGTTTCTTGCTGGAGATAGTATATGTGATCATTGGGAACTCAGACTACCATGAAGGAAATGATATATGCAGTGCAGAAGAGATATCAGAAAAACTGAAATGTCCCATAAGGTGATATACAATTCACCTATCAACGGTTCATCAAATATTGCAAATTGAACACTACAGAAAAGCAACTTCTTCTGTCACAAGGCTTACTAGTATCATTTTATACAGCAAAGTTGCTGCATGCTATTTTGAAAAAAAACCAAAGTAATATATGATGTGTAAATTGTGTACAAAAATAAAATAAAGTAGCTTTCCAATTTTACGCAAGATGTAAACAGAACACCTCCAGAACCTACCAATTTCTCACTCCATCCAAGGATCAGTATGTGATTGCTCTCGATCACCTCACTCTTTCCCTTGCGCCAAGAATCTACTTTCTCAGAGATCGCATCAGATACAAGCCCAAGCATCATAGCAAAAATCAGCATGCCTCCCGAACTTATTGACACAGAAACGATTCGAGGGCCCAAACCAACCTGGTCAGCATGGTTTCCAGAATCTGCTACAAACGTCCACGAAAGCCACAGTGCTTCCGAAAAGTTACCATCGCTAACAGCATACAATGCCAGACCACCAAATCCAATCAGTAGTATCGTGGCCAAAAGAAGAGCTAGGAGCTTAGCGTAAGGGTACACGGAAAAGATGACATCAACCCTGTAAGCAATCCTCTTCTTCAAAAGGACTTGTTCCTCATTATTATTCAAAGCCCTCGAGACTGCTTTTATCCGAGGGAATTGATCTAAGCATTTGAAAAGAACGAATGGGGTTACGAGCGAGAGCACCACAGTGTACAAAGCAACACTTCTATTCTCAATGCTACTAGGGTAAGAATGGGAATCCACATTCTCCACATTCTCAAACCGCAAAATCGCGGCGCTCTCTGGGAGGTCATTATTGTTTTCAACACAGAAACTACGGATTCTATTTACCTCTCCCTGGAATAAGAAACAAACAATTTGGGATGGTTTCTTAGTGCACACATAAGTAGAAATGTGTTAGGATCACAGCATCGAAGAGCAATACCTGAAGCTCTAAAATTCGCTTACGCTGCGAAATCGCTAAAGAAGCACATGATACAGAAACCAGAAGCAGCTGCAACAACATCAATGGAGGAATTAGAGCTTTGGGAGCTAACGAACTGGATCTTTAGACGAAGAACTGGGAGTAGCTAGTGAGAGGAAATATCTTACAAGTAAAAGAAACAAAGAATGGCGGAACCCTAGAGATCGCCGCGACGGAGCAGTTGAAGTAGAAGGGATCGAGACCTGCCTCCTCTCATCCAAAACAAGGGGCCGCTTCACCGAGTCCTTCTTCGTCCCCTCCTTCTCCGGCGGGGACCGCTCCGGCGGCTTAGGGTTCCGGCGATCGGGCAACCGCGGCAGCTCGAGGCGGCTCCGCGGGGACGCGTTCCGCGACCGCGGCCGCGAGGGGTAGGGCCCGAGGAAGGAGGGGTAGCACCGGTCACGGTCGAGCACCCCACCATTAATAGCGGGGGCGACGTAGGAGGGATCGTCGACGTTGACAGTCAGGCGGCGCGGCGGCGGCGGCGGCGGCGGCGGCAGCGGAGCGGTGACTGCACGGCGGATGCCAACACCACCGCTGCCGCCGCCGCCGCCGCCGCCTCCGCCGCCGGCGTCGGAGATGGTGATCGACCTCTTCACCTGCGGCGGCGGCGTCCTCTCCCATTTGCTAGGGTTAGGGTTTGTGCTCGGGATCGAGTCATCCTCGCTCTTCGGCATCCTCTGGAGCTCGATTTCTTCTTCTTTTTTTTTTTTTTTTTTTTTTGGTTATCAAATAATTTTTATTTTCGACTGAGGTATTTATAAGCCATTGAGCAACGCTCGTGAGATCTACTCCGAGGACTTAGGAATGGAGCTTGAGCTTGAGCTTGAACTAAAATGATATACAATTAATAATTAATAATTAATAATTAATACATAATATTATTAAAATAGTTTTAAAAGAGGAGGAGAAAGAGGAAGGAGGAAGAAGACGAGTGTAGTTGTAGTACGAAGCACGCAGGTGCCATTGGGAGATATTATTGGTTGTAATCGGTGTACAAGCATAATTCATACACCTGTATATTTTATTTTAAAAATAATTATATATCGCTAAAAATATTAAATAATAAATATATTTCTAAACTTTCAAATTTATCGCTCCAAATTTTATTTTCTGTGTATAATTTATATTTCAATATTAATTTTTGTCTTTTTTTTTTTTTTTTTCACCCTTCTCATTTTATCCATGGCGTCGGCGAAGATGAGGAAGAAGAAATAAAGAGTTTTCTATAGGGACAAATATATAAAGATAAAAAAATTATTTTACGCACCCTCTTTAAAAAAACTAACGATAAATTAAACGGTAGGAATATATACGAACGGATTAGAATTTTTGGAGTCATATATTTGCAAACCAAAAAAAATTTGAAAGAATAAAGCTTAAATTTTGTAGAGATTTATCTACTATTTGATATTTTTGTGGAGACCTATATGAAATTAATCTTTTTTTTTTAGAGAGCAATATTATCTATACACTCCAAAAGATGTGTATTATGTACACCTCATCCATCCAAGGATGGGAAGTACTACACTGATGACTTCGAAGTGACCAGTAAAATTTATTTTATTTCAGAATAGATGTGATATAAAATATAGAGATAATTGCTTGTGTACCTTTAAAATCTGAAGAAATATCTGATTTATCCCTCTTATTTTTTTCTTTCCAATATACCACTTCATACGTTCCACCGTTATTAAAAATACCCCTACCGTTTCCCTTTGTTAAGTTAACTAGGGTTAAACTAGAGTTAAATAATAATCGGAGTTGAAAACTATCAGATATACCTATTTTGTTCCTATCTACCAAAACTATTGAAAATTTTAAGGGTACATTAGAAATGTTGGTTATAATAGAAGGGTATATTTGAAAGGGCAAAATGATAATTTCACACAGATAACGGCAGCTCCAAACGTTACACTAGCAGAATTTAACTTCAGGGATATTTTCGAAAGAAGTTGGAATGTAAGAATGGTAGTTTTAATATTAGCCTTCTAAGATGAGTAAATCTAAAAACAGAAAATTTTTTAGAAGTATATAAAAAATTGCCCCTAAAATATACACCCCTTTTGGAGTATACCAATAGAATTTTTTTTTTTTTAGATAGTATTTTGTCTTGGCAATCTCTATATATGTACCTACAGATATTTGTGGAGTACCTGCAAATTTATAAATATGAATATTAATTTTTTTTATTCAAAAAATTATGAATAAAATAGATAAGTATCTATTAAATTATGAATATTTTGAGCAACCCGCTTATACCTGTATTTATTTTTTAAATTTAAAAAATAAATTCATTTTGTTTATTCATTTCTAAAAATATGAAACCTAGTCATTTATTTTTCGTCGACAGTAATAAATGAAATTTTTATTAATTTTGTATTACGAAAATGTGGGATGATAAAATACTTTTACATTATATAATTTATGTGTTTTAAAAATTTATATTATTTAGTATATATTGTGATATTTCAAACAACAAATTATGTTATGATCTTTTAAAACTTATATATATAAAAGTTTTAAAAGTATAGGAGCAAAAAACAAAAAACGAAAAATATATATTTTGCGGGTAACTCGCAAAATGTGATGATATGATATTAAAATTTTAGATCAAAAATATTGATCTTATTTTATATAGTATAAAAAATTTTCTATCAAAATTTCATATTGAATATTTTTATACCGTTAAACTTACAAACGACTCACCACGACTATTAAAATTGTTAATTTTGAACAACTTCAATCACTAAGCAAATGATATTGAAAAATTACGAAATTTATTTTCCATATATTTCAAACACTTGAGTCAATTAGGAAGTTCCAATATCGAAAATAACTTATAAGTACGGAGAACTCCATGGTATCGTTTGGTAACGGGATAAGCCAGAACTAGCTATTATGGGGATAGGTATAAAGTACGGAACAAGAGCGAAAAAGCGTTTGGTTCGGTTCCAGGGATAAGAGATTTTGTGTTTGGTATGAGAATGAGGAATAAGAAGAATAAAGAGGTTGTGATGATGAGAGTGTATTGGGAAGGAAAAGAGAGAGAGGAGAGCGGGGGATTTGTGATGATGAGAGTGTATTAGGAAGGAAAAAAGAGAAAGGAGAGAGGGATTTGTGATGATGAGAGTGTATTGGGAAGAGAAAAAGGAGGGGAGGAGGGGTAGTTTGGTAAAAAAAAAAATTATAAAATAATAGATAAGAACTGTTGTTCCAACTTATTCTGCTTGTACTATAACTACTGTACCGAATAATTCTTAGAACTACGGTGCCCATATTTATAAAAATATACTAGCCTAACTCTCTCTTTCTCTTTCTCTTTCTCTCTCTCTCTCTCTCTCTCTATATATATATATATATAGAAAGAGAGAGAGCTAGGCTAGAATACTATTAATAGTACTAAATTATTTGTGCTATTAAGTTTTTAACCCTTAAATTAAAAAATGTGTGGTTAAGATGATAGTAGGCCCCTTGGGTTTAATAGGTGACTGGGAAAATAGTAAAATCTAACGGATGAAAATGATCAAAATGGTTGATACAAGGGTAGAAAACTTGATAGCACCAATAACTTGGTACTATTAATATATAATATAGTAGCCCGACATATATATATATATATATATATATATATATATATATATATATATATATATATATATATATATATATATAGAGAGAGAGAGAGAGAGAGAGAGAGAGAGAGAGAGAGAGATAGAGAGCTGGCCTGAAATACTATCGGTAGCAAACATACTATGTTGTCACCCATTTGTTTTCAATGATGGAGAAAGACGATCGGTATCGTTAAATATGATTTAGACCATTTAAAAGGTTTAGAAATCAAATTTTATGTTTTTTCGATATTCTTTTTCTTTTGTCCATTAATTGGACAAAAAAAATAACGACTGAAAATGAATATCTTTCAAAAAGTGATGAAAGAAGTTTTGTAATCAAGATCGAAAATATAAATATTATTTTAAATAATTTAACAAATTTTCTAACAAAATTTTAATTAATTTAGACTTCTCCACACCGTTAAACAAGCAAAATATTCATATCTACTATTAAAACTATAAAATTTTCAACTTTTTGATTATTAGGTCAATGATGTCGAAAAGATTTGAAATTTGATTTTTAGATACTTTAAATGGTCTAGATCATATTTAATGGTATTGGTCGTCGATTCGGAAACTCCATTATCAAAAATAAATAGATGGCAACGAAACCCGTTTGCCACTGATAACATTCCAATTCAACTATATATATATATATATATATATATATATATATATATATATATATATATATATATATATATATGCCCGACTACTATGCTATCGATAGTACCAAACATTTGGTGCTATCAAGTTTTTCACCTTTAAATCAACCTTCTTGATCATTTTCACATGTTAGATTATACGATTTTTCCAACCACCCATTAAACCCAAGGGGTCCACTATTATCCCAACTACACATCTCTTAATTCAAAAGTCGAAAACTTAATAGCACTAATTACTTGTGCTATTAATAGCATAATAGCGCGCGCGCACGCACACACACACACACACACATATATATATATATATATATATATATATATATAGGGAGAGAGAGAGAGAGAGTGTGTGTGTGTGTGTGTGGCTACTATACTATCAATAATACCAAATATTTGGTGCTATCAAGTTTTCTATCCATCAATCCCTTCGATTATTTTCATCCGTTAGATTTCACTATTTCTCCAACCACCCATTAAACCCAAGTAGCTCATTATCATCTCAACCACACATCTTTTAATTTAATTCAACGGTTAAAATCTTTTTTTTGATAGAATTATGGTAAGTCATTTAAAAATTTAACAGTATAAAAATATCCAAATTAAACTAAATTTTAATAGAAAATTTTTTTATACTCTATAAAATAAAATCAATATTTTTGATCTAAAACTTTAAAATCACATCATAATATTATGAAATTTTTTTATTTTTAATTATTAACTTTTATCACTTTCGTTTACCAAATAAATAATATCGAAAAAACCTAATTTTTTTTTAAGATATTTTAAATCTTTAAGGGCGGCGATTCAGATATCCCAATATTAAAAATAAGGCTAAATTACAGAAAATTCTCCTATAATATACCGCTTTTTCACTTTGTCCCTCTGTCTTTAAAAAGCCTACATTTTGCCCCCTCGTAATTATGTAATTATTTTTAGGGGACAACGGGGTTAACAGAATAGATAAAATGACGATAATGCCCTCCTTATCCATGTGCTCCTCTCCGACTCCCCTCCGATTCCATTGCCGCCCCCGCCCCCGCCGAGAAGCTCTCCTCCTCCTTCCCACCCTGTCGTCATCGTCGTCGTCTCCCCAGCTGTCGGAGAGGTCGGGGGTGCCCAGGGAGCCGCGTCCCCGCGCGGACGCGTGAAGCGCGGCGCCCCCAGGGAGCAGGTCAACGCGCGGCGGCCTATGGGGGCCCGCCACGTGGTGACCCCCCTCCCCGCGCGCTGACCCGCGCCAGAGGAGGCGCGGGTCCCCGCGCGCTGACCTGCGCCAGCACGCGCCCGCACTTCTCCGTGCGCGCGTGCTGCGCGCAGTGGTGCGGCGAGTGTGGCGCCGCCACTTGGCGCCCCACCAGCCTCGGGCCGCGCCTGACCTGGAGCACCGTCGCCGGGGAGGGCCCGGGCGGCGACTGCGCCGACGATCGCCGAGGGCTCTCGACAAAGGCGGCGGCGGGATCCCTCACGGAGCGACGGAGCTCGGCCTCGAAACGATTGGGAGAAGAAAAGGTTGAAGGGTATTTTCGGTATATTATCTAAAAATTTGACGACCCATTTTCGATATATTACCTAAAAAATTGACGGCCCACTAACGGAATACTGACGGTAGGGGTGTAAATGCACAATTTCATAATTACGATGGGACAAAATGTAAATTTTTTAAAGATATGGATAAAATAAAAAAACGGTATATTCTAGAAAGATTGTATGTAAATTACTCTAAAAATAATTAATAAATACGAAAAGTCCCGTAGTTATAAAAATGTGAGGCAGTCGTGCTAAACACAAGGAGGAGGTGTATGAAATGTATATATACACCGGGTGCAGGCAATAATTTCTCGGATTGAGGCGTACGGCTGCAAAATCAGCAGCGTACGTTTCTAGAAGAAAAGGCCTTTTTTCTTCCGAACAGGAAACAGCTGCGCAATGCCAGAAGGTCATACGCAGCTGTCAACTTGGGACCCACAGGAGAGCCCAATTCGATCTTCTGCTGGATCAAAACAGTGTTTGCTGTTCGGGATAAGACACGGCAGTTTCAGAATCGGGTAATATTGTCGCTTGTTTTTGGCTGTAGTGCAGCAGGCGATGACCCATCATGCATGCGAATAGAGACTCCGGAAATCGCATATTCGCACGCCTATATCTCAAATTGGGGGCTCACATGGTTTGGAGCCGTATTTTTTTATTTTTATTTAAAATTTAGGGTTAATTACATGCGACTTTATGCAAACCTAACAAATAGGAGATATATTCATATCAAATTTAATTTTTTATATTTATTACTTCAAAAATTCAACGTTATTCATATATATTCATACTGTCTATCTCTGTTAGAAAAATTTAATTAACTATAGATTAAATACTTAATCTTGGTTAGTTACTGAAGTAAATTTATCTTTTTTGAATGAATATTTTTGAAATGGCAAAACTGTAATTTCACATATAATATGTTAAAAAATAAACCGTAAACTAACGATAATAAACCGGAGGAATATATATGAATAACGTTGTATTTTTGAATGAATAAATATGAAAAGTTGAACTTTGTAGGGATATATCTGCTATTCAATATGTTTGCAGGGAGGCGTATGCAATTAATCGTAAAATTTATAATATAGTTTTAAAATTTTAATGTTTTAAAATTTTAATTATTTTAAATTTTAATTATTTTTTTAAAAAAATTAGTATCATGCAAAATTAATGCATAGAACTCTTCATTAGTTTATATAATATATTGATGGTTATATTTTTTTATTGAATTAAGTTTATATATATATCTGTAAAAATATCAAAACAAATAAATACATTTCTATAAAACGTAAGTCATTATATTTATCTATTCAAAAATTATGTAGTTTGCAAATATATTTCTCAAACAAATTTTATTTGTTTATATATATATATTCACCGTTAGTTTTTCAACCAAAAAAAATGTAAATTAACTATTTTATCTTTATAAATTTGTTTCAACAAAAAACTATAATTCTTTCTCTCTTCTTGCGTTCTTCGTGGCGCGTGTTGCCGCGGAGGGCCTTACTTTTGATGATGTCGCTGTAGGTATCGTCGTCATCGTAATTAAAAAAAAAAAGTGAAGAAAAATTGATAAAAATCAATATTGAAATACAAATTATATGTATAAAAGATTAAAAGTTCATTTTACTCTTTAGCTAATAGTGATTAGCTTTTTCTTATTTTTTTTTAACAAATTGTTATTTAAATTTTGGTAACATAAAAAATATATTTGCAGACAGAAAGAATTTTGGAGGTATAAATCTAATAACTTAAGTTTGTAGGAATATATTTATTATTTGATATTTTTACAAAAAAATCATATATAATTATTCATTTTTTATATGATATTTTTATGTTTACGTCGAAATATGATATTTACCATCAAAAGTGGGCCTAACTAAGGCCCAATTTTTAAAATTAGAGTCGAAATATTATTTTTTTTAATTTTTTTTTTTTATAAAATAATATAATTTTTTAAAATGAAATGTAGGAATTTTTTTTAAAAAAAATAATTTTATTAGAAACCAAACAAATGATCAATATTATATTAGAGAGAAATTTATTTTCTTTAATATTTTTAGGGAGTAAAAAAAAAAGAAAAAATTTTGGAGTCAAATGGGCCGGCCCTAAATCCGTGGGCGCGGCCCACGTGAGCACGAATCTTGAGGGCCACGTCAGCAGCTTCGAAAAGGTCGGCGCACGCGCGCGCGCGCTGGGGTAACGCGACCGTTTTATAAGGAAGAGGTTTTCAAAAACCCTAGCAATGGCGGAGGACCCCCGAGCTTGGATCCATGGCGACGAGGCCGCGAGAGAGGCGCTCGCTAGGGTTCTCTCCGCTCGCCCCTTCCTCCTCCTCCCTCCCCTCCACCGCGTCCCCCTCCGCGTCGGCAACGTCGTCGAGATCGCCGGCGCCTCCAACTCCGCCAAGTCCCAAGTCCTCCTCCAGGTAAACCCTAGAATCTAACCCTAGATTTCCTCATCATCCAATCTTCATTGTTGCGATCGAGCTGCGATTTTGATCTCTCTTGATCTTTCTTAGGCCGCTGTTCACTGCATTTTGCCCAAAGAGTGGAGGGGAATCCATTTCGGGGGGTTGGAGCGGGTGGTGGTATACTTTGACCTCGATTGCCGCTTCGATGTGCTTCGGCTGTCGCAGATTCTGAAGCGTAGGATTATGCAACGTTTTGGTAAATTGTTGTTCTTTGATCTCTATCTACTTCTGCTTCAATTGTTGAAATTTTAACTTAGATGCTAAAATCTAAGCTTCATTGTACTAACCAAGTGGAAGTAGTGCTGGAATTACAGTAGGAACACCTATTAGATAATTTAGATGCTAAAAAAGTTTCATTTTTATGCCATTTCTTCTGCTTACCTCTCCTCCCGAAGCTACATTTGACGTAGTTTTAGTGTTATTATAATCTCATACAAGCTATGTTATGATGATCACTATATACTAAATAAGTATTATATACTCCTGGTTTTGGATTTATAACTGTTAAACTTTAAATCTTGCTAGTAGATCAAATCCTGTATAACTTGTTGCAGGTTCAACCCATCATACTGATTGGCAAATGAATGAAGGTTGTCAGACGAATGATACCAGGGTTACTTGGACTTGTGAATTTGATGAAGAACTACTCCTTCCTTGCATGAGGCGTTTCCTGTATATCCGTTGTTATAGCAGCTCTGATTTTTTGGCTGCTCTCAAGGTGTCTCCAACTGCTTTTAAGTCCTACATTTTGGATGCACTACTTGTCTATGTCATTGTTTTTATGTCCTAGATTATTTTTACACTGGTTCTATCATCAAATATGAAATACTATCGACTCAGTTTCTTCCTGTAATACTGGTTGATTTTACAGGCCTTGCATGGTCAGTCTGAGAGGAAGAGTGAAGCTCTTCGTAGTGGTATCTATTTCCTTATGATAGACAGGTCTTTGTCCATATCCTTCCAGTATTTAGCAATCCTTTTAGTTTAATTACATCAGTATTTAGCAATCCTTTTAGTTTAATTACATCAGTTAATTGTTCAGGGTTACCAAAACTTATGATCATATGGGGATTAGGGTTTTGTTCTTTTGAATTTGTTATACTATATGCCACTATATGCTGTCTTTTTTCTGCTCCTATTCTGGTGCACTTTTGCCTATTGAAGTAGCTGATTGGGGTCTGTTAGATTGTTTAATGCTTCTTTTCTCTCGCTCCAGTATTGGTGCATTCTATTGGATAGATCGAGCTTGTCAACCTGTACCACTTGGAGGCAATAAAAGGTGGTTTTCTTTATCGAGTTTCACTTATCGCTGGATGCTTTTTCAATAAATTATGAGGAGATGATGTCATTTATTCTTCCGTTCCTTTAGTAACATTTCTATTTTTTCAACTTCTTGCAATAACCAGTTGTCCTACTGTAAGCAGGAAGAACTTATCACCTCAAACTTTGGCAGAATCCGTTGTCCAAGAGATCCGTAAGCTCTTAGAGCTGCAACCTATGTTGGTACTATCGTCAAAGGCAACTCTTCTTGGAGCTGGAAGCTTAACAAATGCCACACAAAGGTTATCCATGGTGCCAAACTGTGTAAATGTTTCAGTTGTTGAGTTACAGCTGTTTGTTTTTTGAGAATAATGCAGATTATACGCACATTTGATTAAGTTATATGGATTAGAGTCATTCAACATGAACATTAATTTGACAGTTTTTTTTTGTTAGAATGGAACAATTAGAGAACAAATGGCATTGGCTGGTATGAGACTCAGCTCAAACTTTTTCTTTTGTGGAAAAGTAATTTTTAAGAATGCAGAATATCTTTAGCAATTGTGTTGATGAATACATATATCTCTGTAAGTCTGTATCTAATGAGTAAATCAGGAAAAAATTATTGCATAATTAGTGGTTAAAAGAATACCGCTTTACACATTCTGTCAGTGTCCTTTCTAGTCCAATATAGTAGTTAGATCAGAGAGTATTTTTTCAATTATTCTCTGTTGGTGTATGAAATATAAGGTTAATTTGTTAAATTTAACATGTTTGTTATCCCTCATTTTAATTCAGGAGCTGAAAACTTATTGAATGAAGCCCGGTGCATTTTTTCGATCATTGTCAAAAAGCCCAAATTTCCCCCTCCAAGAAGAACCTCTCCAGTATTTATCTGTGATCAGTATTAATTAAGAGTAGGAATCTTGATATTATGTTATTAATCGATGTTATAGGGCTTCTGGAAAGTGGCATTCGGAAGAAACCACAGATTTCAGAACTTCAAATTGGGAAGCAAGAAGAAACCTCTCATTTCATGAATACATGCCTTTGGTGTGGCAGGCAAGGGTTACAATGCTTAACTGTTTTTTTTTTATGCCTCTAACAGCCTTTTTATCTTGCAAGAATTGTCCTTACGCTTTCTAAAAGAAACAACAATTTTCTAATGCTTCATATTTTTTTGCAGTCATTTGTTACACACAGGGTACAATTGCATGTTTCAGGTTTTCAAATCTCTCTATGCTGAACCATAAATTTAATCCTTACCTTGATTGCTAGATCCCAATATTATTTCTTGTATAGAGTAACAAAACTATTACTCTATTACTGTGCATACAGAGGGATTTACTTCTGAGGTGGAAAATAAACAATTTTCAGTATATATATCTGAATGGGTGCAGCCTCCGCTAAATATAAAGGACAAATTTACTGTGAGGGATGTAGGTTCTTGTCCCTCTAATTATTCATTGTGTGACACAGTCATTTATTTTTCTCTATTGTAATATATCATTATACTCTTCCTATGCCGACATATTTCTCAATTTTCAGGATGGTATTGTTTTGATACCATGAATCCATTCGAGAAACTGTGGTTAAATGCAGAGTTGCTTCCAGATTTTTCAATTGGCCAGGTTAGCATATCATATAATTATTAGTTTTAACAGAGTAAGTATTAAATGTACATCTTGTCCCTCTAATTATTCATTGTGAGACACAGTCATTTATTTTTCTCTATTGTAATATATCATTATAATCTTCCTATGCCGACATATTTCTCAATTTTCAGGATGGTATTGTTTTGATACCATGAATCCATTCGAGAAACTGTGGTTAAATGCAGAGTTGCTTCCAGATTTTTCAATTGGCCAGGTTAGCATATCATATAATTATTAGTTTTAACAGAGTAAGTATTAAATGTACATCCATTATTTGTTTGATTGTATAAGTACATGTTATATGTGCCTTACTTGTTGCTTTATTTGTATGATGTATTTGCTGATGGATCCAGAGTGAGGTTTACTCACATTACCACACCTTTAAGGCATATGCTTATAGAAGTTCAAAGTGCCTGAGACAACAATTGTCCAGGTGGGCTTGTTCAGATATCTTAGGAAATTTAGCAACAGCATAAAAATTGAAAGTTGGTATCCCTTTCTCAAGGTTATTTTATCTGAATATAATTATCTTCCTTCTTGCCTAAGACATCATGATTGACTAGTCAGACAATCATAAACTACATCCATTGAATCAAAAATTGTATTTATATTTTTTTGACTGAAAAGGGCATTGAACACTAGCTATAAAACTCTTTATAATAACGATAATCAGCAGTTATACAAGTATTTTTTATTATTATGATAATCTTATTTAAATTTTCCATCCATTTTTTGGCTAAGGCTGAAAAATATTTTGCTAAACGTACGCTTACTATTTTTACCTTATAAAATTCACTATATTTTGTCCCTCTCAAAAAAAAACGAACTATATTTTGGATCGGAATTGGAGATCTCCCCTTCATCTATTTGAATCTTTTAGGTTAGCTGGGCCTTGACAAAGCCAAATTCTGATTAGGCCTTCAACTGGGCCTAGTGCGGTTAACAAACTTTTAAGTATGGTAAGGTCCTGCTAATATTTTCTGTGTTAGTCTCGGGGCTCAGATTGGCTTTGTTATAGAACTTTGGACTTCAACTCATAGGTCCTGGCTATCTGAAACGATAGCCAAGTTAGAAGAGAAAACAACTAAACAGAGAAAAGTGGCAGCAACTTTTACCCTCGTTTGCTATGAAACTAACTCATCAATGTAGAGCAGGCAAAATAAGGGAAATAATGAGTTGACACCGTAAAAAATAGATGCCATGGTGCATATATCCCACTAATGCATTCCTTTCTTACTTTTCAGTAGCTCCTTCACGTTTCTTCAGAGGAATATAGCTAGTGCGAGCATCAGTCGGTTTGGTTCGGTTTTTACAATTCTTTAGAAAACTGAACCGAAATAATTTGGCCGGTTCGGTTTGGTTTATTTAGTTTTAGTAAAATATATTTATCGAGTTTAAATCTTTTTCAAATATTAAAAATAAGATATAATCATGATTAATTTTATGCTAAAATCATTAATCTAAGATAATGATCATTAATATCTCTAATTATTTGTTTATTATTTAAAATTAATACATATATATTTTTTTAAATTTAGGACTAATATATATTAAATTACTAAAATTTCGGTTTATTCATTCTTTTTGGTTTTTAACTTTCAGAACCGAACTGAACCAAATTATTTGTAAAACTAAACCGAATGACTGATTTTGGTCAGTTTGGCTTGGTTGTTCGGTTTGAACCGAATAATGCTCACCCTTAGATGTAGCCACCATTTTACACATAAATAAAGCTAAAGATCATTTCACTCAACTCATATAGGAATTGGGTGCTTCTGAAAGAAGATGTTTTTGTGGTCATTAAGCTTTTCTATCAGTACTAAAACTTTTCCGCTAAAGAATACTGCCATTTGAATAGCCCAAGAATAAGGTATTCATCCAATCAAAGGAGAAATTAAGAAGTAGTGATTCTAACTGTTCTAGTGTATTTTTAATTAAGAAAGAAAAATTTGCTCTGTTTCTGAAATGTAATGTATATTAATTTCTGTCCTAGCTTCAGAACATATTTGTCACATCAAACTCCAAATATGTAGAATTAAGGGTATGTTTCGGAAAATGTAAGCACAGTATGTGACACTTGCGTCTCTCCTATTTGACACCATTTACTTCAAGCCGCACTACATAGCCATATAGCTGTTGAAAACACTTAACAGACCAAGTCCAACAATTGAATACAAGCACGTGTAAAAATGCAACAGCTTCATAGTGAGGCCATGGAAGTTTATATTAGTTTTTAAAGTACAAGTTGGCCGTTGCTTTCTATAAATGGCATCCTTTGTTTGCAACTTAATACTATAATAGAATGTGGGACCAAGAAGTAAAAAACAATGTGCATATCTGCAGAGCTATTAATTTGAACATTAAGTCAATTTCAAAATCATTTGGATTCCACTCATTAAATGCAGCTTGAATTTGTTAAGATCCCAGAAACTCAGTTGTCTCCAGATCTTAATCTTGATAGAATCTCAATTATTAAACTCCCTTTGGACTCGATTTATGCAGCTGGATTTATAACAATTTGTTAATCTGAAAACAACTTGATATAAGCAAGCAAATTGATTGCTTTGTTACATCATTTGGACCATTTGAAATATTATCATATTTTTGGGATTGATTCCTAGGCAGTTTGAAAATGTTGCCTTTTGTCTTATTTCCGTGCATGTTTTTTTGACTTTATGTCTTGTTCTCTTTGTAACTTGGAATTGTTTTTGTAGTTGGAAAAGTCGAGATTTTCTTGTTGATTATGATAATATAGAGTAATCACTTCTTGTTCGTTATGTTATATCCAATGCACTATCAATTTTTGACATAGTAAATGTTACTATCTTATTGGTTGGTAAACCCGAAGATATCTCTAGTTTTTCCTTGTTTATGATTATAACGAGCATGACTGTGTAAACATTTGTTACCTTGTCTTTTGTCTAGTGCATACAAGGATTTGGGATAAGTTGAATTAATAAAAGGTCACAAGGAACCAAGGAGTTCCTAGTTTGTGATGATAATGGATTTTGCAGAGTAAGCATTTGAAACAATGATAAAACTTAAATTTATGTATTAAGTTATCGTGTCCTTGTTGTCTTATTGGTTGGAAAACTCAAAGAACTTATCTTGTTTGTGTGTGTCGATGGATTTTGTAGAGAAACCTGCGAGCCAACAATTGGAAGCCTTTGTAAGTCTCGTAGAGATTTCTTTTTCTGTTTTTTGGCAATCTTGGAGATATCAAACAAATATAAAGTTGTTAACAATTTTGTCTAAATGTGATATTTACTGTGCATATTGGTTATGGCTTAAGATATTATAATTCAACTATGAGATTATTTAATAACCTTTGGGTTTGACTTCTTGACAAGTAATTTGATGATCCTACAATTAAAGATATGTGTCCATTTGTATCATAACCCAACCATCTAGAGCTTTAATGACAAACTATTTTTAAGTGCTTTTGTGCCATTTTTTTTCTTTTTTTTTTTTTGGAGATTATCATTTTCGGTTCAATTCAACTAGAAAAAGATTATTTGCGTGTTAGTGGTCTATATAGCATTTTGTATTTCTAGTAATCATTTTAAGTGAAAAACTCAAGATCACAACACATGCAATTTCTAATCCTTGATTGAAAATTTTGTGCATTTGTTTGAATGTTTAAGTGTCTAGATCTTGATGAGGTGGTCCTAGCCTAAATCTTTATGATGATGAGACCATGAGAGATGTTGTTGTTTTCGTTGGTTGAATCACTATGTGGTCCCTTTCTCTAAAGTAAGAAGAACAAAGCCAAGTAGCTAGCACACAAGGGTACTGTGGAATCTTGTAGAAGGTTAATGCTTTAATAATCTTACATATAATATATATGTGAAAGGGATTCACAAGCGCGTATGTTTCCTCGCTACTGATGTTAAGACTATTCCGTGGTTGTTTCCTAATAGATTCTTATGTTAGATGACAAAATGTCGAAGTCGGTCGTAACTTCTTTCAATTCTGTTTGCTCGGTGGGTTCAATTCCTTACATTTGCTACATAATTCATAATACATAAATCCTAAATCGTAATGTATTAAGCTTTTATTTACTCGCTTTTTACCTCCTCTTTGTTTCTGCGATGTGTTTAGTCGGTGCATGGGATGTTTAGACTATTCTCAGTTTATTTTTTATTAGATCAATAATTTAGGTAACACCTTTTATGGTTTTTTTTTTTTTTTTTTTTTTTTGTCATCTGTTTTTATTAACAGCTTAAAAGTTTATGGCTGCTGCACACTAGAGGCCTTCACTAGTTCTAACTATGATATGTACTTTAAGGGCCTCCTCCTCCCTAGGGAAAATATATATGATCATGTGTTTCATGCGCATAAATATTCCTCCTAGTTTTGCGTTACTTTATATTTTCATTCCATAAATGATTTGATAGTCATATATACCTTTACCTGGGGGGGAATTTAGAGGCCTTTAAAAAATAAATGCAGGTGAAATGTGGTTTCAGGGTGACTATGTCCATCGATTTCATTATCTGTTAACTTGCTAGCAGATAAAAGTGCACTGCCAGTCAATTACTGTTAGAAATTTACCAGTCACCAAAGTCAAAAGTCATAGTAGTAGTGATAGTGGTGGTGACAATGGTTGCAGTTTGTTGATTTGGCAACAAGTTTAGATTGAAGTTCTGTGACAATTTAGACTCTTCAGAACTCCTTTTAGGGTCTTTTATTTGGGCGTCGGAAGTATTATTCAGCGATACCTTATGCAGTATACGAATATCTTTTTCGCGATTGCTACCTAGGAGTTTTAGTTCAATGCAAGATCCTCATAATCATGATTTTTTTTTTCTCTTTTTTCAGATGATGTGTTGTACATAAGAGGATATTGTATATTACTAGGTCGTGGACATCTTTGACTCTTTGTATCAGCCGATTATTTTTTGTCTGGTGAGTAATCAAAAGAGAGATGCTGAACAAGATATTTGTATTTCCAAATTTCATACACATCCTTCGTTACTATATATATTAATATTCTAGATATCTATGAGCATTTAGGTGATTTAAGAAAATACAATAGTTAAACATAGATCTAGTAGGTGTGATAGGAAGAAGCTGGGCTGGGGACATTCCAAAAACATTGAGGTTGGGGATTATAGGTTTCAATTTGAAATGGTCAGCGCGAGTTCTTCGCGTTGACATTCCTACTTGACGAGAACTAATGGAAGATACCAATGTTGATAGGACTAATGAGGTTGGTTAAGAGGAGAGTTTTATGTTATTAATGCATAAACTATGTTTGATCTTCAAAGAATATTCCATGATCTGCTTACAATAGTACTTGTGGTGTGTAGAATGCAGTTTCCAGTACTTTAATAAGAATGATCACCCAACAATACACAAATCTCTTTTAAAAGTTTAGAAAGTTGTCTCAGGAGTTTATCTGCCCAACGAGTTATTATTGCTAGTGGGTCGGGTCATTACATTTGGTATCAGAGCCAACCACCAACCGGAAGTGTGTAACGAGTTTCGGCTGAGCCAGTGTCTGAAAGACAAGGTGACGGGCTATGTCAAGGGTCTGAATGACGAGACCAGCGAGACAAGTCTCACATCACCTGATGATCTTGGGCTGTGTATGTGTTTAGACTGACGAGAACGTCAGATTTAAACCGGAAGAGTCTGTGACACCCTATAACTCCCACATAGGATGGGAATGAAACTGTGATTTGGTATATAAGTAACATAAACACTAGTAATAATAACTGGATTTAAGTATTTTGAGCTGTGGTTTGGATCAAACGAGTTATTATTATTAATGTACCGAATCGTTACAGGTTGACTATAGTGGAGACTTATCTTTGACTTTTTTAGCATTCTCTTTATCAAATCAAAGCTTCAATCAGCATCACACTGTTTATCAAGAGTTGTTGTATTAAGGTGACATTATTGACAAGTTCATGTAGGTAAAGTTGATTCTAAGCTAGGAGGATCTGGGAGTTTACTCTACGTTTATGAATCAAATAAATTAATGATTAATAGTAGGCCCTATGTTGAAGTAAAAATTTCCTGTCAAGTTTGGGAGAAAACTAGGAGAATCTAGTTTTGTTCAATAAATTTGGGAGAATTTAGTTTGTTCTATGGTTTATGAATCAAACAAGTTATTGGTTTAAAACTGGGCCTTGCATTGAATAAAGTTCTTCATAATCCTCCATTATTTCAACTTAGTTATCTTTGACTGTAGTCAAATATGGCAGCTTTTCCAGTCATTAGTGACAATGACAATTCTCTAATTGCCTTTGACTTGTGCCATGATTATAATTTTCTGGTTTCATACAGCATATTTCCCACAAGTCCAACTTGTATGCTTTTAGAAGTACGGAGGTCTTTGTGCTTTCAAATTATTTTCGACGTTGAGACTCTCGAATGGATGATCGGCTCCGTTAGATTTAATCTAAAATATTTGAAGTATCTAGAGAATAGATTTTGTGATTTTTCGATATTATTTACCTAGTAATCAAAATAGTTCAAAATCAATGGCTAAAAATAAATATTTCACAAAATATGATAATATGATACTAAAATTTTATATCAAAGATATTGATCTTGTTTTATATAGAATAAAAATTTTTCTATCAAAATTTTACGTGATTTGAATATTATTACTCCGTTAAACTTGTAAAAGAATCATCACAATTATTAATTGTTGATTTTGAGTCATTTTGATCATTATGATATAAAAAAATTACAAAATTATTTTTTAAAATATTTTAAATATTTAGATCACGTTTAACGGAACTGATCGGCCATTCATAACCTCTGCAGAACTTCCTATTGAACTAGTGGCTCACCATCCATATGCTAATCTATAAGATATATAATTTGAGAGTTCTATAGTGAGCCTATATTGAGTCACACTCTTTAAGAAAAAAAAGTCAATGAGAATATTCAATACATCCAAAAAAAATATTGGATGTACCCTGTGCATGGTAAACCAACTCTAAAGTATTTATTAAATATTTAGATAAATTGTTTAAATATTTTATATTATATATATTTTATTTTATTTTATTTTAAAATATTAGGTATCATATATTTTATTAATTTTCTAATATACTTTGCGGTATATGAGTATTATATATTCTATTAATTTTTTAATATATTTTGCGGTGTATGGAAATATTAGTATATACTAGGTGCAAGCAAAAAAAAATTCTGTTTTTTTTAAATTGTGAGGGCATTTTATTAAGAATTCTCTATACCAAGTGTATATAAATACATACACTGCATACTTAAAATCTGTAATAAAGATTTCAAAATTTAATTTAATAAATATATTTAAATTATTAGATTTTATAAATAGTATATATTTAATTAAATTTTTATATAAGAAATTAGTTTTGTTAATATACACCAGATACATAAAATAATTTTTTTTTAATCACTTTTAACAAGATAAAGACATCTTTATATATTTGGCAATTTAAAATAAATCCTCTAATTTTAATTTTATAATTAAAAATTTTATTTATAAAAAATTTTAACTATTAAGTTTAATTGAATATTTAAGTAAAGTTATTATAATACAAATACTGAAAGTTCAAAAATATTAATAAAAAATAAAATTTATAATGTAAAAAAGTTTATACCAATTTTACTTTTTTAGTTATTTTGTTATAATTTTTTTAATCTTAAAATTTTAATAATTATATATATTGATTGATTGAAATATTATTTATTCGCTGCGATATTAAATATTTAATTTTAAACTCAAAATTTGCTTGGACTTTCTTAAAGAAAGTTTATTGCTGACCAAAAATGTTTTAGGAAAATTGTAGTGTAAAAATAGTGCCCGGGTATAATGCTTTTAAAAGCACTCAGTAATGTTTACAAATTTTTTATTAGTAAATATAATTATTTGATTAATTTTATTTTTAGATCATGCTATTTTATCAATCACCTATTAAAATTTAGTGGTTCACTATTTTGCTAACCATATAAATTTTCATCCAAAAGGTAAAAAATTACTAGCATAAATGACCTTGTACTTTTAAAAACATGACTTGATATTAAATCGATCATCATCGGAAGAATTAGATCAAAAATTAGAATACATTATGAAAAAATGAAACTTCCGTAGAAGATAAGCAAATGAAACACTTTCATAAAAATGATAAAAGTATAAGAGCTCAATATATATATATATATATATATATATATATATATATATATATATATATATAGCAATGCTACATGTACACCCCGAAGGGGTGTATATCATACACCTCCACTATTTTAATGATGGCGATATCTTTTACGGGTCACATCGATTGACCCATCATCACACCCCACCCATTGGATGGGTGGGGTGTGTGATATACACCCCGAAAGGGGTGTACAAGTATCATTTCCCATATATATATATATATATATATATATATATATATATATATATATATATATATATATATATATATATATATATATATATATATATATATATAGAGAGAGAGAGAGAGAGAGAGAGAGAGTGTGTGTGTGTGTGTGTGTGTTAAGTTGGAATGCTATTAATAATATCAAGTCATTGGTACTATTAAGTTTTTAACCATTGAATTAAAAAATGTGTGGTTGAGATCATAGTGAACCCCTTAAATTTAATGGTGGTTGGAAAAATAGTAAAATCTAACGGATGAAAATAATCAAAGAGATTAATCTAATGGTAGAAAACTTGATAGTACTAAATGTTTGGTGCTATCAATAACATAGTAGCCGAACTCTCTCTCTCTCCCTTTCGGGGTGTACATCAAACCCATCCAATGAGTGGGGTATGGTAAGGAGTCACTTCAAGGGTTGCTATGCTATTAGAAGCATGAAAATTTTCGTGCTCTTAAACTGTTATTGATAATAGAATTTCTGAATCGGCGATTCACTTAATCTAGTCCTTATATATATATCTATAGAGTAGGGCTCATATACTTTCAAAAGTATAAACCCAAATATGTTTGTGAATTTTTTATTATTGGATTTGTATTGAAATTTGTACTATTTATTTTTTCTTTCTCTCTCTTTAGTTGACTTTACAGTAACACAAATCTCAATGCAAATCTAATGATAAAAAATTTACAAGCGTAATTGGAATTATACTTTTGAAAGTATATAAGCTCTGCTCTCTCTCTATATATATAGAGAGAGAGAGAGAAAGAGGGAGGGGCTGGACTGCTATTAGTAACAAATCAGCCTGTTGTCACCCATGTATTTTTGATGATAGAGTTTTCAAATCAACGATCGGGACCGTTGAATATGATTTAGACCACTAAAAGTATTTAGAAATTAAATTTTAAATTTTTTTGACATCATTGATCTTATGATCAAAAAATTACAAAATTTATAATTTTAATGGTAGATATACTTTTTGCCCGTTTAACGGTATAAAGAGATCTAAATTAATTAATTTTTTATTAGAAATTTTTTTAAATAATTTAAAACAAGATCTATATTCTTAATTTTGATTACAAGACTTCTATCATCACTTTTATTTTCAACCGTTTGCTTTTTTTGCCAACTTGATAGAGTAAAAAAAAATATTAAAAATATATAAAATTTAATTTTTAAATAATTTAAATGGTCTAGATTATATTTAACAGTGCCGATCGTCAATTTGAAAGCTCCATCATCGAAAACAAATGAGTGAGAATTGAACCGTCGAAAATAAATCGATGACAAACGAATCGATTTAGTTCTGATAATATTTCAGCTTAACTATATATATATATATATATATATATATATATATATATATATATATATATATATATATATATATATATATATATATATATAGAATTGCCGCTTCCACATATGATACTTGGAACCCGAGAATTGCGGCTTCTATATATATATATATAAAAGAGAATTGCGGCTTCCACATATGATACTTGGAATCAGAGAATTGCGGCTTCTACATATAATTATACTTGGAACCAGTAGGGACGTATTATTGAGATCATTTTTTTTGTTTTTTTGTCTAAAATAATTGGATCATCTTTTACAACTTTGATTTTGATTTACTTCAAAATTCTAAAACAAAAGAGTAATACTATATGTATATCCCAAAAGAATATACATTTCACATTTCTATTATTTAAAAATGAAAGTATGATAAGGAGTTACTTGAAGTAATTTTTAAAAAACATTCTCATTCTTAGATGGGTGAAAATATAGAATGTACATTTTTTTTTAAATGTACATATAATATTTTTCAAAACAAAAATACATTTAATCCGATAATAATCGAGCAACAACAATACTTGAGTTGTTCTGAATCAATCATAAAAAAAAAAAAAAATTCCTAACCAAGAAAAATAAGAATTTTGTTTTTTTGTTTTTGAGATCATCTCTTGAGCAATCATCGATGCAGTGCGGTGCCAATCAATTGGACTTTTGATAAGCCATTCTGTAATAAGTACTTTTCACACTTTTGTTTGTATAGTTGACTTGTAAAAGTCAACAACACGATAAGAGCCGTTAACAAGTTACACTCCTGAGGCCACAAATCATCCTTTATCACTCTGAAGGGCGATTTCGTAATTACATGTAAAATAGTGATGATACCCAACTGGGTGAATCTCGTGGAGTATCTTTGGCTAACTCAGAAGCGTCCGCATAATTTTTTTATTTTTATTTGCGAAAAGTATTGAACTTTTGAAATTAATTTTGAAGTATAATAAAAAGTGTTGGAAAAAGCTAAGTGTACATTTCATTTGAGATGTATATTTTATAGCCTATCTATTTTAGGGTTGGATGAATTTTATTCGTAATTTTGAAATGACGAATGATAAATGCTCATCTTAGGATGGACTAGGGGTAGAATATACACCCCAGATGAAATGTACATGTAACATAGCTCAAAAGTGTTACCAAGGTCTTGCATTAACATGAATGAAAAAGTTTATTTAACTTAAATAATTTTCCTATTAAGTCATAATATATTATTATATGTTGCCAAAATAGTACCCACCAAAAATAAAAAATAATAAAAAAAAATCATATGCTAAAATATGATTTATTGTTTTTTTATTTTAGAGCAATGCTACATGTACACCCCGAAGGGGTGTACATCATACACCTCCATCATTTTAATGATGCCGATATTTTTTACGGATCACATCGAGTGACCCATCATCACACCCCCACCCTTAGATGGATGGGATGTATGATGTACACCCCGAAAGGGGTGTACACATAGCATTTTCCTTTATTTTAAATCGGTGTGATCGACAGCTGACGTATTTAATATAAAATATTAGAGTAAAAATTAATAATAAAACAAATTAAAACCATCCCAAATTCCAAAGCCCCACAAATGGGAATCATCCATACTTTCCAAAGCCCCCTCACTAAACCCATCCCCTATCTGCGTATATAAAAACCATCTCTCTCCCTCTTCTCTATTGCGAAAACAAGTGTGAGATCGAGGTTGTGTCAAAAAGAAAAAAAATAATAATAATAAAATAAAAATAAAAATGTCTGTGCCGATTGCGTACATGGGGAACACGTCGGCGGGGGTGGCCGACTGGCTGAACAAGGGCGACAACGCATGGCAGATGGTGTCGGCGACGCTTGTCGGCCTGCAGTCGGTGCCGGGTCTAGTGATTCTCTACGGCAGCATCGTCAAGAAGAAGTGGGCCGTCAATTCGGCCTTCATGGCCCTCTACGCCTTCGCCGCCGTCTGGCTTTGCTGGGTCATCTGGGCCTACAACATGTCCTTCGGCGACAAACTCCTCCCCTTCTGGGGCAAGGCCAAGCCCGCCCTCGGCCAGAAGTTCCTCATCCAGCAGGCCACCCTTCCCGCCTCCACCCACTACCACAAAGACGGTAACCACATTCGAAATTCGTAGGCGCTGTGTCTTGTATTTGTATATTTTATAATAATTATTTTGCTTGCGCAGGCACGGTGGAGACGTTGATGGCGCAGCCGTACTACCCGATGGCGTCGATGGTGTACTTCCAGTGCGTGTTCGCGGCGATCACTCTGATACTACTTGCCGGATCGTTGCTGGGGCGGATGAACATCCGGGCCTGGATGGTCTTCGTGCCGCTGTGGCTCACCTTCTCCTACACCGTCGGCGCCTTCTCCTTGTGGGGCGGCGGCTTCCTCTTCCAGTGGGGCGTAATCGACTACTCCGGCGGCTACGTCATCCACCTCTCCTCCGGCATCGCCGGATTCACCGCTGCGTATTGGGTGCGTATCTTCTTCTTCTTATCTTTCATGGAAAAATTAAATTTTTATTTAAATCTATTTCAAAAATAAACGAAGCGGATAATATACTATCTTTTGCAGGTGGGACCGCGATCGACGAAGGATCGGGAGCGGTTCCCGCCGAACAACGTGCTGCTGATGCTGACGGGGGCGGGGCTGCTGTGGATGGGGTGGGCGGGGTTCAACGGCGGGGACCCGTACGCTGCCAACATCGACTCGTCGCTGGCGGTGCTCAACACCAACATCTGCGCCGCCACGTCGCTCCTCGTCTGGACCTGCCTCGACGTCGTCTTCTTCCACAAGCCCTCCGTCATCGGCGCCGTCCAGGGCATGATCACCGGCCTCGTCTGCATCACCCCCGGCGCCGGTTAGCCCCCCCCCCCCCTTTCTCTCTCTCTCTATAGCTCATCTACCACAAGAAAATTAAAATAAAATAATAAATTTTAAAAATATAAATTTTTTTTTAAAATTTTTTTTTTTTTTTTTTTTTTTGTATGAACATGTACGTCAGCATTAAAAATTTATTAAAGTCTCCTGTTTTTGAAGCTCGAAATTCACAAATACGTCAGATATATTTATATGGAAAATGATATCCATACATCCCGAATGGGGTGCATATCATACATCCCATTCCATCTAAAGATAGAGTAAATTTTATCGGTCACTTCAAGTGACTGGTGAACAAGTCCCCACCTCTTGAATGGGGTGTAGTGTATAACCCATGAGTAATGCTACATGTACACCCCGAAGGGATGTACATCCTACACCTCCACCCTTTTAATGATGTCGATGTTTTTTACGGGTCACATCAAGTGACCACTCATCACACCCCCACCCTTAGATGGATGGAGATGTGAGATGTACACCCCTTACGGATGTATAAGTAGCATTTTCCATAACCCATTCGGGGTGTATGGATAGCAAAGCTTAAAATGCAAATAAACTGGTAAAATGATAAATTTCTCAATTTTCCGCGAGGAAATGTTTGATGAGAATAAAGAGGGCACTGTGGTGTGGAGCCCACCACCTTAAATAATTTTGACCGGTCATTTTTGGTGGCTTCGTGACAACCGGCATTATCAATTTTTTAATTTAGTGCCCTAAAAGTACTTCAAAAAATTTTCCATGTGCCTAATTGCTCTAGTAGAAATAAAAAGGGGTAGGAATGTTATTAATGGATAGGTATGAATATTTAAAATTTTGGATCGATATAATAATCTCAATATGAATATAAAAAATAAAAATTCGACGAATTTGAATTCAGCTATGAGCAAAATTTAAATTCAATCCAAACTAAATTAGAATCTAAATTAATTTTATATTATATAATATATACATATATAAATATTTGATATTAGATTTAAATTTATAGTTTAAAAAATTAAATTTAATGTAATATATTTTGAAATGTTATAAAAAGAAATAATTATTTCGGGCTCGAATTTTCATATTCGGATTTTAAATTTTTGGTTGAGTTCGGATTTATATATAAATTTTTATAATTTCATCGGATACAAACTTAAATTCGGATTCATATTTGAATTTTTAAAAATTCATTCCGAATCTGACAGTTAACATTCTAAAAAAGAACGACATTTATATAGGACAAAAATTTCACCACTGTTTAGTACAATCGAATTATACCTGTCGTCATCGACAAAGTGATTATAAATTAAGTCCTTAGTGTTTTGAGGTAAAATTATATAACCTACTTGGGGGGATTTTTAGAGTGGAGTGTCCAGTTTTGTTCAGTTAAAATATATATATATATATATATATATATATATATATATATATATATATATATATATATATATATAAGCAAAATTAAAATGGAGTAAAATCAAATTAGATGATTTAGTTAAATTTAAAAAGTTCTGGTTCTAATTTATTAAATTTTGCAGATATAAGATTATTATTATTATTATTATTATTATTATTATTATTATTATTATTATTATTATTATTATTATTATTTTTGTAAATGTTGTTTTTTCATTAAATCATTATTGTTTTATTATGCACATAGATTAATATTTGATATTTCCACATGTCAATTTCATCTTGTGATTTTAAGAGAAAAACATGGGAAAAAAAACAACCAAACACTCCCTAGTTTTCACTTTTTATTTTACTTTTATTATTTTTTAAATTTATTTATTTATTTTAATCCTATTTTATTTTAATGTCTAAGAAACTCGCGTAGAAATGTCTGAATCTATATCTGATGGATTTAAAAAATTTATATCCAAATCCAAATTCAAATTCGATAAAATAATTAAAATTTAAACCCAAACCTAAAAATTCAAATCTAAAATAATTATTTCTGCTTTTCTCTTTACAATATTTCAAAATATATTATATTAAATCTAAATTTTTAAAATATAAATTTAAATATAATATTAAATATTTATATACATATATATTATATAATATAAAATCAATTCGTGTTCGAATTGAATAAAATTAAAATTTATATCTAAATTTAAATTTATTAAATTTTTATTTTTTATATTCGTATCCGAATTTATATATATTTAATATCAAATAAATTCATTTTATTCAAATTTGAGTTCGGATAAAATTTAGAAGATCAGCTCCTATTGACATCCCTAGACTGGCCCACTATTTTCTGAATGCATAATTTGATATATGCTCTGAATAAAACTTAACAAAAAAAAAAAAACCCCCTAATATGCAAAATAAATGGATGGTCATAAAAAATTACAAGATCTAAAAATTAAAATAAAAGGAATCATAAGAAGAATATGACTTGTTTCTAGAAGAAGCACCTGGTCCAAAAATCTTGGCATAATCAATTTAGGAATCTTTTCATGTGATCCCTAATACACTATTGGTTACTCAATGGGAGTACACTTTTGATTATTAAATGCATGATTTAAAAAGAAAAAAAAAAAAAAGGATGCTTCCTAACTCTTTCATATTTTATATTCATGCCCAAATCATAGCATTAATTAGGGTTTTTTTAGCCACCAATATTAGTATGAATAATGCTATACTCATTTATATATATTTTCTTATAATTATTTATAGGTAAAAATATATAGAATTTATCAAAATTATTTAATATTTTAATTTATTTAATTTTAATTAGTCAGCGATACTTTAAATTTAAATTTTGAATATATTGTTTATCTTTACAGATTTAATTAATTAGTATATTTTATATAATTACTGTGACTATAAATTTATTAAAATAAATAATTATTTTAAAATTTAAAGTCAAAGTGTCGTCGAATGACTCTCAAATCAAAAAAATTTAAAAATTTAATAAAAAAAATTAAAATTTTGAAATACTGAGATAGTAATTAATATAATTTACGAAACTACGATTCGATTTTATTGTTGTCAAAGAAAACCAAAAAAAACAATCTGATATGGAAAATTTTAATTAAATAATTGATACAGTTCATGAGAAAATAAATTGAATTTATAAATAAAATGATAATTATATTCGACAGTAAGAACTAATAAAAATAAAATGCTACAAAAGTAATTAGTAAAATAAAATCATAAAATTAGTAAGTGGACATAAGTTTCTTTTTTCCTTTACTCTCTCTCTCTCTCTCTCTCTCTCTCTCTCTCTCTCTCTCTCTCTCTCTCTCTCTCTCTATATATATATATATATATATATATATATATATATATATATATATATATGATTCAATGTTATTTAAAGATAATTTATTCTTATATAGTAATTATAAGGGTTGCATTAATTAGTCACTTTTTACAGAAGCAACAATTAACTATATGAATCTTTTTCTGAAATTAAACTTTATATGAAGTGCAGTGTACTTTAATTTGTCACCAATATATTAAGCAGTTTCTTTTGACTACTTAAAAAAAAAAAAAAAAAAAAAAAAAAAAAAAAAAAAAAAAGTCACATCAAATCATATAGTATTGGATTTCAATAGATTCCAATTTTTTTTTAATATTTCAAAAATTGGGTGGGAGGATTAAGGTTTCAATTTATTTTTTTTTTAAAAAAAAATTGAGTTATGAGTTTTCTGGTAATAAATTTCAAATTAAACTGAGTCAAAACCTGATTGATATATAAATAGAAAATATTACTTAAATAAAGCTATTAATTTTCCATTTAAACTTTGAAAACATAAAATTAATTTTAGAAAACCCAAAGATAAAATTGTGGACATAATTATCTTTTGCAAGCACTTTAATAAGATAAGGCAAAGAAAAATAGAAGCCACTTACTTTTTGAAAAGGAAACAAAGAAAATAATGTTGTCCATATATCTGTAGTGAGCCCAACATGATTTTTTATTGGGATAATATCTAATTTATTCTTCAAATTTTCAAAAATAACTAATGTATTTCTGATTGATCATGAATATTTTTATTAAATTTTTTAAAAAAAATTAAATATTTTCAAACCTTTTTTTAGGGTTTATTAATGAGAATTTGGGTTTAGAAGAGTGTTTTGATAATTTCATGATAAATTTGAAAATTTTGAATAGTAGTGAGGGTAAATAAGCAAAAGCTCTTTTTTCTGTTTTAGTTTTTGAAAAAATATTCTAAAATATAGTTTTCTGGTTAGAAATTATTTTTTTTTTTCTGGTTGGTTCTTATGAAAAATAAAAATTTTATATATTTTTTTAGATTTCATAAAAAGGAAATGCTTTCCTTTTTTGAATTTTTTATCCAATAATAAAAACTATAAATAAGGATGTTTTTTTGTAAAAAACTTTTTTTCTTTTCAAAAAATATTTTTTTTTTTTGAGGAACCAAACATCCCCCTTAAAAGATATTTTTGATTTTAGAGTCAATTATTAAACCTCTCCATAATTTTGTCATTTTTAACTTTACAATATAGCAATATTTTATGAATTTATCAATGATTGATTCATATTACTTAATATATTTAAAAGATGCATTAGAGTCAAATAAGCTTTGCAAACAAAAACATGATTGCTTTAGTAAATAATTCATGAAAAAGTTTACATATATGTCAAAAGATAAAGATTTTGCTATCATTAGATGTTAAAACAAGATATTATTACCATTATAAAAATTAACTAGGAATATAAATGATTCAACTTCAATGTTAAAAATAAAAAATTTACAAAAAAATTATTATATAACACTAAAATTTTCGATCGGAGATATATTTTTTTTTATCATTAGATAATAATATCAAAAAATTATAAAATTTATTTTTTAAATATTTTAAATATATTAAATAAAATCTAATAAATTTGATAAATTTAATTATCGAAAACGACTTAGAAATAATAAAAGACCTCTGTTCTCCTAATAACACACAAGTCTTACTTTTGTTTAATTATCGTGGATTCAAAAATTTAATTATCAAAAACAATTTAGAAAAAAAAAAAAACTTTTGTTTAATATGCAACAGTGAATAGTGTGTGTGATTCAGTTATATCTAACGAGAGGATCGATTTAAAAGCTCAATAATTAAAAATAACTTAAAAAGTATCAAAATTTTTGATGTTTTTCCTAATAATACACAAATCCTATGTGTGCATTTATGACTAGTAAATACACTATTAAATATATATGTGTGATTAAGATAAATCTAACAAAACTGAATTCAAAAATTTAATCATCAAAAGCGATATAGAAATAGTAAAATAAAATATTTTTGTTTAATATGCACCAGTGAATTCGTATGTGTGGCTCAGTTATATTTAACGAAACTGATTATCGACTTAAAAATATAATAATTAAAAATAATTTAAAAAATAATCAAAACTTTTCGTGTTCTAGTACACAAGTCCTACGTGTGCATTTATGACTAGCAACTACACTAGTAAGAAAAATGCTATGTGTACACCCCTTTCGGGGTGTACATCATACACCCCACCCATCCAAGGGTGGGGGTGTGATAATGGGTCACTTGATGTGACCCGTAAAAAATATCACCACCATTAAAATGGTGGAGGTGTATGATATACATCCCTTCGGGGTGTACATGTAGCATTGCTCCACTAGTAAATATCTATGTGTGATTAGGACAAGTCAAACAAAACTGATTGTGGATTTTAAAATTTAATCATTAAAAACGATTTAGAAATAATAAAAAAATATTTTTATTTAATATGCAACAGTGAATGTGTGTTCGTGTGGTCCAGTCAAATTTAACGAAACTGATCCTAAAGTTTAATAATTGAAAATAACTTAGGTCCGTTTGGTAACGGAATAAGACTAGAATTAACTATTTCAGATATAAATATAAAGTACGAAACTAGTGTAAAAAAATATTTGGGATAGTTCTAGGGATAAGAGATTTTATGTTTAGTATGAAAATGAAAAATAAGAGAAATAAAAAATTTTAATTAGGATAAATTATTTTTTTACTCTCAAATTTTATTATGTAATAATGAGGTGAGAGATCGTGCCTCCGTAGATGTGGGAGAGTATTTAAAGAAAAAATAAAAAAGTGGTCGGAAAGAGTGAGAACAGTAATTCTCATTTATTCTAATTGTACTAGAACAAACTATACCGATTAATTCTTGATGCGTTTGAAAGAATAAAAAAAATATCGATCTCTACTATTTCCGATTCTATACGGAATCCAAACAAGAAGCCAAAAAAGTATATAAACTTTTTACTGTTCTTGTTCTTGCTAATTAATAGTAGGAAAATACTATGTGTACACCCCTTTCGGGGTGTACATCATACACCCCACCCATCTAAGGGTGGGGGTGTAATGATTGGTCACTTGATGTGACCCGTAAAAAATATCGTCACCATTAAAATTATGGAGGTGTATGATGTACACCCCTTCGCGATGTACATGTAGCATTGCTCTTAATAGTACGCAATTAAAGTCGTACGTGTGCATGCATTTATGAGTAGTAAATAAATTTTGTGTGATCAGGGCTGGTGCAAGGATGGGCGGCAATCGTGATGGGCGTGCTGTCGGGCAGCATTCCGTGGTTCACGATGATGGTGGTGCACAAGCGCAGCCGTCTGCTGCAGCAGGTGGACGACACGCTCGGCGTCTTCCACACGCACGCCGTGGCCGGCTTCCTCGGCGGTGCAACCACGGGCCTCTTCGCGGAGCCGGTGCTCTGCAACCTCTTCCTCCCCGTCACCAACTCCCGCGGCGCCTTCTACGGCGGCGTCGGCGGCGTGCAGTTCCTCAAGCAGGTCGCGGGCGCGCTGTTCGTCGTCGGCTGGAACGTCGTCGCCACCACCGTCATCTGCCTCGTCATCCGCCTCGTCCTCCCGCTCCGCATGCCCGAGGACGAGCTCACCATCGGCGACGACGCCGTGCACGGCGAGGAGGCCTACGCCCTCTGGGGCGACGGCGAGAAGTACGACTCCACCCGCCACGGGTGGTACGACGACACCACGCAGCACCACCACCACCACCACCACACCACCAACGCCAACAATCCCGCCACCAACACCGTGCCCAGCGGTGTCACACTCAACGTTTAACTACTTGCATGCATGTGCGTAGGAATGTCAACAACGAGCCGAACACGAGCGAGGGATCGGCTCGTGGCTCATTTAAATATCGAGCTGAAAAATTTTGACTCGTGTTCAAATTGGCTCGCAAACAACAAGTTTGGTTTTTATTTCTACTATTAAATATAAAATTGAAAAAAAAAAATTAAAAGATTAAAATTTATAAAAAATTGATGGTTTAAAATCTAAATAGTAAAACTTTTATATATATATATATATATATATATATTCGAGCCGCTATTGAGCCGAATATGAGTGAGCTGACTCTAACTCGTGTTCGGCTCGTTTATTAAACGAGTAAAAAAATTCGGTTCGTATTCAGCTGGATTGCCATCCCTATACGTATGTATGCATGGGCACCATGTGTTTGTTATAACGATTTTCACTTTATTTTTGGCTCCAAAAAAAAAAAGAAAAAAAGAAAAAGAAAAGCAAACATGTAGGATCAATTTGGGTGTGTAGAATAATAAAGTGTGAAAAGTGATTGCATGGGAAACTTGTGGGGTGGATCATCGGATTTTGTTTGTTTGCTATAAATGTTGTATCAAGCTAAGCCAAATTATTTTTTAATTATCATACATAAGTATACTTTTTAAAAAAATTTATAGAGCTTATGTATATATATCTGACCATTTTTAAAAATTTTCGTTGTATTTTTTCACCGAGACAATTTGATAAATTTGGAATTAGTTTGGGCTTGTAATGATCTTAATTAACTAGTGACTACATTATGATAACAAGGTTTAAAGGCCCAGCTAATTAAGTTTAAATGGGTCATAGCCTATGGGTAGTGAAAATAACTTAATTACCTTGTCGCATATATATTAACCATCAAATTTGATAAAGTATATTCGATCATTATAAAACTTAAGGTGTATTATTAGTTAATTATATAATAATATATCTAATTATTTATTTTAGGAGTACTACGAAACTACTACGGACTCCACGGAAGCATTGTCGTTGATGTGTTAACATAGTAATGTGATAGATTTTAATTAGTGAATTTTTTACTATTGAATTTGTATCAAGAGATCTGCGTTATTGTATTTTTTCTTTTTTTTTTAGTTAACTTTACGATAACACAAATTTTAATATAAATGACTTATATTTTTGAAAGTATATAAACTCTACTCTCTCTCTCTCTCTCTCTCTCTCTCTCTCTCTATATATATATATATATATATATATATATATATATATATATATATATATATATATATAGAGAGAGAGAGAGAGAGAGAGAGAAAGAGAGAGAGGCTATTATATTATTAATAGTACTAAGTTATTGATGCTATCAAGTTTTCTCTCCTTAGATCAACCACTTTTATGATTTTCATTCGTTAAATTTTACTATTTTTTCAACCACCTATTAAACCGAAATGGCCCACTATCATCTCAATCACACATCTTTTAATCCAAGAATTAAAAACTTAATAGCACTAATGACTTGGTACTATTAATAGTATTACAGTCTAGCTCATCTCTCTCTCTCTCTCTTTATATATATATATATATATATATATATATATATATATATATATATATATATATATATATATATATATGAATTGAGCTTCTATGCTTGTAAAATCACCAAGTTATTTGTGCTTGTGAGTTTTTTATCCTTGGATGTAGGAATGTGCGGTTAGGATGATAGTGGGCCCCTTAGGTTTAGTGGGTGGTTGATAGAATAGTATGATCTAAGGAATAGAATTAATCAAAGGATTAGATCTAACGGTAGAAAATTTACAAAAACCAATTGCTTGGTGCTTGTACAAGCACAGTAGTCGGACTATATATATATCTATGGAGCAATTGCCTATATACCCCTATTAAGTTCCCAACTTTCATATCTACCCCTCAAAAAATCTGCTCTCTAATATACCCTTCTAAAAATCCAATTTTTTTCAAATATACCCTCAAAATAGGGGTATATCAGAAAAAAGGTGGAACGTATTAGGGGTATATTGGAAAGAAAAAAATAAGAAGGGTAAATCAGATATTTCATCATATTTCAGGAGTACACATGCAATTATCCCTATATATATATATATATATATATATATATATATATATATATATATATATATATATATATATATATATATATATATATATATATGTGTGTGTGTGTGTGTGTGTGTGTATGTGTGTGTGTGTGTGTATAGTCCGGCTATAAATACTATCAATTGCACCAAGCAATTGGTGCTATCAAGTTTTCAGCCCTTGGATAAAAAGATGTGTGGTTGGAATTATAGTGGTCTTCTAAAATTTTTACTATTCAACCAACCGCCTAGTAAACCGTAGGGGACTACTATCATCCTAACCACACATTTTTTAATCTAAAGGCTAAAAACTTAATAACACCAATGACTTGGTACTATCAATAATATTCCAACCTAATTTTATATATATATATATATATATATATATATATATATATATATATATAAAGAGAGAGAGAGTTGAGCTGAAATGTTATTGGTAGCAAACAGATTTGTTGTCATCTATTTAATTTTGATAATAAAGTTTTCAAATCAACGATAGGTAGTTTAACATGATCTAAATTACTAGAAATATATAAAAATCAAATTTTAAATCTTTTCAACATTATCGACCTAATGATTAAAAAATTATAAAATTTATAATTTTAATAGTAAATACGAGTCTTTTGCTCATTTAATAGTATAAAAAAATCTAGATTAATTAATTTTTTATTAAATTTTTTTTAAAACTATTTAAAATAAAATATATATTTTCGATCTTGATTACAAAACTCTTATCATTATTTTTTGAAGAATATATTTATTTTCAGCTATTTATTTTTATGTGCATTTGATAGATAAAAAAGAATATCAAAAAAGCACAAAATTTAATTTTCAGATAATTTAAATAATCTAAATTATTTTTAAAATATATATTTTCGATCTTGATTACAAAACTCTTATCATTATTTTTTGAAGAATATATTTATTTTCAGCTATTTATTTTTATGTGCATTTGATAGATAAAAAAGAATATCAAAAAAGCACAAAATTTAATTTTCAGATAATTTAAATAATCTAAATTATTTTTAACGGTGCCGATTGTCATTTTGAAAATCTATTATTGGAAACAAATGAATGATAATATAGTTCGTTTACTATCGATGATATTCCTGCCTAGTTCTGAATCTGCTCCGATCCATCAAATTAATGGAGCGGAAAGCGGGAGATCCTTTTCTTCTTTCGATCCGTCTCGATCTATTAAAAATTCGCTCCGCCCCGGTTCGTCCCTAATAGTACAGTAAATAGAAACCGAAAATAAAATTAAAATTAAATAGAAATTTAAACAACCAATAAGTTACATTTAGGCCTAATTAATTTGATTCATTAATTTAAGGAATATATATTTGTAAGTTGTAACTTGTTTCATTTAACTCCTCAGTTTCACTCATAAAATAGCATACATATATTTTTTGAAATATTAATTCTTGAAGAAACAGGAGTGCACCTGTTTTATATTTAAAGAAAATATTTTTTTTTTTTGAAATATAATAACTCATTAAAATGAGACTGTAACTCCATGCAACACTCCCTTATAAAACCCTAGCTACCACCTTTTGCACCCTTCACACTACTACTCTTTCCTACACTACTATTCTCTAACCATGAAGGGGTCTCCCTCTTTCCCCTTCACCTCCCTCACCATCCTCTTCCTCTCTCTCCTCTCCCTTTCTCTCGTCGGCGCGAGCAAAGTCGACGAGAAGCTCTTCAAGTACGTCATTTTCGTCTCGCGGCCCCAAAACGTCGACCCCGTGAAGTTCGACATCGACCTTCTCTACTCTGTCCTTCGAAGGTCGACACTGTCGCTTTTTAATGAGATAAAAATATATAAAATTTGCCTGAATTACAGTCTCTTTTACAAGACTATCTCCTCTACCCTGATAAGAGTCTTTTCTTTTCTTTTCTTTTTTTTTTTTTTTTTTTTAGTAAAAATACAATCACATAAATTGCGTGAAATAGTTAAGTCAAATCTTTTTTTTAAATAAACAGATAAGTTTAAATTTTACAACAAAAGAGAGTCGTCAAATGACGCAAACCAAATAAAATATTATGATTAATAAAATTAAAACTTTTAAAGATAAGATGAATTCTTTTAAAATATGTTGCGGTTGATGTAAATTCTACATACATTTATCTTCTAATTATTATATATCGAATGACTTTTTCTTAACTTTTTGTTTTTCTTTGTTCTTGCAAGCGAAATTTGCTTCTTTTTTCTTTTGAAATTTTTAACTCTTTAATTTGGCCATTATTTATTTATCTCTTTTTTTTTTTTTTTCTTTTTTTTTTTTTCAGCAGCAAAGAGGCAGCAGAAGAGGCTATTATCTACCATTACATAGAATTAGGTGGTTTTGCTGCAAGCCTCACAAAGAAGCAGGTCAATGAATTAAAAAGTAAGTGGTAGTTCCTCTTTTTTTTCTTTTTCTTTCTTTTTTTTTTCATTTTTTTAAATCAGCTCATGTCTTCGGTTAAATATTCTAAATTTTCTTAAATGGCTCACATATGTAGCTAAGTTTATTGCACTTGTTTTCTCTCAAAAAAAGTTTATTGCACTTAAAGAATGAATCATATAATTTGATACCTTTCTCTTAAAAAAAAAAAGAAAAAAAAAAATCTATGAGTTTCCTTAGACAATTTATATTCATATTTTTTTTTCTTGTACTTTTTATCTTTTCATAAAAGTTCTTAAACTTGGAACTTTTCTTTTCTTACACAGAGAAATATATTGATAATGAAATGCTATAATTCAAAATTTTGCTAAAAGATGCAAAACATGGACTTTTATGTGCAAAAAATTTAAAGAATAAAATTATTTTTTGACAATTAAGTTATATATATATATAGAGAGAGAGAGAGGGAGAGAGAGAGAGAGAGAGTAGAGCACTAGAATACTAACAGCAATAAACAGGTTGTGTTGCTGCCGATTTATTTTCGATGATAGAGCCTGCGAATCGACAATTGGCATTACTGAGCATGATCTACACCATTTGAAATAACTAGAAATCAAATTTCAAATCCTTTCAGCAGTATTGGCTTAATGATCAAATAATTATAAAATTTATAATTTTAATAGTCGATACTGAGGGATTTATTTATTTGGCAGTGTAAACAAATCTAAAACAGCTGAATTTTGATTAAATTTTTTAAAAAAACTATTTAAAGTAAGATCTACACTTTTAGTTTTGATTATAAGAATTATATCATAACTTTTTGAAAGATATTTATTTTTTACCGTTCATTTTTGTGTCAACTTGATGCACAAGAGAATAATATCGAAAAAATATATAATCTGATTTCTACATGTTCCAAGTAGTATAAATCATGTTCAATAATACTGATCGTCGAATCAGAAGCTCCATCATCAAAAACAAATTAATAGCAACACAGCTCATTTGTTTCCGGCATTATTCAAGCTCAACTCTTTCTCTCTCTCTCTCTATATATATATAGTATTAAATTGTGAAATGTTTAATTTCATTTTGTAATTTTTTAAAATTGTGATTTTTTAAAAATTTTAAATTTTTTTATTATTTTTTTACATGCTCTAATTTGGCCTCTATAATTTTTGTTTATGCAGAGAACCCAAGTGTTTTGGTTGTCATACCGAATCGGATATATCAACTCTTCGGACCTAATGCTGAGAACCACAATTAATTAATTATCAAATGAAAAAAAAAAAAAAAATGTTGTCTCCCTAATAAAAGAGTAAATCACACGACCAGTTTCGTGATTTAATCTCGTATTTTATACCAACATTTTGTTCTCGTGTTTCGTAATTTATATTTTTGTGAGAATAAATTATAATAATATTAATATTCGATCATATTTTTTTTTCTGATTAAAATGCAGTAATTGAATGTTAAATTTCTAGCCTAAAAAAATTGCTCTTTCAATTTTAATTTTAAATTTTAAAGCTAATTTTTTCGACGAATTAAAATTTAGAAGATAAAAATTAACAGAGAATATGAATATTTATAAATAAATAAAAATAAAAATAAAAATTGGGCCTGAATTTGTGGGCCCAATATGAGCCCAAAATTGCACTTTCGGTGCGCGAAACCCGACATGAAAAAGTACCGGCCCGGCCCGACGAGCATAGTTTCGGTTCTTTTATATTTTGCTATACTAAAAGTCGGATCCGGATAATTGCGGATCCTCCATAAAACCCAAAACCCGCAATAAACTATGTCATGTTTCTCGCGCTATCCGCACCTTCTTACTTTGAAAACTCTCAAATCCTAAAACCCTAAAACCCCTCACACTATAAAATAATATAGGGTTAATTGCATTATTGGTTATTGGTCCCCCTAACCTTTATTTGGTTATTTTAGTTTTTCTTTTCTTTTCTTTTTCACAAGGATCTATTTTGATTAATACAATTTTTTTAATTTATTTTATATAAAAATTAAAATAGAATATTTTTTAAAAAAATAAATTAAACAGTAAAAAATAAAATAACTTTTTTATAGAGCATACAGATTTTAAAAATATTAAATACATTATAAAATAATATTTTATTTTAATTTATAATAATTATCAATGTCACGCCCCGGGTGTAAACCGGAACCCGGGCCCGCCAACAGATCCGCCGTGCACACAGAATTTTCTATGTGCACGAAGCGCTGGTAACCTGCTCAGATATATAATATACAATAAAAGAGCATAAACAGAGCTGAACTAATAAAACTAAAAGTAATCTCAGACTGAAATAAGCTACAAGCAGAAATAAAAGTACAATATACTCCCAGCTCACCAAAAATATACAACCAGCTGGCCAAAGCCAGACCCAAAAGGAAACTACTGAAGTCTGAGATACAAAAGGGGTACAATAAAAACCTCGCTAGTCTCTCACTTGGGGTAGACGATCTAGCTAGTCGGCGATCCTCTTACCTCGATCTGCCGCTGAAGGCCCAGCAGCTCCCACAGATGACTCTGCAAAACAAAGGGGAAAAGGACAGGAAACAACAATGGGGGTGAGAACTACTAGATAAACCAGTAGCCTCCCCTAGCGGGTAAAACCTCTAATGCTGACGCACCCACTAGGAATAAAGAGGCAAAAGGAAGAACAGTGGTATGCAATAAAGACTGCTGAAACAGGAACTACCACTACTATGCCTCTAAATGCAGTGCCAAAAGATAACTGTATATATGCAACTATAAAGCTGACTGCCCAAAGAAACCCAATCAGAGGGCCAAGAAATACTGGCACTGCCTGCTCTGTCATCACTCACAACTCACCAACTGACCGGCACCCATCACGGTCAAAAAGCCTACTCCGGAGTGGCACTCGAGGGGAGCGACCCACACGAGTAAAGTATCTCTGTATCAATCATCTCTGTAACCGATGTCTCACAATAGCAGGACTGGATCATGACCATGATCAAAGTGGGAATACTCCATCCACTAATGCAACCCTGATCCCCAATCTGATGTGATAATAACATCCGGTCAACCGCCCAAAATTCGCGGTTGCCACTATCTCCCACAATCCCCAAGAAGAGTCTAAACTGTCCCAGACTCAAGATCCAACTACACTATCTCAAGATCCCGATCTGACTCGACCGTCATGCATCGTTAGAGAAGAATAACAATAAAACATGTTTTCTCCTAAGTCAAATCCCATGGTATAGTGCTGCAGTAAAATAGTGGCTTAACTAGTTGTCCAAATAAGCATGCAAGTGTTTTCTTTTAAAGCATTTCAAAAAAAGTGACTAAGGTTTCATATGAAGGATCATTTTAAAATAATATTGGGTTACTTATTTGCATGCGGTTTAGGATATAGCAAATATCCAACTTTATTGTCCCAGATTTATCATATAGAAGCTATCAATTAATTTAGGGGGGCCCAATGCAATAGGTTCATATACCACAAGTTATCTATCACATGTATAATTTAGAAACTCCACTATTCCTAGTGTGCAAGTCAACAAAGAGGGAAACGCAACCACCCACCTCGAAAAGCGTGCACAATACACCCAGAAAATACCCGCTGTCCTCTAAACACACCGTCAGCTGAAACAGTATCCTACAACATCACACAAGTGTACACGGTGTAAAAACTACAAGTTCCAAACACAAATTGCTGTTTTTACAATCAGCACGCAAAACGAAGAATTTCACCTCTGTCTCGAGCTCCTAAAATCTCAAAAAAATCACGGTTGCGTTCCTCGCGAAAAGTAGCCCAAAATCGACTCTTGAATCGCCTCGATCTGATATTCCTACGCTGAGAAACAATTCGTCGAAGTCGCCGCTGTCCAAAAACCCAAACAGCAAAAGAGGGGGTCAAAACACCTCGGGAATCGTGCCAAGGAATCGGAATCCAGAGAAACCGCCAACACGGAAAACGAAGCCCTACCTCTTAGGAACACACTGGCGAAGAAATCGTCGAAAGAGGACTCCTGTACTGCGCAGGGGACTCCTCGGACTGAAATGCGACGATAACGGGCCAAGATTGGGGAAAAACGAGGCACACTGTAAAATCCGGATCGCCGCTGTCGAACTTCCAGAAAATATGGGAACGCACCACGAGGTAGAAAATAAGAAGATGAAAAACTTCTCTTAAGGCCCCTCCCACAGATTCTCTCTCTATCTCTCGGAAAACAGAGAAAAAGAAGGGAGGGGAGGCCTTTAAATAGGCCCACAAAAACAATTGGGATAATACCCAACGTGTCCCCAGATTCGGGCTGCTACAGTGCGGCCCGGCACTTTCGGGCGGCTACAGTGCGGCCCGGCCCAAGGATTTCCGGGCGCGCACAGTGTAGCCCAGCCCAGCCCATCCCGCGCACGGGATCCAGCCGCGTCCAACCGGCCGTCCGACCCGGCCAAGGGCCCGACACGTGTCCGCCGAACAGGCGGCAGCCGTGCGGGCCCAACGGGGAGGCGCCACGTGCCCCCCTCCCCTGGTCAGCACGCGTGCGGCGCCAGCCACTGGCGTGGTGCCACGTGGGGCGGCGCCGCCCCCCCCGACACGGGTGCCGGTCGGTCAACGCGCCGCCCGCGTGCGCGTACGGCCGCAGGCGCGGGCCCGCGGGTGCACCGCGCGCACCTGCGCCGTCCAACCCGGGGCTGCCACGTGGCGCGCCCCGGTCCACCGTGCACCGCGCACAGCCCCGCCTCTGCCCGGCCTGCCCGCGCTGCCCGCGCACGCTCTCGTGCGCCGCGCGCGCTACACCGGCCCAACCAGCGCCTGCCACGTGGCCCGCCGGTCCACCGTGCACCGACGGTCCACCCCGTGGACCGAGAGCCGTGCGCCGGCCCAATAAGAGCCTGCCACGTGTCCCCGGCCGGTCCACAGCTCCCCCCGTGCACCAATTTGCGCAGAAAACTTTCGGGGCTCCGTTTTTGGGCATCCGGACTCCAAATTAAATAAATAAATAGCCGTTTTCAAGCGTTTTTCCGCGCTGAATTCAAATACGGCCTCCGATTAGCCTGATTCCACTCCTAAAATTCGGCAAAGGCAGCCGAAGGTCAGGCTTGCTCCCAAATCCTCTCTGGTTCCAAACAACATATCACTTTGACATGTTGGGGCCCCACACACCAATAATAGGTGTTCTACACCCCGAAACAGGGGCAAAACCACCGAAAAACCTAGGACATTACAATCAAACATATATGTGAACAAAAATATATTGTGTCACATCAAAACCACATCGAATAGCAATTTTAAGTAATTTAATTGAAATAAATAATAAATATTAGGATCTAATTGCAAAAAAAAAGCCAAATTAGAAAGGGACTCAAATAATTATGATTTTTGCTACAGGGAAACTCCAAAATTTTCTAATCATGCAAACACTTGAGGAGTAAAATCAAATCACATTAAAGGAATTGTTTGATTGCACGCAGTTATAATTAAAATATAATTTTTTTATATATAAATTCAAGCACGATATTCTATACTTAAATCTAATTATTATTGTTATTATTATTTTATTTGCGCAAGTAAATTCAAATACAGTAGTTAAAGCTGCGAGCAAATTAATTGTAATATAGTAATTAAAACTACGAGCAAATTAAACACAGTTTTAATTATTGCAGTTGACAATTTTAGCTACGACAGATAAAAAAATAATTTTAAACAAGAGATAAAGCTTATCTACTTAATCACCTTTAAAATGAAGAAAAATAATATGTTTTTTCCTTTTAGGTAAGAAAATCTCATTAGTCACTACTAGGGGCGTCAACGAGCCGAACACGAGCGAGCTGGCTCGTTTAAATATCGAGCTGAAAAATTCGGCTCGTCGGCTCGTTTATTAACGAGCCGAACACGAGCTGACTCGCGAATAACAAATTTAATTTTCATTCCTACTATTAAATATAAAATTAAAAAAAATTAAAAAATTAAAATTTTAATCTAATAATTAAAATTCATAAAAAATTGATAGCCTAAAATCTAAATAGTAATATATATATATATATATATATATATATATATATATATATATATATATATATATATATATATATATATATATATATATATATATATATATATATATATATATATATATATATATACACACACGAGCTGTTATGCCGAACACGAGCAAGCTGATCCCAGCTCGTGTTCGGCTCGTTTATTAAACGAGCTGGAAAATTCGGCTTGTGTTCTGCTCATTTACTAAACGAACGATTCGATTTCGAGCTCATTGCGAGCCGAATACGAGCTGGTTCGCGAACAGCGAGCTGAATTGTCATCCCTAGTCACTACCATATATATATATATATATATATATATATATGACTCTATACAACCAAATAAATTATTTGTAATTACGATTGTTTGCAAATTCATATATGGTTTTTAGTTTGATGCATTTAAATCTAATTACAGTAATTGAAACTGCAAGATAAAGTTTAAATGCAGTAACTGAAACTAAGCCTACATTGGCCACAGAGTCAACTGCAGTTGTTGCAGAGAGTAACTTTAAACAAAAAATTAACTTTACTTCCCTTGTGGTCTTCAAGTAATCTCACCATTTCATAAAAAAAAGTGAAAAAATATTGTGAATACATTTCTCCATTGTTATCTATTTGTTTTCGATGATGGAGCTTAGAAGACGACGATCAGCATCGCTAAATATGATCTAGACCATTTAAACTATCTAGAAATTAAATTTCATACTTTTTTGATATTTTTTTCTTATCCACCAAATGGACACAAAAAAGAATGGCTGAAAATGAATATTCTTCAAAAAGTAATGATATAAATCTGGTAATCATGATCGATCTTATTTTAAATAGTTTAAAATATTTTCTAATCAAATTTTTATTAATTTAGATTTCTTTACATCGTTAAATGAGTAAAAGATTTATATCTACTGTTAAAATTATAAAATTTTTAACTCTTTGATCATTAGGTCAATGATGTCGAAAAGATTTAAAATTTAATTTGTAGATACTTTCAGTGGTCTAGATCATATTCAATGTGTCGATCGTCGATTTGAAAACTCCATCTTCGAAAACAAGTAGGTGGCAACGGAGCTCGTTTACTACTGATAGCATTTTAACTCAACTTAAAAAATTATATTTACATATAGAGAGCTAGGCTGGAATACTATCGATAGCACCAAATCATTGATGCTATCAAATTTTTAGTCCTTCGATTAAGAGATGTGCAGTTAGAATAATAGTGGTTTCCTAGAGTTTAGTAGGTGGTTGGTTGAATAATAAAAATCCTAAGAGGCCACTATAATTCCAACCGCACATCCTTTCTAAAATACCCCTGAAGTTAAACTTTGTTAGTGTAACGTTTGGAGCTGCCGTTATCTGTGTGAAATTATTATTTTGTCCTTTCAAATATACCCTTCTATCATAACCAACTTTTCTTATGTACCATTAAAATTTTCAATAGTTTTGGTAGATAGGGACAAAATAGGTATATCCGATAGTTTTCAACTCCGATTATTATTTAACTCTAGTTTAACCCTAGTTAACTTAACAAAAGGAAACGGTAGGGATATTTTTAATAACGGTGGAACGTATGAAAGGTATATTGAAAAAAAAAAAATAAGAGGGGCAAATCAGATATTTCTTCAGATTTCAGGAATACACAGGCAATTATCTATCTATATATATATATATATATATATATATATATATATATATATATATATATATATATATATATATATATATGCTCGGGAAGAGGAAATGATGCGTACCAAAAATTAAAAATAAGAGAGTGAGGAGAATAATGTATAGGCACACTTCTAGAGGAGGTGTACATTTTACATTTCTTTTATCCAAAAAATTATAATTTTTACTTGTCAAATTTTTTTAACTAAAAATTTTAAAAAATCGTTTTAAATTTTAAAATATTTGGAATATAAAATTAATACCTAGCTATAAATATAATAATTTTTTTTAAAAAAAAAATCATATTTCTGTTTTTTTTTTTTTTAAACTGAAGCATAGGCCCCCATGGTGTAGCCATGTAGCCTATAGGGAGTATTGAATCGGATCCGGGTTATTAACTTGCATTCTATGTATAAACCCGAAACCCACAATAAGGTCACATTCTCCTTCCTGTGCCCCCCCCCCCCCCCCCCCCCCCCCCCCTACTATTATTATTATTATTATTATTATTATTATTATTAGGCTAAAATACATAAATTTTTTTATAAATATGTTAGAAAATTTTGGTACTCGCTCCGGTACCAAATTCTCTGAATCCGCAATCCGCTTCGATATATCGCAATCCGCTCTGGTACCGCCTTAAAGTTGGGATTCCGCAGCGGAAACGTCAAATCGGATTTTTACCATAAATCCGTACTCTCAATAAAACTGGAACCAATACAACCACAAAGAGAAGAAAATCAAAACAGAAAATATACGGGTGAAATAAGATTCATTAATTAAGAGAAAAATTACACCGATTACACAGACTTGCAATAGAGTAGCTTCAACACGAACTCTCCTCCTGAATCTCTCTCTCTCTCACCCTTCTATAAATCTAGAAGACTATGGTGTGGCTAAATCCTAGCCCCCACCACCTCCATTGGTGTTACAACCATCATAGGTGTGAATACCACTATATGGGTGTGGCTAACTATAAACTTAGAAGACTATGGGTGTGGCTAAATTCTAGCCCCCACCACCTCCATTGGTGTTACAACTAAATTCTAGCCCCCACCACCTCCATGGATATTACCACCACCACCTTCATGGGTATTACCATCACCGTGAGTATATCCTCCTTAACACCCCCACCATGGGTGTTACCACCACCACCACTACCATGGGCGTTATCATCACCGTAAGTATATCCTCCTTAACACCACCTCCATAAGTGTTATCACCACCGTGGGTATATCTTTCTTAACCCATCTTTTAAAATAGGGATAATTGCCTGTGTACCCCTGAAATATGAAGAAATATCTGATTTACCCCTCTTATTTTTTTCTTTCCAATATACTCCTCATACGTTCCACCGTTATTAAAAATACCCCTACCGTTTTCCTTTGTTAAGTTAACTAGAGTTAAACTAGAGTTAAATAATAACCGGAGTTAAAAACTATTAAAAATACCTATTTTGTCCCTATCTACTAAAATATTTTCCTTCAGCTGTCCTCCCTCTTTAAGGGTACATAAAAAAAGTTGGTTATGATAGAAGGGTATATTTGAAAGGGCAAAATGGTAATTTCACACAGATAACGGCAGCTCCTAACAGAGTTTAACTTCAAGGGTATTTTAGAAAGAAGTTGGAACGTAAGAAGGGTAGTTTTAATATTAGCCTTCTAAGAGGGGTAAATCTGAAAACAGGAAAATTTTTAGGGATACGTAGGAAATTGCCCCTTTAAAATAATAACACATATGCTATATTTATAACTTACATCAAAAGCTATCCAAATCGTAGTCTAAATAGATTTTTATTCCAATTAATATTTAAATCTTAACAAATTTATCTCTTTAAGATTTAAATATTAATCTTACTCCAACTGAATTCAACTACAAATATAATCAAATCCTAACAAAATATTTATTTTTAAATTTTTAAAAATTTATATTTTATTTTTAAAAAAATTTATAAAATATTTTTAGAGAATGACAGCCTTAATAAAAAAAATATAAAATAATTAAATAATTCATGTTTATTAGTTATATAAAAAAAATTATTTTTTAATATATTTTTATTATTTTAAAATTATTTTCAGTATAAATTATAAAAAATAAATAAAATAATGACAAAATCTTTCGAACAGAAGAATTTTAAAAATATAAAATATTATTGGATTATTATTATTTAGAAATCAGGTAGAAAACAAAAAAAAAAAAAAATATGTATGAGGAGTTTTCTGTAATTTATTATTATTATTATTATTATTATTTACTTAGCGAAGAAGAGAACCCCCACAACACACACATTATTATAAGAAAACAAAGCAAAGAAACAAACCAAAAAGAGAGAGAGAAAGAGAGTAAAGTGGAGGAACCCATGAACGCATCGCCCTCGCAATCCTCGTCGCGCTTCCTCCTCTTCGTCTCCTTCCTCCTCCTCCTCCTCCTCCTCCTCGTCCTCGTCCTCGAGCTCCCCGTGACCTCGATCTCCGCTCCAATGGCGGGCGAGCACGCGAAGCTTCCCCTGGCGGAGCCAGAGGCGGAGGCGGAGGCGGAGGCGGAGGAGGCAGAGGAGGCGTCCGTGCAGATCGTGTACGTTGATCGCCCCGAGGGCGCTGATCCCGAGGAGTTCCACATCCGCACCCTCGGCTCCGTCCTCGGCAGGTGAGAGAGAGAGAGAGAGAGAGAGAGAGAGAGATCTAAAGATGCGATTTTTCTTCTTTTTGATCTCTCTCTCTCCCCCCTTTCCCTCTTCAATTTTCTCCTCCTCCTCATTCGATCCGAAGATGCAATTCTTTTTTTGTTCTTTTGGGGTTCATCTTTATGGAGTTATGGCACATTTTGAGATAAACCCTAAAATTTTGATGTCGAATTTGCTAAATCAAACACCAGAGAAGGGTTTTTGTGCATTTGCAATTTTCTTTTTTAAATTAATAACATACTTCACTTAATTTTGTGTTTCTCCTCCTCATTCGATTTAAAGATCCCTTTTTTTCTCTCTTTCTTTCTTTCTTTTCCTTTATTTTTTTGGGGGAAATTTTGGTTTTTATTCGATAAATTAAGAATTTTTAAAATATTTTGTGTCAAATTCATTAAATTAAACTCCTTTGCCCCTCAAATTTGTGGAATTCTACTTCATCAACACAAAAATTAAAACAAAAAAAAGGGGTTGTTTTGGGTCTGTCTTACTTCAAAATGTGCTACACTTGAGGGGGGTTTTGTGCATTTGTAATTATTTTTTCCTTTTCTTTTTTTTTTGGCTTTTTAATTAATTAATTTTGTGTATTTTTTTTTCAAAAAAAAAAAAAAAAAAAAAAAAAAAGTGAGGAAGCTGCGAAGGAGGCTGTGATCTACCACTACACGCACGCGGCGAGCGGCTTCTCCGCGAAGCTCACTCCGAAGCAGGTCGAGGAATTGAAGAGTAAGTTTCAAAAAAAAAAAAAAAAAAAAAAAAAAAAAATCTCTTTTTTACTTTTTTTTTTTTTTTTAAAATTTGTTTGATCTTATTTTTAAATGCCTAATTTTTTTGTTTAGTTGATAAGTTGTTTGGTGTTGATAAAGGATATTTTTTAGTTACTATTTAGGGTATTTTCATTTTGAATTATTTTTAGACATAAACATATCGCATAGTAAATATATTTCGACGAAGCTTAATTTTTATTTTTTATATTTATTTCATTTAAAATTTTAAATTGTTCAATTTTGTATTTATAAATATATTTTTCTAAAAATTTTACCAGATAAAAAATATTTAAAATGATAAAAAATAAAAAAAATTCACTCATTAATCAAGATTCAATATTTAATTTATGGTATATATAAATAACTTAGAATTTTTTAAAAAAAAATATAAAAAATTAAACTAATATATTTGTTATTTTATATATTTATAGGAAGCTACATAAAATTAACCCTTTCATTTTATAGTTTAAAATATAAGCTAAAATATAGAAAAAGTGAAATAATCAAATTATTCTTATTTTTTTAAAAAAAAATTGAATAAAGTTTTAATTATTTTTTATTATTTTTAAGAATATTTTTAATATAAATTATAAAAAATAAACGGAATATAAAATATAAATTGTTTAAAATTATAAAATAAAAGTGGAAAAATAAGTATTTATAAGAAGATTTTTTATATTTTAACTTTTAAATAAATATTAAGTTTTTCTACTCTATAATTTTGTACTTTACTGTCAGTAAAATATATTGGATTGGTGCTGGTAAATGGGATATGGAATGTGAAATACTCAGCAATTTTTTTTTCTTTTTCACTTATCAAAATTCTTTTATTAGTTTTAGTGGACTAAAGTAGAAATTTTAAATTTGAGTTTATACCGCAATAGTGGTATGTAAATTTTGATACACGTTTAGTTATTGTTTGCTGCTTCTCGGAGTAGAGAAGCTGATCCTGTGTGCAACTAGTTATAACTTTTATCGTATTTGTACTCATTAGAAAGACACAGACAAATTCTATGATGGTTTGCTCTTGTTACTCATTTTTATCTGTAATCTAATAACAATTTATGTATCTTTTATCCTCTTTTTAAAAGTTTTTTGCAATATTTGTTGTGGGCAATATGCAGGGCAACCAGGTGTTCTTCAGGTGGTGCCCAGCAGGACTTACAAGCTGCATGGGCCCAGCAGCACTGCTACCCAGCGCATCAGCATCCTCTGAACAAACTCTACTTCTCCATGGAGTTAAAAAACCCTTTGCCTCTTTTGTGTTGATGGACATAAAACATATATATGAGTTGTGTTGCTTAAGAAGCTGTTATAACATGTAATAAATATATGATAATGTCATCTATAGAACTGTTTCTGCTATATCCTGTGTGTGTGATCTCTGCATTTACTTAGCAGAATACATGAGACTCATACAATCCCTATGCTTATGCTTCCAAGTTGTGCATCTTATGTACCAGGTTTACTAATCTTAACTTCTCTGTGCTAAAGAGCAATCCACAAACAAGGACTGGAGAAAAGGCAACTTAAAGCAGGTACAAATAATAACACTTCCCCTCCGATCATTTTCACTTCTTAGATCATACTATTTCACCAACAAATCTACTAAATCCTAAAAAACTATTATCATCATAATTGCACATTCCTTCGTCCAAGAATGGAACAACACACAAGTTCAAATTTAGCAGATAGTAAAATATAATCTACTGGAAATGGAAAACTTAGGAAACGAGCTTTAGATATAAAAATATATAAATATAGAAAGAAGCCACCAAGAAAAGGAAAAAGAATTGCACTTAAAGTGGGACTTATTCTTTGCCATAGGCCTCTTCTTCCTCTTTCTTACCCTCCTCTTCCCCCACCCATCCTTCTCAGCGTTTACTTACATGGTTGCATTCTCTAGTAGGTTCAAAATAGCCCTCTTTTTTCTAGCTCTACTCTCCTGGAAAATTTTAGGAACTAATAATTACAATAAGTCACAAATTATATTCCTCCGTGCTCGAAGTTTTAGAATCCATATCCATTGCCCACAAAATCCCCCTCTTCACCGCTACTCAAAGACTCGTCGTCGTCATCCTCCTCGTCGGCCTCGGCCATGATCTCCAGCAGACCCGGGCCCCCTCCAAAATCTACGTCGTTGATGTTGAACTCCCCGTCTTCGTCGATCTCGTCCGCGCTATCAATGTCCTCGTCGTCATCGTCGTCGTTGCTCATGTCGTCGTCCGAATCGGTGTCGCCCTCGCCCGCCAGCTCGGCCGCGAGGATCGGGTCCACGTCAGCATCCAGCTCATCGTCGTTCTCCTCGTCTTCATCTTCGTCTTCCTCTTCGTCGGTCTCACCACCATCGTCGGGATCGGAATCGTCATCAGTGGGCCGTTTTCTCCCAACCTCGTAAAGCCGCGCGGAGGAGAACATGTCTTCGTGGTCGTCCATGGCTACGACACCGATGAAAGAGTCGGTGGGGTCTGCAGCGAGGTCGAGGACGCAGCGATCGACCTGGACGGTGGCAATCTCTGAGTAGTTGACAGCATCGATCGTACGGAAGGCAGGGAAAAGGGGGTGCCGGACCCGCCGGGTCTGGACTGCCGACATTACGTCCTCCAGATTACGCCGGAGTATCGCGTATATGACGTCCCCGCCACCGTTGAAAGTGATCACCGTTTGGTCTAAGCAAGGGACGCTTCGAAGTAGCTTGAATTTCCGGAGGTCCCACACCTCAGAATTTAGGATTACCTACAAAGGGATTCCGAAAAGTCTCTTGAGTCCTAAACAGATATTCAGGATAGTTCGAGACTCAAAGGTTTGTCTGAAAAGTTAACTCTAGGACAAACTTTCAATATCGAGTTCTCATGTCCCCCATATTATATCTTACTTTGGTACGTTTATGGAGAAAACTTCCAAAACAAGATTTGAGAAACATATCCTAAACTTTGAAAATGCTAAAGAGATGGGCATTACCATAATCCATTTCTACCTTTATTTCTCCATATATTTCACAAGCATCTTAAATCAGCTCGGATCCCTATAAAGATTTCTCGAGGTAACCAAGTCAGATGATCTCTAGATCATAAAAATTAAGCACTCGCATGGCATCATCTAAAGATCTATCTTCATATAACATGAACAATTAGTCGCCAAATGTTGATGGTATATTCGATTATAAATCTCTAGTTATCCAACCAACATCAACCCCCAACAGATCCAAACCCAACTACAAACAAAACCTAGGCCAAGCATGCATAACAAACAACAGATGGAAGACAAAGTTAATAGATAGTTGGTACCTCATTTCCTGCAGGATGAAAGCCCCCTCCGCCGTAGTCCGTAAACTGGTCGAACCGATGAATGGCACTGGCGCTACGGCGGTCCCACAAGACACCATTCCACAGCACCATAGTGTCCAAGGGGCTGAAATGTATCAGGGACTGAGTTTGCCCTCGACCTGAGCTTGAATGATTATTCGAGTTATCAGGAAGCCTCAAATCCAAATTGCAAGTCTGAACATCATACAAAAGAACCTCTTTCCTAGAGTTGTCCGTAGAAAGGGCTGCAAATACACTCCCGGAGTGACTAAACCGCGCAGTTTTACATCCTTCAAATGAATGCAAAGGCCCATTTGAGATATTAAAAGCATCCCATAGCTTCACCTCATAAGCGACTGAGGAAAGAACCAGTTGAGTCCCACCAGAAAAAGCCGATTCGACCTTCGTAACAGGAGTTTGATGGCACAGCTGGCTCTCCATGACATTCCCAGTGATAGTGTCAAATATTTTCAGGTCCCCATTGTGGCAGCCAGTTGCAATGCGCGAGGAGTCACCAAGAAAAGTAATGCATGTTAAGAGTGTGCCATCATCTCTACAAGTCCGGCAAGGCCTGAACCTGCTATAAATAAACTGTCGGTCACGACGATGTGAGTGGATCCGACCGTACTGTTTCCTAAATTCGCGGGTGCCTACACGGGCAGTGACATTTGCAGGCGCATTTAGGTTGAGGCTCGACTCGGGGCAGACATGAGGGTGGAGGAGAGAGAGCGGGGGCAGAGTGGTAATTGGAGCCGGGCACTGGCGGTGCTGGTGCTTCAGGTACTGCACGACCAAGGAATCAAGTGTCATCCTCTCAGCATTTCCGGAGGCGTACTGAATATCATCCCCCAAGTTGTCCCCAGGAATGCTGTTGAAAATAGTCCGACCGATAGTATTATCCCGTGGGGTGTAAAATGCTGAAGGCGACTGCAACGAGATATCCTTTGGTTTTGGAGTCTGACAAAATGGGTATTGACATCCAAGATCCACTGTTGTGATCCGCTTTGCTGGTGAGGAAGAAACAGGGTCCTTCAATTCTGTTAACTTGCGCTTCATCGGCAATAGAATTGGGGACTTCAAGGGAGGGTCCAGATCAGCGCTGGAATTAGGAATAGAGAGAGAAAGAGTTTCTGAAGGTGCCAAGGGACATTTTAAGCCATGATTTTTCTTTAGTGACAAGTTAGAAGAGAAGATCTTCTTCTTTGAAGAAGCTGAAACTGGATCACATTTTATAACACTGTCCTCATCCCGTGGGGTTATCTTTGCAGTATCTTGAAGAAACCCAAAAGAGGTGCGGTACGAAGGCCACTGGAGTAGCATAGATGGGGCCTCTTGGATAGAGGCCTGGTGGAGGGGAGGGATTACTCCCAATTGGGGTAAAGGGGTCAATTCAGCTTCTTTTTGTAGCGCCGAGGCAGCAGCTGTTAACCCGGAAGCTTGGAGATGTTCGTGAATCAGTTGTAACAACTCCCTGCAGATCAATTAACAAGTATATAATATGAGAACCAAGTGAAAGTTTAGTGTTGAAAGAACCCTAAACTGCAGTTGAAAGAAGACGCTGGACCTGGAGTGGTATGAAATGGGTGTAGCAGCAGCTATTGCCGCTCTCTCGATGCGCCTTAGTGTAGGAGCAGCAGCATCGGTGGCTGCCAAAGTGCTAGCCCTCCCAGGGTTTGTTAATATCTATCATGTCAATAAACCAAAAAAGAAAAATAACAAATTAATTGTTTGCAAAGGAAAGCCAAGAGAAACTGACAAAACTGGTAAAAAGTAAGAAAGCGCCCTGCAAAAGAACATAAAATACGCACCTGAGACATACAACATACTTTTAGATAACTATATAAAATTTGTTACATCTCTTACCGCAATCAACTCAATTGCAACTTGGGCCAGCTCAGTCTGCCACCTACCCTGCTCATTTCCAGATGCCTGACTGCCTGAATCTCGAATAAGCTCAGAAAGCTTTTTCCCAACCTGTAATAAATAAAGAAAGATAGTAGTTGAATCACGATTTGCACTTGTTTTAGCTCAGTTGAAAGGAAGAAAGTAAAATTACTCGGTGAACTTTTGTTTTCACTCCGAACTATTTGATTTCAAGACATATTTGGTTATTTATTTCATTAATCTTACTACTGTTTTGGACACAAACCTAACCCGTCATCCATGTCTTACATTTTTGGACCCAGCCCACACGCAGACTAATAACCCACTCAAAAAAACACGTGCAGGGTTTAGGTCAACATCACGCCAAATAACCCTAGTAGGTCCAGCACCAGGGGAGTGGTACCTAGACCCTATACAACCTGATGGCAACTCTTTATCATGCAAAAAAGAACATACCTGAAGCTTTGTTAGTATATGTGCGATCGTATCATCTCTAGCTAGGCCCAGAAGGACGCGGCAAGCAAGAGCCCTAATGCAGTCGAGAGCGCCAGGTGGTGTGATCATGCGAGGGTGAAGAAGATGCAACAGAACCTTTATACCGTTGTTGGCCCTAACAGCTTCCCTTGCCTGACGATATCCCTGTTCCAATTGTGCAGCAAGGCCAGCACACCCAGCTCCCTGCCCTAAAGATATTCTCCGATCCCCAACTACTCCTGAAGCCACTTGTGAACTATTTCCTTGGTTGGTGCCAGGGTTTGCTGCAGCACTTCTATCAAGCTCCCGACTCTCATTCTGAACTGATATATTTCTTTCAGAATTTCTCTCTCTATTCTCTGAAGAAGGCCCATTCAGTGTTTGAACCGAACCAGGTTGCTGACCTTGTGAGGGAACAGACGGTTTATTACTGATGGAAGGAGGAGGGCACACGAGATTGACCAACACATTTAATGCCGGATGGATAATCTGATAAAAGTGCATAAAAGGCATTACAAAGTATGTTTAGAATTCATAAAAGCAAAGGTGGATTCACAAAATTAACGCACTAAAATATGAGAAACCATATTAAACCTCAGGATCAGCATAACCAGTGGCGTTGGCTGAATCCAGAATGACTGCCATGCCTACACGCTCGTTGCTTAATGTAGCATTTACTATTGATTTACGGCTGTATGGTACGAGTGTTACAATATGAAGTACGCCAAGTGCATATTGGGCCAAGTCATGCAAATAGCGTTCAATAGGTGGTGCCTGCAAAAACAAAGCCTAGGTGAGAATCCAGTAGTTCAGCAACCATTATATAAACTGTACAAGAAAACATATAGCTGAAATGCAAAAAACCCTATATAGATATCAGAATTTTCACTTTGCTATATGACAATACTCGAACAAACATTTCTCCTACTCAATATTTTACAACCCAACCTCTTTACATCAGTGTCTTTAGGCTATATATATCTTTTTGCATATTTTGTTGATTGGTGCATTGTGAAATTGTAATATTTACAATTTTGCTGCAGTTTAGCTAAATCGATGTTAGTACCTGACACAATTCCAACATAGTTGTATACCCATTAGATGCCAAGAACTTTTCTACTGCAGGCCAACGGGCTCTCACAAATGCAGGCCCCAGCTTTCTGTCACGCTGCATCTGAAGGAACACTGCATCCATAGCTTCGCTGCTAATATCCAAAGGTTTATATGCAGCTCTTGAACTCGAAGTATTCCGGGCAACACCACGGCTTCCTTTATTTTGACGAAGAGAATCCAAAAGCAAAAGTAGTTGGGCTCTGAAATATTGCCGTAGTGCAACACAAGTATGATAAGCGATCTGCTTTTCTGAGGCAGTCAAAACTTCAACAGGAGATCGATCATTTCTTAGATTGACGTTTGATGTACCTAATGATCCTGCATTACCACCTGATCTAACAGATGCAGCACCTTGTAAAAGACTCAACATTTTTTGTAGACCTTCCTGTGCATCAAAGGAATCCAATACTGCTCTGAAGACAAATGCAGCAGAGAAAAAGGTTGCTGCGTTCCTTCGAGCTTGATCTTGAGAACACTCAAGAAGCTGAAGAGCTAACTCGACCACCTGTTGAACCACATCAGGCGGGAGAGCACAAACGCGTTCCATGATACCCTGCAAGAATGGTTTGACAAGTCATTATAGAACTTCAGACCAATAAAGAATGGTTGATGATATGAATAGGATGATAACAAAGGTGGGTCAGTAGAGACCCTCCACACTTTGGGCTTTTGTAGAGGGATACACATTAATATACTAAATATCTAATTATGAACATTAGATATAGGTTTGATCAGGTGGGGGTGGAATAGGGCAGGCTTTTTCCCCTGCAAGCTCAAGTTCCAGCAGGGATGGGAGTACTTTTGCTCCCGCTAGGAGGAAATGCTGAAAACTCCTGCTGTCAAGGATGGGTTGGGCACAGATGCTAGTCCCCGCCATGCATGGTCACCAAACTGTGCCTCATGGGGTCCTCATTTATATTTGATGCCTATGATAGTTAAATACTATGAACTGATAGCGAAACTTAGTCCAATTACATATTATATCAGATTGTCAGTTATATGGTGGCTGATTTCAACTTTTATAGCAAACTTATAGCTAATAAGTAATAAGTAGTGAATAAGCTTTAAATATTGTATGAAAGAAGATCGAAATCAGAATTAAGCTTATTAAATGAATTTTGTCGTAGAAGTAATAATTAGAAATAATTTTGTATTCATGATTTATATGATTTATGCGTCTGCAGAGATCCCAGTGGGGATGAGTGAGGACTTATCCTTGTACGTGCAGACAAGCAAGAGACAGGAAATATTCATGGTGACTGGGATGCGGAAATCTACTCGTCCCACCCTGTCCTTGCCACATCTCTAGGTAGAAAATGTGATTTTTCAACCCAATGGATAATGAAATGAGTATGGCAACCCATTTTCCTTCACAGGGCAGGCACAGGGATATGGCCGTAATGCCCAAACCCACCCCCTGCCATTACTTATGTGATCGGTGATCAAGCACTAGAAAACTGAACTTCCAAGAGAAAGGAATCAGTATTACCTGAAGAGAACCAATAGTAAATAAGCAAGAGGATAGACCCAAAAATGTTTGAGTAACTCTACGGACAGAGAGAAGTTTTTGCATGCCACCACGATCAACAAATACAGCAGCGAATTTCCGATGAGCAGCTAGGGCACAAATTAGTTTGAGCACTTCAGGCAGTAGTTCCAATTGATCAGGTCCCTCTTGATCTTTAATGCTTCGTTGCAGCAAGGCTAGGCAGACATCAACACCTTTTTCATGCAAAATCGGTCCCAAGGCTTCGACATATTCTCCCAAAACCTGAAGGCACTGAATGCTATATTTTTCTCTGCACTGTGAAAGAGGCTCGTCATCCAGAATGATGAAGTCTTCTAGTTCCACATCCTCATTACATACTGAGAACACGAATTCTTCATTGACTTCATTGGAATTTCTGAACAGAGCAAACAAGAATAATGCAAAAGAAACACAAATGAATATAGAGAAGGAGAGAGAGCTGAAGCTTGGGAAACAATAATATGTTTGTAGTGTTGCCATTACCGTGAGACATCAGTTGACATAGCAGCATCAACAACAGTAGCTGCAGCATTCGAAGCAGCTAAAAAAGCAGCATCTTCATCATTTGTATTTTTCCAAGCCTACAAAACAAAATAGAGAATAATAAAGGATAGCTTGAACCCAATAAATTACACGGTACATGGCTCCATTATCCTTGTTAAATGCCTACCAGAGTATATCATAACTTGCTTACCTCTATAGCAGCTGTCTTAACAAGCTCAGCTGCAGCATCACCCGCCGCTTTGATAGCTTCAGCAGGTGCATTAGCTGCTCTGGCTTCACCTTCAGCAGCTTCTGTAGCTTTCTTTACCATTTCAGAAATATCCTTTGAGCCAACACTGCAATCTCTCAATCGATCATCATTATCTTCTCCCAAAGAAAAACTGTCTAAATCAACCTTGCTTGAGTTCTTTCTTGCATCAAGCACCTCCTTAGTGTCTTCATTCTTCACCACAACCCTATCTCGAGAAGCACGCCCTCCTAACCGTAACCCGGAACTAGGCGATGACAAAGCCCTCTCATTCTCTAAAGTAGCTTCGCTGTTCCTTCCTTTTCCTCTTATCCTTGAAAACCCTCTATTCAACCTTCGCTTTGATGAGTCTAAACCTAAACTTTCATCACCATCGTGTCTCTCTCCGGACTTCAACTTCCCATCCTGCAAACTTTGATCATGCCTCCCGTCACTGTGTACGTCTGCATTTTCCTTCTCGAGCGTACCAACAACTTCTGAGGTTGAGTTGGTCGGCTCACTTTCATTTGGATCACCAAAAGGACCTTCTTCTCCTATCTTTGGGACACCCAATCTAGAACCTTCCAGAACCTGACGGGATCTTCCCCTGCTCTCTTCCCTACCTCTAACAGAATTAGCAAGTAAATTATGCTTTCCATCTGAAGGATAGTTCGCATCCTTCTGGCTAGAACTCGCCTCTCCAAGGACTCTCATTCGCAGATATCTCATAAGCTTAGCTGACAATCCCAATGTTAAGAGATCTTCTACAATTTGGCTACCACTGAAGAAAAGAACATACATTACAAAATTAATAAAAAGGCAATGAAGAACAAAGGAATGAAGGCAGAATATTTGAATTGCATACCCAGATAGAACTATAGCAAGTAGTCCAGTAGCGTAGGTCCTCAACATTTCAGAGTCGGTTGGTTTATTCCTCCCAAGATACTTCCAATTGCATTCATCACCAGACACTACAGAATCTTCCATCACCCAGGTTTTTATATTGTCTAGAACGGCATCCTCAAAAACAAGGGGGTACTGGACAAAAAGGTGGGCAGATAATCAGCACCTTTGAAAGTTAGCCAACAGAATGAAGTTCCATATGATACTAACCATCCAAGCTGAAGAGCAGCTTATTAATAGCCTGGCAGTAGCAGAACGTACGCTAACAGAGTATCTGCTTTCCGATAAGAACTTTGATGAGATCAACTCATAAAAATCATCGTTTTCCTGAGTGAACAAAGGCATGATTCAAGAAGTAAGAAATACAATAATATGCTATGCAACCTATCAGTAAACAAGTAAAATTATGTTTAATTGCAATATTCTAATTAGAATAGTGCAGGACAAAAAGAATTTGCATACCCGCACTAAGCTACCCATCTTCCCAATAGTGTGAGAAGGCCGTGAATTATTCAAAGATGAACTCCCAGATTCTCGAACATATCTACAAAGGAAAGAAAAAGTAGAATAGTCATATAGCCCAAATGGAAGGTAGCACAAGCATTCATAATGTACTAACTTTTAAGCAAATTTCAATCCAAAAAAAATTTATTAAGCAAAATTGCAGAAAATGCTGCCAACACATGTTAACCTAAAGAATGTCGTATATTTTTATCAAGAATGATAGATAAATGAAAAGATAAATATCAATGATTCAATGTTCATTAACATTGAATATGAATAATGATCTGTAACATCCCAATTTCTTTTCCATGTGTGCATGTATTGCAGGAAGAAGAGGAGGAGGAGTATATTACAGATCATTATTTATATTCCATATGTTAATGAAAATTGATATTTATCTTTTCATTAGTCTATCATTCTTGATAAAAACTTTTGGCATTCTTTGTGTGTGCGTGTGTGTGTGTGTGTGTGTGTGTGTGTGTGTGTATAGCAGGAAGAAAGAATCTTAAAATTTCAGATTATAAGCTAGAAAAGCAGAAGATCCATCAATTTAACAGATTTGCAAAGAAAAATGTCAACACAAAAATTTAAGCATGCTTCAAAAGGTATATGTTAATACTCATTTCCAACACATAAGAAAAACAACTGCAGAATGAACATTAATGTTTCATCCTCAAATTAAAAAGACAGGACAAATAAAACCTCCAAAGACAATGACAAATTGGTTACAAAGTGACTAGACATGTAGACACTGTTCTAAAAAGTAGTGCATATGCGGATACAGTTTCTTCATCACACCACATAGACAACATCAGCATATTACTCAGATGCCGCAAAGTGAGCAAATGAGCAAGCTACCTTATAACTTACATTTTAACAATATGTTAGTAGGATTAACGTGACTCTACATTAGCTAGTCAAACAACTAAATATTATTAAATTTGATAGACAATTTTGTTACTAGTTATGTTTCAAATTGAGAATAGTTTTTTGTAATAAATTACATGAAATTTGACACCAACAATGCTCAACAAAGCATGTATTTATTATAACTTTTCTTCATGATTTTTCTGCCTTTTGTTCTCATTTACTACATATATTTGTACTCACACGTAGAGCTATGCGGTAACTTGACCACCACATTTTTTGCTTCTGAGAACTTTGAATGCACAAGCATATCTGGATTCAAGGATCTAACACAATCAAGCACAATGGCAAAGAGAGATCTACCACTTTCCATTACATAAATGTAGAACTAGAATTTAATTAGTTGAAATATAAGTGGACCAAACAGAACTCAACTTTGAACCATCACGCACGACATCAAGTTAGATCAGTTGGCCTATAAGAAGAACCAAACAAAACTAAAATATTTCGAAGCAAGACCGGAAATTTTAAGAAATAAACAGTGTTGTGAGGCAGGGAAAGGTGCCACCACTAATATTCTACAGTAATGTATTTAAAGGCGATAAGAAGGATGAATGAACACACGGACGCACACAGAGCCAGAGAGAAAATTCTAGACTAAAATACCCTAATTTCATTTTATGGCAAAACCACGCTTTAAAGTAGCAACAAAAACTTGGACATAGTTGAACAAGGATCATCAATGCTAGCTACAATGGAAAAATCCTCTAATTAACGAGCATGGCGTTACATGTATCACCCTTGCCCAGCAAAAGCCCAAGCTAGGTTCTTGGTTAAAGGCTGCCTCCTTGACAATTAAATTCTGCAAATATTTAACCAGATTAATGGAATATATATATATATATATATATATGGCGAGGCTCCTATACTATATATAGTACCTGAGCTCCAGTACTAATCTCATTTTCGATCTTAGGGTGTTCAAATCAACGATCCACACCGTTAAATATGATCTAGGGTTTATAAAGTTTTTAGGAATAAAATTTTATTTTTTTTCGACATCGTTTACTTAGTAAGTAAATCATATCAAAATGAGCGGAGGAAATTGAACAATCTTTAAAGTTTGAGGATAAAACTTTTGAATTCAAGATCAACGATGTTGATCTTGATTTAAATAGTTTAAAGTATTTTCTATCAAAATTTGATTTAATTTAGATTCTTCTACACTGTTAAACTACAAACCATAGTAGCCATTGAAAATTAACAGCTTTTAAATGGTTTGGTTATAAAATAAACTATGTCGAAAAAATATAATTTTTTTTTCTAAAATGTTTAAATACCTTAGATCAGTTTTAACAGTGTGAATCATTGATTTGAACACCCTAAAATCGCAAACGAGACTATAGTACCGGAGATCCAGTACTATAGATAGTATAGGAGCATATATATATATATATATATATATATATATATATATATATATATATATATATATATATATATATATATAGAGAGAGAGAGAGAGGGAGAGAGAGAGAGAGAGAGAGAGAGAGAGTGTCCGGCTGGAATGCACCAAGCAATTGGTGCTACTAATTTTTTTACCGTTAGATCTACCTCTTTGATCATTTTCACCCCTTAGATTATACTATTCAACCAACCACCCATTAAACCCTAGGGGACCACTATCATCCTAACCGCACATTCCTTAATCCAATGGCTAAAAATTTGATAGCAAAAAGTCATTATATACATAGAGAACTAGGCTACTATGCTATCGATAGCACCAAGTCCTATCGATAGCACCAAACACTCGGTGCTACCAAGCTTTCCACCATTAGATCAAACCCTTTGATTATCAACCCTTAGATTATACTATTCAACCAAACCACCCACTAAACCTTAGGGGCCTACTATCATCCTAACCACACATCCTTTCATCCAAGGGTCAAAAACTTAATAGCAACAATGACTTGGTGCTACCAAGTTTTCCGCCGTCAGATCTACCCCTTTGATATATATATACATATAAAGAGAGAGAGAGAGTTCGGCTACTATACTCTTATGAGTATGATCGTCTTCGTACTCATAAGTCATTTTCGATGATAGAGCTTTCGAATCAACGATCCATACCGTTAAATATGATTTAGAGTATTTGAAAGTTCTATAAATCAAATTTCACAATTTTTCGATATCATTTACTTTACGATTAGAAGATCTCAAAATTGACAATTTTTAATGGCTAGTATAAGATATTTGCTAGGTCAACGGTGTAAATAAAACGGAATTGGTTGAATTTTTTATAGAAAATTCTATTCACTATCTAGATAAAGATCAATAACTCCGATCTTAAATTGATGAATCCGATCCACTATTTTTAGGAGGTTGTTCGATTTTGATCGTTCATTCTATACTCATTTGATGGACTTTATTATAATTTCAAAAAATCACAAAATTTATTTTCTAGAAGTTTAAAATGCTCTGGATCACATTTAACGGTATGAAACGTCGATTCAGAAGCCCCATCATCGAAAACAATTTATGAGTATGAAGGGCTCTATAGTCATCAGTAGGGAGTGGCAATCCAGCTCGTTGTTCGCGAGCTAGCTCAGGTTCGGCTCGAAATGAGTTCGAGATCGATCGGCTCGAAATGAGCTCGAGATCAATTGGCTTGTTTAATAAACGAGCCAAACACCAGCTGAATTTCTCAGCTCAAAATCTTAACGAGCCGAACAAGAGCTGGGGTCAACTCGTTCGTGTTCGGCTCGATATAGCTCAAATATATATATAGTGGAGCTAGAATACTATTGATAGTATGAAAATAATGTTTACTATCAACTTTTTAATTATTGAATATCTAGGGTTTAGTGAAAGTTGCTGGAATAGTAATCAGGTGAAAAAGTTGATAATAAACACTACTCATATACTATCAATCCTATACTAGCTCAATTCTCAGAGAGAGAGAGAGAGAGAGAGAGAGAGAGTCTCAGAGAGAGAGAGAGAGAGAGAGAGAGAGAGAGTGAAAATAAATTTTTACTATTTGAATTTTAGGCCAACTCAAATGTAAAGAAACATATATTTTATAAATTTTATAGATTAAGATTCTAATTTTCTTTCAACTTTTCACCTAGTAGTAGGGCTGGCAATCTAACTTACTATTCGCGAGACCGCAGGTGAACGCAAGCCGAATTTTTCAACTCGATATTTTAACAAGCCAACTCATGTTCAGCTCATTTATTAACCCAGCTTGCTCATGTTTGGCTCGTTGACACCCCTACTCATAAGCGTATAGTACTCCCTTTTTCCCTCTCTCTCCATTGCTACCGATTTGTTTTCAGTGATAGAACTTCCAAATCGACGATCGGCACCGTTAAATATGATCTTAATCATTTAAACTATCTAGAAATTAAATTTCATACATTTTTTATTTTGTTCTCTTGTCCATCAAGCGGACACAAAAATGAACAACTAAAAATGAATGTCCTTCAAAAAGTGATGATAGAAGTCTTATAATCAAGATCAAGAGTATAAATCTTATTTTAAATAGTGTAAAAAATTTTCTAATCAAAATTCAATTGATTTAGATTTCTTTACACCGTTAAACGAGAAAATGCCTCATATCGACCATTAAAATTACAAATTTTGCAATCCATTGATAATTAGGTTAATGATGTCAAAAAAGATTTGAAATTTGATTTCTAAATACTTCAAATCGTATAGATCATGTTCAACGGTGTCGATCGTTGATTTGAAAACTCCATCATCGAAAACAAATCGGTAGCAATGGAGCTCATTTGCTACTGATAGTATTCTAGCCAATGTTTGGAAAGGCGCGAGGCGCAAAAGGCGCAAAGGCCTTTCGGAGCCTAGGCGCGAGGCGCGCGCCTCAAGAAGGTAAGGCGCACTTCTAATAGAAACAAAATAATCTTAACAAGTCTGATTTAAATTGATGTTTTACATTATAAAAAATTCAAAATAGCCATACAAAAACAAAATAACCATAAAAAAATAAAGAATCACACGTATAAATGTTCTTAAACTAAAAAGAAAAAAAAAAATCATATCTCAACTTCCAACTTAAAAACGCTTGATGCCTTGTTACCATTGGGGGAAAAGAGAACGGCCAAGGAAAACAAAGAAAGAAAATGTGCAAATTAGAAATTTTTTTCAATCTCTTAACATTTTAGAATATATATTGAAAAAATTTAAGACCGAAAACTCCAAACCCTAAACCCATTAAATTTAAATATTACGAGGTGCGTCTGAGGCACGCGCCTCAGGAAAATTTAAGACCGGAAAATCCAAACCCTAAACCCATTAAATTTAAATATTACGAGGTGCGTCTGAGGCGCGCGCCTCATGTCCTAAGGCGCACGCCTGCCTTTTCAAACACTGATTCCAGCAAAACTAGAAAAAGAAATGGTAGAAAAAGAAATGATTCCAAATCGCCTGCCTTTTCACACACACATACACTAGGAAAAGAAATGGTAGATGAATCAACCCAACTAGAGCACAATCTAAAAAGGTCATTTTTTACTCCCTCCAGGTAAGGTGCATTTTGTAATGTCAATTCATTCACTTGTTACTAAGATGGAAGAGTGGTTGTCACTGTATAAAAACATTGATATGCTCCCACGAAAATACTACAACTTTCTTAAGTATAAAATTTGTCTAATTGTCCAGCCTCAAAATGAAGCCTACGACTTGAGATAATCCTCTGTAGCATCTAGTTTCAAATACAAACTCGGCTTTGTCTCTTAGTTATAAAGTTTGTGGCTTTTAGTTGAGATTGAAGCCTTTAAATCTCGCTAAAAAACTATATCGTATGACTTATCTCCTTCGCTAGGTTTCATTAGCAGTAGAATAGAAGAAATGATTAACCTGAGACGAATGAAACAATTTACGAAAGCAAACAATCATTCTAACTACTGTTTAATTACAGCTACTTTGGTGGTGCATTATTACGAGATACAAAAAATGCCAAGGAGAGCACCAATTCAAGAAAATTAAAATGACTAACATAACAGTAATAAGAGTCAATCAATCAACCGGTAACAATAAAAAGAAAGGAAGAACCCTAAAAACTATTCCCAAAACCACGACCCCCACCCATTTCTCACCACCCAGAGAGGCTCCCGCTCCCACCCCGCGACCCAAGAACCGGCGAATCAAAACCCTAAAACCCCCAATTTCGGGAAGAGAAAGATAGGAAAGGGCGGGGGGTTAGGGGCGGATCAAAGAACGCACCTGGCCTCCTGGGCCTCGAGCATGGAGGCAAGCGTGTGGAGCAACCTAGGGTTTGGGCTCCCCTGCCCCTCGGTGATCCTCGCGATCAGTTTCTGCGCCTTCGCGAGCAACGCCTCCTCCTCTTCCTCCTCCACCGCCTCCCCTCTCGATCCCACCCCCGCCGCCGCCGCTTCCGCCGCCGAACCCTCCGCCACCACCGCCACCACCGCCGACGCCGCCGCCGCCCCCTCCATCTCTACTGGCCCCCGCCGCCTAGGGTTTCTACGAGGAGAGAGAGATAGGGGGGCTCGAATTCGATTGAGAAGAGGGAAACGAAGGTCGAAGTAGAGAGGAAGCGGAAAGGGGGGCAAAGGAAAGGGAAGGGGCGACGCATATACCACAGCCTCACCGCGGTATGATATACCGCGAGAGTATTTTAAGGGCCTATCATGAAACCGTTAAGATTGTGACGCGTGGCCGTCTCGGGTTTATATACGTTTGATGGAGCGAGGTGATGGGTATAGTTTAAGGCGTTAAATTGTGACTGCGGAGGAGAGGATTCGAGTGGGAGGAAGGAGAGCAACGGCGCGGCAGAGAATCTGGAAGCGTCCTGGCTCCGGGCTCTTTTTATGTGAAATGACGGAATTGCCACAGAGCGATGTCTTTTATTACGGAAATGCCATCGTCGTGAGGGAAACGCGAATTTCGGGGTGGGTGGATTCCCTCGGAATCTACGTGGCGCTAAATCATTGGCTGAAATGGAAACGTGGCTTTTAGAAGTTATGCCGCCACGTGGCTGATTTTTATTGGTTCAGTAAATGTAAAAACGTATCTATACCCTTCTAATTGAAAATCTTTTTTTTGTGTGAAATAAAATTATACTATGATAATGGTTAGCAATTTCAAAGAAACAATAAAAACCATCTAAGGAGCTCTATGTAAATAAATATAATAATAATAAATATAAACATTATTTTTCTAATAAACAATACAAATATTTTATTTTTACCAATATATTAATTAGTCAAAAAACACAAAAGTTAAAATGGAGCCAAACAAGCACTTATAAGTAGGAAAGTCAGAGTGTACGGATACTCAAAATTTTATTTAAATTTGAATCCGAACGAAATGGATTTACTCGATCTTAAACGAATATAGATTCGGATACGAATATAAAAAACAAAAACCCTACGAATTTGAATTCGAATTTTGACTGTATTTGATCCAAATTCGAATTAATTTTACATTATATATATATATATATATATATATATAAAATATTATATTTAAATTTAAATTTTAAAATTTTAGATTTAAAGTAATATGTTTTGAAACATTAAAAAGAGAAAAAGATAAATAATTGTTTGGGATTCGGGTTCAGATTTTGAATTTTTGATCGGTTCAGATTTGAATATGAATTTTTAAAATTCGTCGGATTTAGATTTCGAATTTGGTAGTCAGGTTCGAATTTAAATTTTTAAAAATTCACTCCGAATACGACCCGTTGACATCCTACTATAATTCATATAGATGGACGGTAAAATAAAATAAAAAAAAGTATATTCCTATAATTTTGACCTCGACTCTTTATGACCTAAGTCGATTTATGTTATCTCATGTACAAAACTAATTCACCGTTTAAAATGTAAACCTAAAATCATCTCAAGCTGCTGGGCCCAAATTTTTTAGGCTCGAGCCAATCCGACCTACTACATTTGAAAACTCTAATAAGGCTGCGTTTGATTCGGGGATAAGAAAAATTTAGTTATACCGGAGATAGGTATAAGTTATGGTATTAGCAGGAACTAGTATAAATTTTTGTTTGGTTGGGTTTAAGAGTTATACCGGGTATAAAGAAAATTATGTTTGGTAAGTTAAATAAGAATAAGAAGAATAAAGAGAACTAAAATTTTAATTTATGATTAAAATTTTACTGATATGATTTTAAATATTTAATTTAAATTATTTATTAAAAAAAATTATTAAAATTTATATTTTATTTATATATAAAAAAAATTATTAAAAAAATTTATCATATAATTTATTAAAATTATATGATAAATTTATTAAAAATTAAAGTTAAAAATTTTAAAAGCTATAAAATTTAAAATTTAAAATTTAAAAATTTATAAATGTTAAAAATTTTAATTTTAATTGTCTTAAATAATTAGTTAATTATCTAAATACTTAAATAATTAGTTAATAAAATAATTAAATTAATTAAAATATTAGATTAATTAAAGAGTTAAAACAATAATTAAAATTATATTAATTTAATTAAGCTTATTCTCAAATGGGAACCAGTCTTGTTCCAGGAAAAGGCTGGAATAGTAATTTCAGTCTTATATCATCTTATTCCATAAAGACGAGAACAGCTGTTTCCACCCTTACTTAATTGCGTTTGGATATAACTAGGGGATAAGCCCCTATCCCCCCTAGTTCTCGTTACCAAACGAGGCCTAAGGTCCTGTTTGGTTAGGAGATAAAAGAAGAATAACTTTTTTTATCCTTCAATCGTTGCCAAACAATAGGGAAAAAATTTTAAGAATAAAAGTTTAAAATATTTCCTGCTTAACGAGTTATCCAAGGATAACCCGTTAAACTCTATTCCACCCCCGGAATAAAGTTTATACCTAGGGGTAATAAATGAAATTTTTTTTATTTTATTTTAGCTTACCTTCCAATCCGAGACTATATTTACTAAAATATACTACTTACTAATTATGTTTATTAATTTTATTTACTAAAATATACTATAAAATATAAAAAATTATTTTATATTTTGTTTACTAATTTTGTTTACTAATTATTATTTAATAAAATATACTATAAAATATAAAAAATTATTTTGTTTAGGTAAGATATAATTTATTATTTACAATTAAATTGTCATTTTAATTAATTTATAATAATTAAAATTAATTTATATACATATAAGGTAAGGGCGAAGTTGGCATTTTGATAAAAAATTTATCATATTTTTTCACCATTCTCTACTATTCCATAATTTTGTCCAAATACAATTTTTTTTATTCCAGAGAATATCAACTTTTGAACCAAACGCAATTTAACTTTTATACTTGATTATTTCGGAATAACAAACTATCCTAGGTATAAAAAAATTTATATTTCTTAAATTTATACCCAAACCAAACGGGGTCTAAGGCTCCATTTGGTACAAGAACAAGACATTGAATAAGGTCTTGTTCCAGCCTTATTCTCCAAACACATTTGGTTATGAATGGGAACAATAGTTCTTGTATTTCTGAAATAAGCTGGTATAAGACTGAAACTACTGTTCCAGCTTTTTCCTGAAATAAAACTTGTTCCCATTTAAAAATAAGCTTAATTAAAATAAATATAATTTTAATTATTATATTAACTCTTTAATTAATCTAATATTTTAACTAATTTAATTATTTTATTAACTAATTATTTAATTATTTAGATAATTAACTAATTAAATTATTTAATTATTAATAGTTAATTAAATTATTAATTAATAATAATCCTTATTATTATTAATCATTTTATTAATTAATTGAGAATAAACTTAATTAAAGTAAATATAATTTTAAGGAATAATTGCCTGTGTAACTCTGAAATCTGAAGAAATATCTGATTTACCCCTCTTTTTTTTTTTCTTTCCAATATACCCTTCATACGTTCCACCGTTATTAAAAATACCCCTACCGTTTCCCTTTGTTAAGTTAACTAGGATTAAATTAGAGTTAAATAATAATCGGAGTTGAAAACTATCAGATATACCTATTTTGCCCGGGTTTAGGGTTTAGGGTTTAGAGTTTAGGGTTTAGGATTTTTTAGGGTTTTAGGGTTTAGAGTTTTTTAGGGTTCTAGGGTTTAGGGTTTAGGGTTTAGAATTTTTTAGGGTTTAGGGTTTTAGGGTTTAGGGTTTAGAGTTTTAGAGTTTTAGGGTTTAGGGTTTTAGGGTTTAGGGTTTAGGGTTTAGGGTTTAGGGTATATTTGAAAGGGCAAAATAGTAATTACACACAGATAACGGCAGTTCCAAACGGTACACTAACAGAATTTAACTTCAGGGGTATTTTGGAAAGAAGTTGGAACGTAAGAAGGGTAGTTTTAATATTAGCCTTCTAAGAGGGGTAAATCTGAAAACAGGAAAATTTTTAGGGGTATATAAGAAATTGCCTCTAATTTTAAGTATTGTATTAACTCTTTAATTAATCTAAAATTTTTTAAAATCTAATTATTTTATTAACTAATTATCAAACTATTAGATGATTAACTAATTAATTTATTAAATTATTTATAATTAATTAAATTATTTATTAATAATACTCATTATTATTAATTATTTTATCAATTAATATTCAGGGCGATCGAGTAATAGTTAATTAAATAAGTTAAATTATTAATTAATTAATTAATTATAATAATTATTTAGATAAAATATTATTATTTTAAAATTATAATTACTTTTATTCTTACTATTCCAATATAACTATCCAAAAGCTATTTTTCTTATTTCTAGTAACAACCCAATTTTTATCTAAACGTAAAATTAATTTTATTTCATGAACTTATATCTATTACTGGAATAAACAGTTTTAACTTATACATGAACCAAACACAGCCTAAATTACGATGACCCGGCAGTTTCGCTGGTAAGTTTTTTGATAATTTATGTCAAGTTTACGACGCACTAAATTATTTTGTTTGGTTGCAATGTAGTTGTAGCTATATACAAATTCACTTTTTTTATTTTATATATTTTAATTCAACTGCTTGGAATTACGCTAATGCAGCAATTGAAATTATGTATAAATTATCTGCGGTTCTAATTACAGTAATTGGAGATATAATCTATAATCTATAACTCTATATTAATCCCTATGTTTTTTAACTACATGACTATATCATCCGACGGTTACTTTCCCATTCTTCGACTATTACTTTTTCTCAATATTTTGTCGTTACATCTCCTCGGATTGGAATTTCGATGTGATCTCCGGATTTCGGATCGGAGACGACGAGGAGGAGCCCCGCGGATGCAACGAAGGTGAGCGACAAGGAGATGAATTGGATCAGGGCTTCGATGAGATCTTCGGTTTCCGGATCAGAGATGACGAGAATTGTGCTGAAGAATTGGAGTTGCTTCCACTGCTTCAAGAATGGAGTTTTCTTCTATAGAAATTTTTAGTAATTACTATTTTTTTTAAAAAAAATATTATTAAAAATATTAATTCATGAATTCAATTAAGGTAATGTTTGATTCCATATAAAGGAAATTATAGGTAGGGAACAAGGTGGTGGAGGTTGCTGAGGAGGTTATTCACCTAAATAAGTTTGTTCGTTAGTAAAAACCACATCTTTGTTAGTTGAGAAGGAGAGGGAACAAAAGCATTTCGTGGGATTTTTTTTTTCCTTTTTTCGATTATTTTTTTTTTGTCGAAATGTAAATTATACGTTTTGTATGGTCCTACGCACCCTTTTTTTTGTTCATTTTTTATTTAGTTCTCATTGGCTTCGTTTGGTTGGGGTATAAAAGAAAATTAGCAGTACCAGAAATAAGTATAATTTTTGGAGCAAGTCGAAATTATTGTAAATTTGTATTTGGTTAGGTTTTAGTTTAGTAACAGATATAAAAAAAAAATAGTGTTTGAAAGTGATTGAAGAATAAGAGGAATAAAGAATTGGCTTTTGTGTTAAATGACGAAAATATCCTTACTTTTAGTTAAATATTATAATTAATAATTAATTTTTATTAATTTTAATATTTATAAAAATTTTATGTGGGAGTAAAAAAAAAGTTAATTTTTAAATTTTAGGTGGGAGTAAAAATTTTAATTTTAAAATTTATATAAATTTTAAACAATTTATAAAAAAAATTGTATAAATTTTAAAATTTTAAAATTAATATTTTTTTTTACAAAAATGAAATAAAATAAAATTTTTAAATTTATTAAAATAAAAAATTTAAATTTATAAAATAAAAAAAAAATTAAATTTAAATTTTATAAATTTAAATTACTTTTAAAAATTTAAAATTCTTATTTAAAAAAATAAAAAAATAATAAAAATACCGAAGCATGCAAAAAAAAAAAAATAGAAGCATGGGGAAGTGAAGGGTACAGTGGAGAGAGAAGGGGAGGGGGGTTTTATTCGGGGAGGCCCACGTGGGCTTGTTCAGGGGGAATGGGATATTCCTCTGTTAACGGGTTGTCCCGATTTTTACCAGAATAATCCGGTTAGGGGGGAATAGGTATACCTACATATTCCCCCATTCCAATAGTGTTTGGGTACAAAAGGGATATCCCCTTTGTACCCAAACCAAACGCTATTATTGTGAATCCATGTAATTAGGGAATGTTTTATTGTTCATGATTATCATGCGCCTTAGGTTGGATAATGGCATCAGTTTTCTGATTAAACATATAATTTTTATCAGATTTTGTCTTTAATTTTTAGTTATTAGCATTTCATATATAGTTGCATGCTTCCATACCAGAGATGTCAACGGGTCGGATTCGGAACGAATTTTTAAAAACTCGAATCCGATTCCGAACCTGACTAGCAAATCCGAATCCGAATCCGATGAATTTTAAAAATTCATATCCAAATCCGAACCTGATCAAAAATTTAAAATCCGAACCCAAATCCGAAAATCCAAATCCGAAACAATTATTTTTCTTTTTCTCTTACAATATTTCAAAATATATTATATTAAATTTAAAATTTTAAAATATAAATTTAAATATAATATCAAATATTTATATAAACATATATTATATAATATAAAATTAATTCGGGTTCGGGTTCGGATCGGGTACAATCCAAATTCATATCTAAATTTAAATTCGTCGGATTTTTATTTTTTATATCCATATCCGAATCCATATTCATTTAACATCGGGTAAATTCATTCCGTTCGGATTCGGATTCGGATAAAATTTAAAGTATCCGTACCCATTGGCATCCCTATTCCATACACTTTACTATTTTAAGCTTTTCATAGACTATCTTAGTGAGACATAATATTCCCTTCTTTTTGTGTTAGGATTTTGACCTCTGTTGGATTTAATTTTTTCTATGTATGGACTAACATATAAATTTATAATTATATTATGGACTATCTAATTTAATGGGATCATTAAGTGATTTAATATGTGTTCTGAAAACATCTATTGGGTATGGGCTATTAATGTATAGAAACCCAATACAAGTCTAATTAGGGTTTATGAGACTCTAATTAAACTAGTATATAAGGAATATAAAAGAGTTGTGGTCCCGAGTCGGATTCCTGCTGTCAATTTGTCCTGCCCCATTCAGAGCAAAATTAATTAGCCGACGAATCTAGACTTTGAAGCACTCAATCGAGGCGATTTTATTGTCGGAGTTTGAGAAACGATAAGATCCGAGAACGTGTTTCATCAGGCATGGATTCCGATAAGCATTTATAATATTTTCAAATATATGAACGATTATCTAATAATTTCTATATGTTTCTTGGATTATTTCGTATTAATTTGTATACGGATCTAACATACTCTCCATGGTTGAAGCTTTTGCAGCACAATCTAATGCTAATGTGGTCCAAGCCGGAACCAAGGATCTGATCGACTTCGAAGGTGCCTATGTCTTCTTAATCGGTATTCAACCAGTTATAAACCGGATTAAAAGATACAACTAAATCTCAGCTAATGATATCCTCATCTCTTCACTCTTGTTCCAAATAGAGTTGTAATTAAAATTGACTTATATATTGTCAAAAATAATGATAAATTTATATCACTATTTAAAATGATTAGAAATTTTGAAATGTGAATGTTGATGTAGTTTTGGAAAGGAGAACGGTTGGAGGTGTAATGAGGATTCTACCGATTATGTAGTGTTTTGGATTCAATTGATTGGACTAAAAATTTCATCACAGATAATAAAGCTCAAAATTATATACTTTTATTTGTTTTTTTATTTTTTTTGTTTTTTTTTTTGAGAGAAAGATAGCATGTTACCTGTTTTGTTTATTTTTAAAATAAACTTAGCTGAAAATATAAAGCAATTAGACTTCGAACTCAGATCTCGAATATCAGCCACCAAATTTTTTACTATTTGCACCGGAGACAGATTGATTATACTTTTATTTGTTATATTGTAGTTTGTATTTTTTTTTCATTTTGAATATGAAAAGTATTAGGAAGGTTGTGCTACATGGAGTATGGGAAGTACCATGAAAGCTGTGCGGCATGCAAGTTCCTTTTATAATACCGTCATAATTTAATTTTGAAGGAGACTAAAATATATTTAAATAAAAATTTTAGCATATAAATATAATTTTTTCTAATCAAATTTTGTTAAAGTATTAATTTAATAATTAATGTAAACATATTGAAATTATTTTTTAGTTTATAGATTTTTAATTTTCAATTATTTTATTTATATTATTATATTCAAATAATTAGAAATTTTATTAAATCTAACTGTAATTTAGTTAGCGATCGGATTCTTAGTATTTTTAATTTAATAAATAAAATTATAATATTTAATGACTATTAGATCAAAGAGGTATTAAATTTAGTATAATATTTTATTTTATTAAATAAAATATCTCACCTAAAATGATTAGAAATTTTAAAAATATAAAACACAAAAAATAAGAGTTAAAAGATGTATTTCAAAATACTTTATAAGTATGTGACTCTTTTAGTATATTTTTATCTATTTAAAATAAATACGAAAAAAAAAATTATATTAACATAAAAAATAATTAAACAAATATTAAAAAATTAAGAAAAATTATGACTATTTAGAAAAATAAAAAATTAAATTGATACTCAGAATTATTAAGCAATATTAAAAAAATTATGGAGCCATAATAGTGTTAACATAGCTCCTTCAATAGCAATTACTTATGACATCATTTGTGCATGAGAAAATGAAGTGATAATAATAATAATAATAATAATAATAATAATAATAATAATAATTAAAAATAACGTACACGTGTATAAGTTTTCCCAATTTAGATCTCCTACTCTTTAGCCAAAATGGCTCTGACTTTTTACCACCCGAATTGGGACCAACGAATTTGACCATCTTACGTGGCAGCACCTTTTCCGGCGAAAACATTGTGGGGCCCACAGAAAGGGATCTATTCCTGTGGCTACTGTTCCTCCACGTCATTACATGAAAAAAAAAATTTATAAAAAGGTGTTTGTTAGATAACCTACGGAGGACATTAATAAGTTTCACAATGGTAAACCAATCACATTATTTTAAATATATAAAAATTAATTAAAATTAAAAATACAATTTTAATTATAAATTATTAAATAAAACATTTATAATTATATGTGTATATATATATATATATATATATATATATATATATATATATATATATATATATATATATATATATATATATATATATATTTTTTTTTTTTTTTTCTACGGTTACAAATATTATTATATTTATATTTAAAAAAATAAAATAAATAATAAAAATAAAAAGGTTTGGCCCATGGTGCACCGGGTTCACCGAATATATTTGACCCCTCTCTCTCTCTCTCTCTCGAAAGTATCGCTTCGTCCCTTCCAAACGAACGTCGTCTTCGTCTCCTCTCCATCACCCCCTCCACCTCCACCTCCACCTCCACCTCCTCTTCCTCCTCCTCCTCGATCCCCAAATCCCCTACAAACCCCAGTCCAACCCTAGCAATCTCTCCGATCGACGGGATCAATGGCGATCCCCGTCGCCGCATTCGCCGACGACGCCTCCGCCGCCTCCGCCGCTGCCCTCCTCCTCCGCGCGGCCGTGGTGGCGTCGCCCTCGCACTACCTCCTCGCCGCGCTCCTCATTGTCCTCGTGCTGCTCTACAGATTCCTCGAGATCCACCTCCTCGGTGACCTCCTCCGTGGCCTCCGTGGCGACCCCGTCGCCCTCACCTTCGATCCCGCGTCCGAGATCTACCAGGGGGTCGCTTCCAAGTGCCGGAGCATCCACGGAAGGTGGATTCGCTATCCTTTAGCTGTTTTTGTGTTGATTTTGTTGATTATAATCTATGATTGTGTAAGTTTTTAACAAAGAAGGATTGTTTTGTATGGCGTTAGAGCAGGGGTTTTGAGTTCTAGTGTTTTGGATAACGTCAGTTTATGTTCCTCATTTAATCCAAGTTTACGTACTTGTACTTGATCTATTAAAATATCTCGAGCTGGAGAAAATCTTCTATGTAACATGTATTTCATAGATTTGTACCTAATCAATCCTATTGAGCCATGGCGTAATTGTGGAGAGTCTAATAAGGACGGTAAAATAGTTTTATATTGAAATGGCGCCAAAGAAAAGTTTTGGTTTTGTACATTTTTCCAAGACGGGAGCTTTTGATTCGATATTGTTAGTTCTGTATGGAAATAACTGTTGCAAAGAAGACTTTGTTTCTCAAGCCAAGTCACGAAGGGTTCGGAGAAAAATAGTTGTCTCACATATTTTTTTTTTTCAAAATATTTCACATTTTTGGGTTGTTTTATGGTGGTTTTTGTGGTGATTGATGAGAATTGTGTACAGATATTTGGCCACGCCGTGGCTCGCCAGCCCTCATTTTCAGACGGCGTTCTTGAACTTCTTTGGGAGGCCACCTTCTCTTACTTACAGGAGGTAGGAAGAATATTTTAAATTTATTATCGGTTAAATTGAGTATATTTGTTTTTCTACTCTGTGAATGCTATAGCTTTGTGTATAATACGTGCATTATGTTGTAATTAGTTTGGATGTGTTGGTGCTCATTTGTTAGGAAACATGAATCAATGCACATTTGGCTTAGTCATATGACTCATATCTGATTACCTGACCTCCTGTTAGAGTGTCTTCGGTGAATTAATGATGTTTATCGGACTAAAATGTGAAAAAGAGAAATTTCATATACACCTTGTTAAGGTTGGAAGAACAACTGATACTTCAATGGAGAAAGCACCAGTTTTAACTCTTATATTACTATAACCATACTGAACAGAGGAAGTAGAATATCCTTTAAAACATCTACTGAAAATCTTTTTGTTGTGATTTCTATGTATTGCAATTCAATGGTAGGAACTATAGAAGCTCTCAATCTGTTTTGAATATATATCCTTATTTTCAGGCAATTATTTACTGTCCATGATGGAGGAATGATTGCTTTGGATTGGTTGCTTGTTTCTGATGGTAAGCTCTTAAAATTGTGAAAACACCACATAGTTTTTTACTATTGAGTTGACGGTTAGTGTTTTGTGCTTCATTAAAAAACCTACAGCTCTTATCCAGCCAACTATATTTAGAGGAGTGAAGTGTGGAAATCCTTAGTTGTCGTAGTATGAAATTATGAATTATGAAAGAATTATGGCTCTTCATTATAACAAATTGTTGTCCTTAGCATCTATTGTTACTCTCCGAGGAATCATTATCATTAAGTGTTTGTTTCGCCTGTTTTTGAGATTCTCTGTTACCTGAATCAGTTCCACTGATTGTTAATCTAGACTTTGTGGCTTAGTGCATGTTTGGCCTGGCTCCTGGACCAACATCTCCACTGTGAGAAGCAGCAGCCAATTGTTTGGCAAACAAATAGTCTGATTCTTTTGATATGGTTTGAGCTGGAATGAGCTTCTAGGCCACAATAGCAGAAGCTCCAAATTGGATGTTTTCTCTTGCCGCAGGTGGAAAGTTGTTAGGGGTGATTTTCATGAAGCATCTATTAAAGCATTTTTTATTATAACAGATAGTCAGAAATCATTCTTGAATTTGTGCCAAATCAGATGCTCTGACTTCATTGCATCACTTCTATTTCAGTTGCGGGAGATTCTTCTGGTACAGTCAGGGCCATTTCTAAAGATGATACAACTCCTCTTGTGGTTATCATTCCTGGACTAACCAGTGATTCTGCTGCTGCGGTTAGCTCTGAGTGCTTTATATGGTTTCTTTACGCCTTTTGTTGCTTAAATTTTGTAAATCCATGTCTAATAACTTGATTGTTTTTCTTGAAATATGTAGATACATGCCTGGTAACTTGGTTAGTTACTTGAAGAGTTTGTAGAAATGCTAGTTCTCTCAAAATTTTCTTGGCTAGACTTATCACACATATTAATTTGTTATGCTTTTCAATCAAATTGCTTCCAGCTGCTGCTTATTATATGATAATCTAATAATCTGATATGTGTCGCAGTATGTTAAACATCTAGCTTATTCGATGGCAAGCCATGGATGGAATGTTGTTGTAAGCAATCATAGGGGTCTTGCAGGCATGTCCATTACAGTAAGTTCTGTTTTAACTAGCATTTTTGTCCTTTTTTCTGATGCACTAGCATTAAAAAGCTATAATTCTAATGGGGTTTGTGTGTGTGTGTGTGTGTGTGTGGAATTCTTATTAGTTCTTTTCCTTTCTTAATGAGTATATTATACATGCATCATTTATCTTAATCTTTTCTGGGTACTTCATAAAATAGGGTCTAGTGTGATTCTTAGGAGTCTCTCCTCTACTGTATCACCAAAGTCCATTTATTTCTTTGTTGTGTTGCTGGCTTGCCTTTTGATCATTTAAAACCACCCTATTTTCAACAGTCAGATTGCTTCTACAATGCTGGATGGACAGAAGATGTTCGGGAAGTTGTTAATTATCTTCATCGAGAACATCCAAAGTCTCCACTGTTTGCTGTTGGGACCAGCATAGGCGCCAATATCCTGGTATGCACTCCAAAGAAGAAATTGTTGCAACCTTAGGCTGTCAGGATCTGTTTGTCAAATTGAAAAATTTACTGCTCCCTTCCCATGAGGTTTCCATTTTTTACTTCCTGGGTGTGGAATGTGATCCATAAATGTTATGAGCTGAAACTACAGTCATCTTTTTTCTCTATGAATATAGTGAAAGTTATACTTTTCCATTATGTACTATTTTCAAGGTTTTATCACTCTCAAATTATCCTATCTTATCATTTAATTACGCACTTGTATTATCTGTTATGTAAAATGGTGGTGTCTACTTTTAAAGCCATCTTTGATTGCATTCGCCCATGAAAGCTGATTACATGCTTTATAATTTGCTGCCGACGTTATAAATGTAGTCTTTCATAGTTTATTACATGCTCTCCAAATGCCTGTTAAGGTCAAGTATCTTGGAGAAGATGGGGAGAATACGCCTGTTGCTGGTGCTGCATCTATTTGTTCTCCATGGGATCTGGTGGTTAGTTAACTAAACTTTCTTTTTATTCAGTATAATGCTATAATAGAGTTTTCACTTTTCATTACTTGTCAATAATCACAGATCGAAGCGCAGTATTTCATTTTTGGGCTGTCTCTCTGTTTGTCTGTCTCTTCTTTGTTTTCATGTGTATTCATAACCACATTTGATATTTGAGTTTGATTGCTGATATTATCAACTATATGATGACCTTGATGCTTTAGGTGATGACTAATTGCATTCATTGACTTTTAAATAACACAAATATCATTTTTGTTGCTGATTCTTACTGGTATGCAATTTCTGGTGTTTCATGCTTATCTTTGTAGGTATGCGACAGGTTCATAACTCGCAAGCTTGTGCAAAGGTGCTATGACAGAGCACTCACAATCGGTCTCAAGGGTTACGCTCAGCTGTATGTTTCTATTAAACTTCCTGCGCGGAAATATAATTAATATGATTTGCGATCATGTCTTCCCTGTAGTCTCTATTCTGTTTATCAGCAATGTTTAAATTGCATTTTACCGGAATTGCCATCTATAGTTTTTAAATATCAACTACCTGACAATTACTCTTAGCTTCTTTTGCTTTCTTTGGCAGACATCAGCCTATCTTATCTCGACTTGCAAACTGGGAGGGCATTAGAAAAGTATGCCTCATATTCTCTGCTTCTAGTTGGTCTTTTTTGTTTTTGTTTTATTGGGAAATCCTGTAACTTTAGAATCGAGATAAATCTTTAGAAAACTTGTTTGTATTTTACCCACTATTGGATGCAGTTATTTTTTGTTTTCATGAAGTTACTATTTACAAGTTTCGACTTAGTATATACTTTTTGTTATATATATGCAATATTGAATGCATCATGTTTTCAAATCTTATGCACTGAATTTTTGGTATTTCTGTTCACGCCGTGGTCTTATTACTTTCTTTTGTTTGGTTTCCCATGCGATAAATTAATTTTCTAGTTTTATCTTTTTCTTTTACCAGTCACGCTCTGTTAGGGACTTCGACAACCATGCCACTTGCCTAGTAGGAAAATTCGAGGTACGACCTCAAGCTCTGCCTTTTGGTTTCTATTACTCGCCAATATAGTCCAGTTCGCTAGGGTGAAGAGAACAACATCTGGTTTATGCAGAATGACAGAAAAGAACTTTTTCCTATTTAAGAAGATGTATCTACTATTGACCTGGTTGGCAAATTGAGTTCCTTTAAATATTATTATTTCAAGTAATATTTCCTTTATTTCTATGTTAAATGCAGGCAGTATAGGAACATATGATCTTTTCTTAAAATGAGCAAAAGTTAATAATTATGGTCCTCTCTTTTGTATTAGAAAAGTGCACTATATTCTCTTTATGTTACTTGTTTCCGATACAAATCTCTAACCAACGAATTGTAAAGCTCATTGAAAGATAATTTCTTTTATGGAATTCTATAATGCTCTTTAGTTCCAAGATCTTAGATGACATTGTTTGAAAATCTGGCTCTTGTTAACTAAAATTGAAAATTAAAAGGCTTAGAAGGCAAGCTGAAATGTTTAATCCATATTCAGCATTAATATACATGTTTACCCAGTTTTTTTGGGGGAAGATCATCTTCTTTTTATTTTTTTTTTAAATGAGAAACTAGGAAGATCCTGTCGATTGTTTAATGATGCATCATTCTTTCCCCAGACTGTAGATACATATTACCGCCGGTGCAGCAGCGTCGGCTATATTGGGAACGTCTCAGTACCGCTATTATGCATCAGTGCTTTGGATGATCCAGTTTGCACAAGAGAAGCTATCCCTTGGGATGAATGCAGGTATATATGCAAAATTTGTCTTGTGATGATCAATGTTTTCTTTTCGTTTCTTTCTTCTTCTTCTTTTTTTTTTTTTACATTATAACCATATTTCAACCATTTTATTTCTTGCTGTAGAGCAAACAAAAACATTGTTTTGGCAACAACGGCACATGGTGGGCATCTTGCATACTTTGAAGGGCTGACAGCAAAGAGACTATGGTAAGTTGGCCGCCCTTCTATCCTTCAGTCTTTTCCTTTTTTGATAATCTGGAGGACTTGTGATTGTTATAAGTAGGAATTTTGTAACAAAATCAGTTAAAGTTCCTTAGAATGAAGAAGTAATATGCATGTCCGATTCTCCAACTGTTGTAAAAATGTCACCAACTGTTTCGGCTGCACTGGGATTGCACGTAAAAATGTAAAACTATTTACATTACCATCACCAAGTTGTTTGCTCGAAACTTCGTATCTTTTCATCCAATTTTCTTCTTTTGTTTTCTTTGTTCATAAATATTCTTTCGTAACTCCGAAAACGGGCATCGTGTATAGGTGGGTTGGAGCCGTCCGAGAATTCCTTTCCGTTCTACACTACAGTCCATATATGCATGGACAGAAAAAGGTGACCTAGCTCCTTTGTAACTTACAGAATCTACTTGCTCTTAACTTCTGAATCATAAAACACCTCATATTGTAGTTATTTCTCAATTTTTGGCCAATCATCTTTTACGACAAAAAAAAACTAAACTTTCATAACATTGGTGCAGGCACCAAGCCCTGGCCTGCACTCTTTGTTGGAATCGTCGATTGATAAGAGTCCATATGTAAACATAATGGAAGATGGAATGGTCGCTGCAGTATCTAATGATGTAGCAGAAAACAAGGACTCAACCGAAGACCAAACACCGCATGAAACAAAACCTGAAGATATCGCGGCTGTCGAAGAACAAAACGAAACCAGTATAGAGGCGGCCACAAACTCTAACCATTGCTCGGTAAACACTTTAGAAGAAAAAGAAGCGAAGGGCGAGGCAGAGATCGTAAGCGAGGCGATTGCCCCTTTAAGAAGATCCGTAAATCAGCTCTCGCGGCGCCACGGGAGGTCGATGTGGTTGTTTGCGTACATCGCCGTGGTATCATCTTGGCCTCTTCTTGGCTCTTTATTATTTATTATCTTCAGAAAGAAGTTCACGAATACAGGATGGTTTAAAAGATAAGGTGGTGGTCACAACTCACAAGTGTATGTATATTTGTTTACTGAGAACTTAAATTAAAAGCCAAATTAAAGGAAATTAAGTTTTAATTTGATTCTGGGCAATAGGCATGTTATCATTTGATATGTGCTTTAATCATCACTGTAATAAATGTATAATCATTCATCATCAACTTACATGTTGAAAGGTTTAGGAAGTGGAGTTCTCAGACTTTTCATGAAAAACTCTTCTTTTTGATGTTCGAATTTTTATCCAAAAAATGAAAACAATGAAAAGGGTGTTTTTCATGAAATTTCTTTTTTTATCTCAGAGATAGTTTTCTTAGATTTTTCCATGAATCAAACACCCTCTTTTGAATGTTATGATAGTATTTCTTAGATTTTTCCATGAATCAAACACCCTCTTTTGAATGTTATGATAGTATTTTAAGTGGAAACATGTTACACACTTTATTGAGTCTTTCACATGGAGAGTTATAGTGCCACACAATTTGCCAGGTTTTGTCCCCTCTCTCCCCTCTTTTTTTTGTCAGAATCTTCATTCAGCTGTAATTAAACTACAACTTTATAACTTCTGCTGTACACAGAAGCTAACAAATAATTCTGAGTCACAACTCACAAGCAGAATTTTTAGTTCAGTATTTGTGTGACTGTGTTTCTTTCTGCCTGTAGAGAGAAACAGAGCTGCTTGTGTAGGAACCTTTTTTTTTTTTTTTTAGATTCAAGAGGAAACTGTAATGGGCAGTTTCCTCTTGAATCTAAAAAAGAAAAAAGAAAAAAAAAAAAAAAAAAACCTATATTGGTTTTGTGATACCTCCGGAATTTAGATTAGTCCTATATATAAAATATAAATAGGACTAAATCTCTTTACTCTGCTATAACATTTTGTGTGGTAGCTAGATCCAAAAGGTTAAGAGGTTAAGCGTGCTAAAGGTAGAATAGTTCTAGAATGGATGACATCATGGAAAGTTGAGGCGTCGCAGTTGGTATCGGAGCCATTCATCAGTCGGAAATATAAGATGAGTCTCGGTTAAGTCAGGTATATATAGTAGGTAGAGCGCGACTCCCCGGCTAAAGATCGTTATGGGTGAAGTGCAGCTTCCTATAAGGTCGACTAAAGCTATCGAGACGAGTCTCATATTGCTTGGTACTTGTCAGTGTGCTTGAGTTTGACGTGGATGTCAAGACTTAAAAGGAAAAAAAATATGACACCTCCGGAATTTGGATGTGCTAAATCTTTTTAACCTGAATATAGCATTTTGGATGGTAGTTAAATTCAAGAGGTTAAGAGGGTTAAGCGTGCTAGAGTTAGAGTAGTTTTAGAATGGGTGACCCCTGGCATTACAGGTTTATAGTATCAAATAATACTTTACTCAACAGTAAATGTAACGACCCGGCCCACTAGCAATAATAACTCGTTGGGCCCAAATCACAGCCCAAAATGCTTAAGCCCAGTTATTATTACTAGTGTCCAAGTCTCATATAAACTCAATCACAAATCCATCCACATCCGATGTGGGACTATTGGGGGCGTCACAGACTCCCCCCGTTTAGGCCTGACGTCCTCGTCAGCCCAAACACACACACACAAGCCCAAGATCACCAGGCGATGTGAGACTCGTCTCGCTAGCCCTGTCATCTAGACCCAGGCTCAGCCGAGACTCGCCGCACACTTCCGGCTGGTTATTGGCTCTGATACCAAATGTAACGACCCGGCCCACTAGCAATAATAACTCGTTGGGCCCAAATCACAGCCCAAAATGCTTAAGCCCAGTTATTATTACTAGTGTCCAAGTCTCATATAAACTCAATCACAAATCCATCCACATCCGATGTGGGACTATTGGGGGCGTCACAGTAAAAACCTGATTGGTAGGTGAGACCACAGAAATATATATATATATATATATATATATATATATATATATATATATATATATATATATATATATATATATATATAGAGAGAGAGAGAGAGAGAGAGAGAGAGAGAGAGAGAGAGAGAGGGTCCGGCTAGAATACTATCGATAGCACCAAATAATTGGTGCTATCAAATTTTCAGCCGTTGGATGAAAAAATATACGGTTGGGATTATAGTGGTCCTCTAAGATTTTTACTATTCAACCAGTCACCTAGTAAACCCTAGGGGACCACCGTCATCTTAACCACACATTTTTTAATTCAAAGGCTAAAAACTTGATAGCACCAATGACTTGGTGCTATTGATAGTATTCCAGCCTATATATATATATATATATATATATATATATATATATATATATATATATATATATATTGAAATACTATCGATAGCAAACGGGCTCCGTTGTCATCCATTTGTTTTCGATGATAGAGTTTCTAAAATGACGATCGGCATTGTTAAATATAATCTAAACCATTTTAACTTTCTGAAAATTAAATTTCATATTTTTTCGGTATTTTTTTCTTGTTTATCGAGTGAACACAAAAATAAGCAGTTGAAAATGAGTAGCCTTCAAAAAGTGATGATGATAAGAGTCTTGTAATCAAGATCGAGAGTATAGATCTTGTTTTAAATAATTTAAATTTTTTTTAACTAAAATTTAATTAATTTAAATTTTTTATACAGTTAAATGAGCAAAAAAGTTCAAATCTATCATTAAAATTATAAATTTTGTAATCTCTTAATCATTTGGCCAATAATGTAGGAAAAAATTAAAAATTAATTTTTAAATACATTCGGTGTTTTAGATAATGTTCAATGGTGCCGATCGTTTTGCAAATATATGTGACTTGATATGACAAAAATATACAGAATTTATCTGAATTATAAATTATTTTGAATGAATTATTCACTCGCTCAAAAATTTGATTTTAACATCGAATTTTTTAATTTATTCGATTTAAATAGTCAACAATATTTTGATATCAAAATTTAAGCTAATTATTTATTTTAATAAATTTACAGTGCAAAAATTGCATGAAGTATTATCGACCGATTCAAATTAAATAATTAAAAAAATTGATAGTAAAATTAGAAATTTGAAAGTTTCAATAGTGGATTCAAAATAATTCATAATTTAAATAAGGTATATATATATATATATATATATATATATATATATATATATATATATATATATATATATATATATATATATATATAGGAAAATGCTACTTGTACACCCGTAAGGGGTGTACATCTCACACCCCCACCCATCTAAGGGTGGGGGTGTGATGAGGGGTCACTTGATGTGACCCGTAAAAAATATCGCCACCATTAAATGGGTGGAGATGTAGGATGTACATCCCTTCGGGGTGTACATGTAGCAATCCTCATATATATATATATATATATATATATATATATATATATATATATATATATATATATATATATATATATATATATATATATATATAGAGTAGTGCTAGGTGTAGTGCTAGGTGTACATCTAGCATTTTTCATATATATATATATATATTGGTTTGAAAAAAGAGCAATGCTACATGTACACCCCGAAGGGGTGTATATCATACACCTCCACCATTTTAATAGTGGCGATATTTTTTACGGGTCACATCGATTGACCCATCATCACACCCCACCCATTGAATGGGTGGGGTGTGTGATATACACCCCGAATGGGGTGTACGGATAGCATTTTCCTTGAAAAAATTATGATATATATTATTAAAATATTATATTTATTTTTTAGTATGGAAAACTCTACCTGTACACCCCCAAGGGGGTGTACAGGCTACACCCCACCCATCCTAGGGTGGGGTGACACTCACCCGTCACATCATGTGACGGGTGAGTGTCACCCCACCCTAGGATGGATGATGTGTAGTCTGTACACCCCCTTGGGGGTGTACTGGTAGCACCACTCATATCTTAATAATATATATCATAATTTTTTCAAACCGAGAACAGGATTAAAATGGTAGAGTAATAAATTGAGAAAACAATAACACTTTCTAGATTTCTAGATGAATCGAGAACAACTCATATATATATATATTATAATTGAACAAGGAAATTATTTAGAATTTTTTTATTTTAATTTTGAAAAATTTATAATTATCCAAATAAACTTATAAAAAATTTATTTTGATAAAATAATTTTATCTTATCCAACTTGAAATTAAGAAAAAGATGAAAAATTTATCGTCTTTTCTTACATATTAAAAAAAATAATAAATAATTTATCTTATTTTATTTTTATATATAATTTAGAAATTATATAAATTTTTTAACAACTGACGTATAATTTTAATAATCTAAATATATTAATAATCTATCAATATAATTTTAATCATTAAATAAAAATTTTAATAAATTTTTTATATAATCTTATCAACCTCATCAAAAATTTCATAAATTATATTATGTTATTAATAGAATAAAGTTATTTGCGCAATTAAATTTTTGACATTTAAATGAAAAAATTTATAGTTAGAATGATAATGATCCCTAAAATTTAATGAGTGGTTAAAAAAATAATATAATTTAAAGAATAAAAATGATCAAAGAGTATATCTAACGGTAAAAATTTTAGTAGTACCAAGTGTCTGGTGTTATCGATAGCATAGCATGCGGAATTCTTATGAAAACGGTGAATTAAGATGGTGAACGATTCACCGTATTTCTAGAGTTACCGACTAAATATAATTTTTTTTAAAAAAATTTACAAATTATAAATTTTTATAGTGGTATTGTTAAAAAAAAAAAAAAAAAAGCTTTTTGTACACTTGAAATTGGTTATATATTTTACACCCTACTTATTCTGAAATAGAATAAATTTTATTGATCACTTCGAAGTGATCATTAAAGAAGTATCTATTCTAGTATATCCGATTTTGGATGTACGGATAGTATTGTTCTAAAAATATATATATATATATATATATATATATATATATATATATATATATATATATATATATATATATATATATATATATATATATTGTACACTCAAAAACGAGCGTATGATGTATGCTTCAATTTTACTAATCATTTTAAAGTGACTAATAAAATAATTTTTATTTTAAAATAAATAAAATATATATATCGTACATTTAATTTTAAATGTTTGAATAGTATTGCTAAAAAAAAATTCAAATTATGAGTGAGGACCCTTGAACTACTAATATTGGAAATATTTGGTGCAATCATCGAGACACCACAAAAAAATAAAAAAACACTTATTATTATTTTTTTCACATCTTGTTCTTTTTATTATTTTTTACGTCATTCATGACGTCAGCAGACCATGGTGGGCTCCGCGACGATTAGCACGCGCATGCATGCACCTTTTTGAGTGCTTGGCCACTGGAAGCATTTCAACAGCTCGTGTGCAGGACTCGCATATCAGTTTGTTGTTCGTTAGTTGGGTGACCCCGCCCAGGTTCAGATATGGATGCTGCGGTCGTGACGGTTCAGATGCAGACGGCGAGATATACGGCAGGGGCAAGGACCCAGCAGCATAGAGACCTAGAGGGTATAGCAGAGGTATTCCATTTTTATATTTCTTGAGTGAACCTTGTATGGTGAGAAATTTATATATAAGAATTGTAACAATTTTATTTGTAAGTTCAGAGATGTAAAGTGTAATAAAGTAATGCATGGTTCACTCTGGTATGCTTTCATTTCCGCATTAACTGTTGTTATTGAATGAAAGTTTTAAATTTGTAGTGATTTTTAGTACTCTGATATTGAGCTTCCGCATACACTTGTTGTGTTATTATGGATGTTACCGTTCCTTTCGGGTAGAAAAAGGTCTTACCCGACTGGCGGGTCTGTTGGCGTGCCCGAACCGTACAAATTGACGGGCTCGGAGCGTGACAGATCAGCTTATATTATCAAACCGTTTAAGATGGATTACTTGTTTAATACACGAATTAAATATATATTAATATTATATTTTAATAATTTTATATCAGATAAAAATAAAATTATGATTGAGTATATAAAAAATTATGAACATTAATAATAATAACTGAATTTAAGTATTTTGGATCGATAATTTTAGACTCAGTGAGTTATTATTGTTAATGGGTCGAGTTGTTATATTTGATATCAGAGCTAATCATCAGTCGGAAGTGTGTGACGAGTCTCGGCTGAGTAAGGATTTGAAAGATAATGTGACAGATCAGCGAGACAAGTCTCACATCGCCTGTCTGAAAGATAAGGTGACAGAGTAGCAAGACAAGTCTCACACATAGTTAGTTAATTCGCGTATTATTCGCGAATTATTCGCGAATTATTGAGAATCCGAATTAAACGGTCTGTTCCCGAATTTTTCCAAAAATTCGGATTAATTCGGATTTTTTTTTCCAAAAAATATTATTCGCGAATAATTCGCGAATTCCGATTTTTTCCCCCAAAAATTCGGTATTATTTTTTTTTTAAAATTCAAAAGTTAAAGCCAAATTTTTTTAACCAAGAATTTAAGACTCTGTGCACAAGACCCACTGCATTAACCATTGGATAACAGATAAAGTGAAACAACTTTACATTGTTTGGGTAACAGATAAAGTGAAACAACTTTACATTGTTTACAATTTACCGTTTTCCTTTCCGAGAAAGAAAAAAAAAAAAAAAAAACTGTTCACACAAATTACAAAATCACCATTCACCCCTTCACCGGTTCACCTTCACCCCTGCGTCCCTGACCCACAGCACAACCAAGCCGGTTTTGTGCGGTCTTATTAATCTATTTATTTTATTTTGTATCTATTTATTTTTATATTTTTAAAAATTATAACTGATTATGCTTATAGTATAAATTTAGGAAAAAAAATTAATTTAATAGCCGAATTTTTTATCCCGAATTTTTAATTGGTGCAAGCCGGTTTTGTGCGGTCTTATTAATCTATTTATTTTATTTTGTATCTATTTATTTTTATATTTTTAAAAATTATAACTGATTATGCTTATAGTATAAATTTAGGAAAAAAAATTAATTTAATAGCTGAATTTTTGATCCCGAATTTTTAATTGGTGAACGTATAATTTCCGTATAAATCACGTATCCGAATAATTATCAAGTCCGTTTTTTTACCGAATTTTTCAACGAATTTAAAAATTATGATACGAATTTTATCCGTATTATATCCGAACCGAATTTTTGCCGCATCCGAATTAACTAACTATGGTCTCACATGGCCTGGTGATCTTGAATTGTGTGGTGTGCGTGTTTATCTGGATAGTCCCACATCAGATAGAAATACGTAAGATGACTGATCTTGAATTGTGTCTTGTGTGTGTGTCTGGATAGTTCCACATCAGATGAAAATAGATAATAGATAAGGTGACAGAGTAGCGAGACAAATTTCACATCACCTTGACGATCTTAGGTTGCGTGTCTGTCTGAATAATCCCACATAAGATGAAAATAAAATTATGATTAGATATATTAAAAATCATAGATACTAGTAATAATAACTGAGATTAAGTATTTAGGCCCAACGAGTTATTATTGCTAGTGATGGGTTGGTGATTTAGATCCAACGAATTATTATTACTAGTGGTCAGAATCGTCACAGTTAACTATTCTAATCCCATCATGCTTAATCCTTTTTATTTTTAAAATCTATTCACCGTCTAAAGTGCTACAGTCGAATAAAAAGTTATATATGGGATTAATCCAAATCCTAGAAGCGTCATATTAAAATTTTAATGAGCCAAACACGAATTGTGAACAGCTTGCCATACTCAGCTCGATATATATAGCATGAATATAAAAGAATTTTAATTATTAGATTAAAATTTTATTTTTTAAATTTTTTTTTTTTTTTACACTACAGCAAAATTAGGTTATAGGGACACATATTTGTGACATTTTTGTATAAGTGTCCTATCTATATTCCACCTATATCCAAAATTAGATTATAAGGGACATATTTTTGGGACACATTACAAAAATGTGTCGCTATACACCCTAGCGACGGCACATATAGCAACACTTACAATAAGTGTCGGTATTTTTGTCAGCGATACTTTTTTTAAATTTTAGAAACATTTAAAAATATCGCTATAGCCTAATTTTGTTGTAGTGTTATAGTAAAACTGCAATCTAACTTGTTGTTTGTATACCAATTCATATTCGAGTCGTTAATAAATTAATAAGTCAAACATGTGCTGAATTTTTTGCTTGATATTTTTTACTCGTCGGCAACCTACTCATGAATACTTTGCATGGATTGAAAAAAAAAAAATTATAATATTTTTTAAATAATTTTATATAAAATATTAGTATAGAAAAGAATAATGAATTATTTATAGTTTTTACATTAAAGATATTTTGTTTGATTAAAAAAAGAAGCAACACATTTTTTGCTTTATTTTATTTTATTTTAAAGAAGTTGAGCCATCATCAGTCACTTGGGCTCCGTTTGTTTTGAGAACGGGAACGGGAATAGCGGACTTATCCCCCTTATTCTGCCAAACGCATCTGAAATCGTCTGGTATTGCTTAACCCAGAATAGGGAGAATAGCTGGTATAACAAATCCCATCCTATTATTTTACTATAAAATTTTTTACCATATTACCCTTCTTATCTACTTTATCTCATCCCAATATATTATTTTAATAAAAACTCTCTCCTCACTCTCTCTCCTCTTCCCTCCTTTCTCTCTTCCCAATACACTCTCATCATCACAAATCCCTCTCTCCTCTCTCTCTTTTCCTTCATCCCACCTACTTTCTCTCTTCCGAATACACTCTCATCATCACAAATTAATATTATAAAATTTTAAATTTATTATTTAAAATAAATATTATAAAATTTATTATTTAAAATAAATATTATAAAATTTTAAATCTTATTTTAAATTTAAATTTTAATTTGAAAAAATAAAATATTAAATAAAATATTATTTTTAAATAATATAATTTAATTATGATTATAATTTTATTTCTATTTTTTTAAACCATTAATCCATTAATTAAAACGAAAAAAAAAAAACGATTTTAATAAAGCTTGAGGGCAAAAAATTTACAAATATTTAGCAAATATACGATTTTTTCAAATTTTTAAAAAATTTTATGTTAAAAATTATTATTTAAAATAAATATTATAAAATTTTAAATCTTAAAATTAAAATGTTGAAATTTTATATTTTAAATTTAAATTTTAATTTGAAAAAATTAAATATTAAATTAAATATTATTTTTAAATAATATAATTTAATTATGATTATAATTTTATTTCTATTTTTGTAAACCATTAATCCATTAATTAAAACGAAATAATTAGATTTTAACAACTTTTATCACATTTTTTAAACCATTAATCCATTAATTTTAATTTGAAAAAAGTTAACATTAAATTAAATGTAAAAGTTTTAAATAATACATTTTAATTATGATTATAAATTTATTTTTATTTTCTTAAACCAATAATCCATTAATTAAAATGAGAAAAACGAGTTTAGAAAATTTTAATGACATAATAAAGCTCGTGGGCAAAAATTTATAAATATTTAGCAAATATACGAATTTTGCGAATTTTAAAAAAAATTTATGTTAAAAATTAATTATTTAAAATTAATATTATATAATTGTAAATCTTAAAATTAAAATGTTAAAATTTTATATTTTAAATTTAAATTTTAAGTGAAAAAATTAATTATTAAATTAAATGTATTATTTTTAAATAATATATTTTAATTACGATTATAATTTTACTTTTATTTTTTTAAACTATTAATCTATTAATTAAAACGAACTAATCAATTTTTAACAACTTTTATCACATATTAACTCTTGGAGGCAAAAAGGTAATTTATCCTTTTTATCCTCTTTATCCCTCCTATTCCCATTAATAAACCAAACACAAATTCTCTTATCCCTAGAACCATCCCCAAACAAGATTAAGCTCTAGTTCCCAACTTTATACCTATCCCCGGTTTAGCGGGAACTGGCTTAACCCCGAACCAAACGCAGCCTTGTAGACTAGAATGTAATAAATTATTATTAAAAAATAGTAAGTTATTATATTTCATAAATCATAAGATTTTCATCATCTTATATTATATTATATATTTTAGTCACATATAATTTATTAAAAAATAGCTAAAACACAGAATCAAATAATTTTTATTTAAATAATATTTTTTTGCAGAAGCTTCAGTTCTCTACCGTGCAAATTAAGTAATTCAATACATAAAGTGTTGCACAAATATAAATAAATTTTTTTATTATTCAAAATTTTAATAAATAATTTTTTTATTTGTATATTATCTATTTTTTATCGCATTCAGTTTAAATTATAATAAGATCATGATCACTTTATGTTTGAGATTAAACATCACAAAGTAACAAAGTATATGTCCATAATCACGTCACACACTTTGAAAAAATAATTCATTTTGCATTAAAAAAAAAAGCGATTTAATTTTTTTTTAAAAAAATCTTATTATTAAAATATTTTAAAAAATATTGAATAAAAGCAAAACTAATACGTGAGAGTATTTTAGTTCTTAAATTTTGTTTTAAATTTTTAGTTTAAATTTTATAAATTATTATGGTCAAATTACTCAGTCCGTCTGTTTGATTAAAATATTAATATATTGCTAATATGAAAGTGACGTAGTATTTTAATTATTATTGTGTTATTAATTACAGTAATACTGTTTTATTATTTTTATATTAGCAGCACATTAATTAACTAAATTAAATTATAAAATTTAATTATAATAATTTAAAAAGTTCGATGCAGAAATATTATAATAAATTAAAATTTGAAAACCAACAGGGCTAGAAGTGTAATTTTACTTAATTAGACAAAAGATAAAGCTTACCATATAGGTTACAATGCCACTTAATAATTTAATGTTTAAAGCAAAATTTATTTTTATTTAGATTTAGATTTAGATTCCATTCACACAATGTGCACCTCACTTTGGAAATGTGTGGGGTATCATCAACTATTTTATATTAAGTTTATTAATTAAATCCTCTCAAAAGGCAAAATGAAAAAGGTTAAGTTTGAATCCAACACAACATTCAAATGTATGAAAACTTTTTTTTTTTTTTTTTAAGAGAGAGAAAGGTATAATGTTATTTATTTTTTAATTATTTTATATTTTTAATTATATTTAATTTTTAAAAAAAATAAATTTAGTTGAAAATGTGAAATAATTAGCCATCGCTTATTCAGATTGTGTAAATAAAAAATATATTTATTTTTAAGAAAAATAAATTTATTCCCATCATCCTCCATTAAAAATTGGTCATAATAATTTACATCAGAGTCAATCATCGGCTAGAAATATGAAAAAGATCTTGACCGTGTCCAGATTTAAATAACACGCTAAATAAAAAATCTAAAATAATAAACTAAATTAGAGTATGAATAATAAGACATAAAGAGGAGAGAGATATAATACCCTCAAATTTTGAAATAATTTTATATAAAAAATATAAACGAGCCAAATTTTTTAGTCCAACTATAATATTTTGGATAATGATAAAATTCAAAAAAAACAAGAGGGTCCAATATGCATTTGCCGGAGTAATAATTTTAAAATGGACGATCCTTTGAAAAAGCGACCCGTCACACATATGAAATAGTAATTAGAGACAAGTACAATAATAATTTTTTTTAAAATATTTTATTTTAGAATTAATTTTGTATCTAAATATATCGATTATAAAATATATTCTTACAAAATTTAATTTTTTATATTTATTTATTCAAAAAATTAAATTATTTATATATATGTCATCCTAATTTATTATCGTTATTTTACTATTTTATTTTTTAATATAATATAAATAAAATATTAATTTTGTTCTTATAAATATATATTTGTAGGCTGCGTTTGGTTCGGGTATAAGCGAAAATTGATTATTCCGGGGATAGGTATAAGTTCAAGTAAAAGCAAGAATTATAGTAATTTTGTGTTTGGTTGAGTATAAAGGTTGTACCGGGATAAGAAAAATTGTGTTTGGTAAGTTAAAGAGGAATAAGAATAATAAAGTGGATTAAAATTTATAAAATAAAATAAAAAAATTTAAAATTTTATAAATTTAAATATCTTATAATTTAAAAACTTTTAATTAAAAAAAATAATAATAAGCAACAGGTGGAACAGCTGTTCCACCTGTGGGGTGGAACAGCTGTTCTACCATTATACCGGAATAATCTGGTATGGGGGGAACAGCAGCTGTTCCCTCACACTTAAATATTATTTGGGTATAAAGGAAGGATAACTCCTTATCCCCTCTTATACCGGTTGCTAAAAAATTTTAATTATTAAAAAAAATATATTTATAGTTAAGTATAATATTTAAAAGGGTAAAAAAAATAAATTTACTTTCCTCACTAATCAATGTTAAGTATTTAAACTATAGTTAATTTTATTTTTCTAACCGATATTAACTATATATATAAAACTAATTTAAAATTTTTTAAAAAATAAATATAAAAAATTAAATTTTATATAAATATATCCAACATTCGATATATTTAAAAAAACCGTAAGCAAAAAAAAAGAAAAAAAAAAAGAAAAAAAAAAGAAAAAATTAACCATGAATTTATTAGATGCATTGAATACTAGTCAAATTAGCAAGAGCAAAACGCGGTGTTGAATAAAAAACATAAAGACAAAATAATAATAATAATAATAAATAAAAAAGAGTAAAAAACTGGTCCACTCAATTTCGTTGTCCCACTATTTTTTTTTTTTTTCTTTTATTACATTAACAATGTCCGCCACATCAGCGATCAAACTACTGATCATCTGTCTCATATTTTTAAATCAAATTTAGATCACCCATGAATTAAAATTTAATCAAATTTAGATTAAAGTCAATCTCTTTATGAAAAAAACAAAAAAAAAAAAATAAAATAAAATTATTTAATTTTTTTTTTTTTTTAGACAGAGAGGGTGGAGATTAGTGAAACGGAAATAATAAAAATAGGATTAATTTTATACAGATCTTTGTAAACATATCGAATAGTAGATATATTTCTTATAAAATTTAATTTTTTATATTTATTCTTTCAAAAATTTTAAGTTATGATTTATTTTCGTTAACTTACTGTTTATTTCTTAACAGAATATAAATAAAATATTAATTTTATCATTACAAATATATCAAAAGAATAAAAAAATAAATTTATCTCATTCACTAATAAAGATTAAGTATTAAATTTATAAGTTATATTTTTTTAACAAAATATAAATAAAATATTAATTTTATTTTTATAAATATATCTTTATATTTCGACTATTAAAAAATATACTTATGTGGTTAAGTATAATATCTGAAAGAAAAATAAAATAAAATTATTTCTCATTAACTAAAATTAAGTATTTAATTTTGATTAACTATATTTTTTTAACAGATATTAATGATAAAAATATATATAAATAATTTAAAATTTTTTAAAAAATAAATATGAAAAAATTATTCGATGGGTTTATAAAGTGGTCTATAAGTGACGTGGTAAACTCGGTTCATGGAAAAATTCTTTTTTTTTAAAATTAAAATGAGTGGTGGGCGGTTCGGTGACCATGCCACGTGGTCCCACATTCGTGTGGTCACCTCGAGATTCCACCCTTTTCCTCCTCTTTTCGCATCCACACCTGCTGGCAAATTTGTACGGAGACCCCCAAACTATAGCAGCGGTTGAAAAACACCCCTCAATTTTTTTTTTTTTTTTTTTTTTTTTTTTTTTTTTTTTTTTTTGAGGTCGAGCTTTTATAGTTGATTAGGTTTTTTTTTTTTTTTTTTTTTTTTTTTTTTTTTTTTAAGATTATTAACAAGTATTATTCTAGTTTAAATTTGATAAAATATATAATTTATTTGACAAAAATTATTCTATTTTTTTAAAAATAAAAAATTAATTGTGTTGTGTTTAGTTGGAATGCTATTAATAGCAAACGAGCTCCGTTGGTTATTTTAAAACTATTTAAAATAAGATATATATTCTAAATTTTAATTACAAAACTTCTATCATTAAAGGTGTCCACGGGTATTAATATCCGAAATTTTATTCGAATTCGAATCCGAACGGAATTAATTTATTTAATGTTTAATGAATATGAATTCGAATACGGAAATAAAAAATGAAAATCCGACGAATTTAAATTCGGATATAAATTTTGACTGTATCCGGCCCGAACCCTAACCCGACCCGAATCCGAATTGATTTTACATTATATATATATATATATATATATATATATATATATATATATATATATATATATATATATATATATATATATATAATATTATATTTAAATTTATATTTTAAAAGTTTAGATTTAATGTAATATTTTTTGAAATATTATAAGGAGGAGAAAAGAAATAATTATTTTGGATTTGAATTTTCGTGCTAGGATTCAGATTCGAGATTTTAGATTTTTGATCGGTTTCGGATTTAGATATGAAATTTTAAAATCCGTCGTATTCGGTTTTCGAGTTTGGTAGTCGGGTTCGGTTCGGATTAGGGTTTTCGAAAATCCACTCCGAATCCGATCCTTTGACATACTATCCATCATTATTTTTTAAATAATATTTATTTCTATTCGTTTATTTTTATATTCACTTGACGGTAGGGGTGTCAACGAGCCGAACACGAACTGGCTCGTTTAAATATCGAGCTGAAAAATTCGGCTCGTGTTCGGCTTGTTTATTAACGAGCCGAATACGAGCTGGCTCGCGAACAACAAGTTTGATTTTCATTCATACTATTAGGTTTTAACTCAGCTCGTGTTCGGCTCGTTTATTAACGAGCCGAACACGAGCTGGCTCGCGAACAACAAATTTAATTTTCATTCCTACTATTATGTATAAAGTTAAAAGAAAATTAAAAAATTAAAATTTTAATCTAATAATTAAAATTCACAAAAATTTGATGGTTTAAAATCTAAATAGTAATATATATATATATATATATATATATATATATATATATATATATATATATATATATATATATATATTCGAGCGGTTATCGAGCCGAACACGAACGAGCTAATCCCAGCTCGTGTTCGGCTTGTTTACTAAACGAGCGATTCGATCACGAGCTCATTTCGAGCCAAACACGAGCTGGCTTGTGAACAGCGAGCTGGCTTGCCACCCCTACTTGACGGTCAAAAAAAAATATTGAAAATATATAAAATCAATTTATAGATAGTTTACCTAATCTAGATCGTATTTAACGGTGTCGATCATCGTGGAAGCTCTGTCATAGTAAACAAATAAACTGCAACGGAGCCTGTTTGCTACCGAGCGTAGCGCGCGCTCTCTCTCTCTCTCTCTCTCTCTATATATATATATATATATATATATATATATATATATATATATATATATATATATATATATATATATATATATATATATATAATTTTAATTATGGATTATTCTAAAAGGACTTACTCGACTAAAAATTTAATTTTTTAGAATTGAATTATTCTACCTAGCTTGATTTAAAATTTTATTGAAATTTATAACCCTAGTTAATTTTTTTTACTAAAATAGTTTAAAAAATATTAAATTTGATAAAACTTCTAATTTTGTGAAGAAAAAAAAAAGTTAAGAGAGTTCCAATTAAATAGTTTTGAGTTGAGAGAGCCATTTCAGAAATACCCTATAGTTGAGGGGGTGTCCATACAATGTTACCATTATATAATTTTTTATACCGCTAGAACAAACTATCTTAAACTCTTCCTCTTTTTAAACAATAGGAATAGGAAAATGAATGTGACATCACTCATGGGTAAAAGTGTATGTAGATCCCTCAACCATGTGTTCTTTTGAAATCGACATTTTAACTTTATTTTCTATTAAGTTTACCGCTATTAGTGATGTCCCAAAATATATGCTTTTAATTTTAGGATTAATTTTATACAGTTTACTGTAAATATATCGAATAAAAAAATATATTTCTATAAAATTTAATTTTTCATATTTATTCTTTCAAAAATTTTTAGTTGTTCATATATATATCCCTTCCGTCTCGGTTAAAAAAATATAGATTAATTAGTGAGTGAGGTAAATTTACCATTTTACCCTTTTAGATATTATACTGAACTATAGATATATTTTTTGACAGTTAAAATTTTTAGAGGTACATATTTATAAGAATAAAATTAATATTTTATTTATATTCGGTTAAAAAATAAACAGTAAGTTAACGGTAACAAACCAGAGGAACATATATGAATAAAGATGGAGTGTTCTTTACTGATCACTTCAAAGTGACCAGTAAAATTCACCCTCAGAATTTTTCTTTCGGGAGAGCTGTATAAAATTAACCCTTCAAAATAAACTATAACTTGAGGGGGGTGTTTGCACATTTTTGCCTCCTTGTCTCTTATCACCACAATGTGTGTGTGTGTGTGTGTGTGTGAGAGAACAGCATAAGGGTATGTGTTGAGGTGGAGTAGTATATAAATAAAGGAAAATGTATTAAGTAGTATTGTGAGAATTAGTAAACAATTAAAAGCTGCAGAGGTCAAACAAGGAGCAAATTTGGGGAAGAGGATATGAGGTACAACACCAAAGAGAGATTTTTTTTGGATCTTAGATCAAGTTCAAGTTGGGTTGATGATAAATCCATCAAAGGAGGAATCTTTGAGGCCAATTTCCTCTCAAACAGGCTTTGATCCATCTTTGTAAGTTGTTTTCTCTTTTGTTTAATTTTTTTTTCTCTCTTTCTTTTTGGATTTAAGGTGTGAAAAAGATGGGATTTTTTTTTTTCTATTTTTTCTGTTTTGGGATTGTACTGGTTTGGGTTCTTTTTAGCAATATTATTATTATTATTATTATTATTATTATTATTATTATTTTCATGTGTTGTTCATCTTGTTCCTTGTATGATTATTACTGTTCTTGTGCAAAAATTTGCTTCTGGGTGATTTAAAGAATTGAATTTAGATAGGAAATTTAAGATCTAGTAGTTAATTTTTTTTGGTTTTTCCCTTCTCCTTTTTGACTTGAATGTTGATGATTCAAATCATGGTTATATTCTTATCTTATTTCACTCTTCTTCTTCTTCTTCTAGATGTTCTAATAATTTTAATCTTCTTTTTGTGTGTAGTTGTTTAAGATCTATTGCTTTGTTCATAATGGTTTTACATCTAATTTTTTAACTGAAACCCCAGAGAATATCTTAGCTGAAAATTTGTCAGAAAACTGAAAATACTTTTTTTTTTTTTTTTTTTTTTTTCTGGGATTTTGAACATTTTTAGTAGGAAAAACTTGAAAAAAAGCAAAAGAAGCACTTTTGTAGTGCATTAATGTTGTGATAATTACTCTTGGAAGGAAATTTTTTGAGTGTATGTGTCACTTTTGAAGATCTTCAAAGATAACTTATAATCCTTTTTCTGCCTTGCTGTTCTCAGTCCCTGGTTCTCAGGATCTTTATGATTCAAAAGTTGAGGGCTTTTTAAGAGAGCATGAGCTTTGTCGAATATAAAATATATAAATACTGATATCTAATAGTTTAAGTTTTTGGAGAATAACGATTGTTATTATATATAATTTCACATGATATGAGAGCAGAAGCTCCGAAGGTCGGAGGAATATAAAATATATATATTAAGGATTTGGAGAATAACGGTTGTTTCCGTATAATTTCACAATCTTAAGTTTCTCTATTTTTGTTGGTATATGTAGAGAAAAGTAGTTCTTTAAGATGAAATTTACATCCCTTGTTCTTGTTCTTTCATAGTTATGTGTTTTTGGAACTGGGAAGAGAGAAATTGGATAAGAAAATGGATCACAAGCTGAAAGGAACTTCAGAAGCTTCTGCAAAACCTTCGTCGTTGAGAAATGTCGGCGCCAACCAGCCGTTCGGCCACTTCAATCCTGCGAATCTCGCGTACGGCTTTGCGCAATCTCAGGCCTTGCCTTACCCCCCTGATGACGAAATGAAAATCACGAATCAGCTCGAATCGAATCAAACTGTCAGCACCCCGATTCTTGATTGGGACCCGCGCGCGATGCTGAGCAACCTCTCCTTCCTCGAGCAAAAGATCCACCAAGTGCAGGACATCGTCCGGCAGATCATTAGCCAGGAGGGCCAGTTCTCGAACCGTGCCGGCGAGGTCGCGGCCCAGCAACAGCTCGTGACCGCGGACCTCACTTGCATCATAATCCAATTGATCTCGACGGCGGGAACTCTCCTCCCGTCGATCAAGAGTTCGCTTCTCTCGACTAATCCTGTGCTCGGTGCTCCCGCGGCCACCTTTGGCTCGAATCCTAACCTGAACCATAATCAGCAAAGGAATGAGGTCGTAACCCCGGAAATGAACAAGGGTTCCGAGTACGAGGAGCTGATCAAGAGCTTGAACGCTTCTGGCGAGGACGGTGACGAGCTGATGATCAAATGCTTGGATGCCGGCGGGGCTGATGAGCCGATTCCGATCGACGATCACGATTTGAAGGAGAGCGACGACGGCGGCGCCGCGGACGGGGAGAACCTTCCGCCGGGCTCTTACGAAGTGCTTCAGCTCGAGAAGGAAGAGATCTTGGCGCCACACACTCACTTTTGCTCGATATGCGGCAAGGGGTTCAAGCGAGACGCGAACTTGAGAATGCATATGAGGGGACACGGAGACGAGTACAAGACCGCCGCGGCCCTCGCCAAGCCCACAAGGGACGCCGCCTCGGAACCTGCACTCCTCCGGCGGTACTCGTGCCCCTTCGCCGGGTGCAAGAGGAACAAGGAGCACAAGAAGTTCCAGCCGCTGAAGACGATCCTTTGCGTGAAGAACCACTACAAGAGGAGCCACTGCGACAAGAGCTACATTTGCAGTCGATGCAACACGAAGAAGTTCTCGGTCATCGCGGACCTCAAGACCCACGAGAAGCACTGCGGGCGCGACAAGTGGCTGTGCTCGTGCGGGACGACCTTTTCGAGAAAGGATAAGCTGTTCGGACATGTCGCGCTGTTCCAAGGCCACACGCCTGCCCTGCCCGTCGACGATTTCAAAACCCCTACTAATAATAATAATAGTAATAACACACCTGAGCTATCGCGTGGCGGTGAAGCGGTGAATGGTTTGGGTGCAAGTATGAGTTCTTACGGTTTCCCTTCGAGCTCGTCGGACGATATCAATAGCATTGATATTAAAGGAGCCGCCGACGATAGCCGCGGGTACTTTTCGCCGATGAACTTCGATTCGTGTAACTTTGGCTCGCTCGACGATTTTCCTCGGCCGGCCTTTGACGTCGCGGAAAACCCTTTCTCCTTTCTTCCGTCGAGCTCGTGCAATTTTACTCCAAGAAATGGAGAAAGCTAGTGATGATGATGATGATGATGATGATGAAAACTCTCAATGCCGCGCAGCGCGCAGAGCAACATTCATGTTTAGGGAGTATTTTTCTGTGTTTTCTACATGATTTCGGTTCATGTTTAATCGATACTACTCTTTCTTTGTTCGTGTATTTTTGTTATTGTTGTTCAATAATATCCTCTACTTATTTATCTTATGATTTGTTTCTGTAGTTTCAGTGTTTCCATGAATTTGCTTTCTTTTTTGGATTATATATGCTTATGGAAAATAAAACTATGCTACGGATTTAAGTGTTGGCATATTTCGTGATTTGAATTTTGAAGATTTCGAATTATCGAGTCAGTAATTAAAGGCTCGAAGATTTTACGAAGAATTTAAAATATCATCACTATCTAGTGCAGTTAATTAGTTAATTAGATTTAAAGAGACAATTTTGGATTTATTCAAGAACAAAAAGAAAAGAAGTGTTCCTTTTAGATTGATTGATATGTTGGTAAATTGTTGGATCAAACCATTCATATTACATTTGCCAACATAATTATGTAATCAAAACAAAAAAAAAAAGTACTCAAAAAAACTGCCCAGAGCAGATGTTTCAGACAATAAGATCATACCAGAATCTCTAAAATTTCGCTTGTTTAGTAAAGTTAAATGTATTGGATTCTATCTTCTTCTATCAAAACAGAAGTAATAATTTTACAAAGTATCTTAAAAAGCAACATGAAATGAATAGAGTTAATCCAAATCTCATATGAAGTGACCTATCCTCTGCGCCGCTGCCGGGGACTTACAGATAAAGAAAAAACCCACCAAACATATCAAAATTTGCCCTAGAATCAAAATTCCTAGATGAGTGAAAATAAAACCCCAAAGCTGATGAGTTTAATTCGGATTCGCGAGTACAGCACACAAGTGCATGTCAATCCAGCTTGCCACGAGCGAGTCGCGCGCGATGCCTGAGTTCCGCTCTTTTCCATTTTACGATGAGTACGCAGAGTGTGATGAGAGTGTTCACCTGGGGAAAATAGGAAGAGAGTTTGGGATGAGAGAGAGAGAGAGAGAGAGAGAGAGAGAGAGAGAGAGAGAGAGTACATAAATTTGGAATAGAGCAAAGGCACATTGTTACTGACCACAATAAGTATGGCTAGGAGAAGAAGCGGGCCGGACCAGAGCACCGAAACGAAAAGGCCTTGCGGGTCGAAGTAATTTTGGCTCGCGAAGCTCTTCCAGTGCTCTCCCAGAAGAGTATTAATCCTCTCAGCAAGATATACGCCGGAAACTGCACAAGTGCTCCGTTAAAGTATTAAGTAAATTTGTTAGTACTCGCAAGCGTATGAATGCAGAAAAGCCTAGTATTATTAGTCATGTGCCGGTCCATCGTAGAAGACTAGAAACATGGCAGCAAGGATTTAAGTGCCCATCGACACGGGCCGTATCTGGTGTGCTGTATCGTGCCAGCAAGATATTGACATAATACAGTCTCCGTGCCGATGGCACAACTCGAAACTCCCTTTTCTTTGAATTAGTAAGTAATTTTCTAAATAAAATTCAAAAGGTTCGATAAAGATATATAATAAGCCATCAGAATATTTTGTTGCTAGCGATGTGTTGGCACACGTATATTTTTGTGACCGGCACGGCGTGGCACCGTCATAACTATAATGCGTCAAGGTGATGAGGTTGGACTCATGGACCATCATAACCAGATTATTATGAGCAGGGGTAAGATGTTGCCCAAATGACATCCCAATCCTTTTTCGAATTCACTAGGCAAGTCTTTTCCGTCAAATAACGGCCCAATTAAGCTAAGGTATCGAAGTTACGAGGATCTAAACCGATCAAACAGAGAGCATCTTAGCTCTTGAGTATCGAAGGCATAAACAATGTCGTTGGAAATATGTTTTCCGATTTTAGTGTTTCGCATGCATTTAACCCACTGAAAAGCGCTTTCAGAGAACAGCTTCCGATTCAGCCAAACAGATCATCCACTCGTGTGCTATATAAACTCATTGAATTAAACAGGTTAATACTTCCTAAAAACAAACAAATTCGCATGTTAATGAGCTTCCTATTGAGGATTGTTAGATGTGACTCAAAATCAGAATCGCTTCCACGTAAATCTGTGTGTTAATTCTCTGTCGTGCAATTTTGGTTTTACTTTTCTGTCGTGATCGCCAATTGATTTTGTTTAGTTTGTGCGCTCGTCGCTAACAAAGATCCTTAGGAAGAAGAATGTAAAAATATTTTGCTTAACCAATATTTAGTATGATACTGAAAGCAAGAAATAAAAAACTACGGAAAAGTGAAAACGCTGTAGTCGGTGTGAAAGGTGAAAACGAACTTACATGCTAGAATCGACAGGAAGAGCTGGAAGTTCACATGCTTCCTCGTGATGATGGTTATCAGTAGCAAAAGCACATGGAAGGCTAAAAGGCCGATCAACCAAGGCTCCTACGCATGCAAAAGTTAAGAAGTCAAATGATAGGCAGTGCTCATTGAAAAGTAAATTCACAGACTTGAAGAATGATAGACTTTCTATTATGAAAACAAGAATAAAAGGCATTACGAAAGACAAATCGGTATCAACTGCATTGAAAATAATAAAAAACATGCAAAAAGTGGTCCGATGATCTAATGAACCGTATCTTTCATGACTTGTTACAAGTTGCATATCGTAATAGCTGTCTCTCCAACATGCAATCCAAATATACGAAAACAAACCGCACAAAATAGCATCTAAGATGAATTATTATGACTGAAAGAAAACTCTCGGCCCAATCGTATCAAAGATAAGCAATAATCCACTATTTTACTATCTTCACCAGACAAATCATCATCAGTGATTAACCTTATTGCACCCTCGCCCTACCCAAACATCGGCCGACTATACTGAATATCTCAAAAGTATTGCATCAAATTTGCAGCTTTATTCATTAAATAATTCACAGAGAAGAAAAGTATTCAACATAATTGGATGCAACCGCAAGTAGCATCTGATACAAGCACGGATACATGCTCGGAGAATTTAGATATTTGTTAAAAATGAATTTACAATCTTGATATACCGTACAGTTTTAGGCTCCGCAGGGGGAGCCGACCAAAGCAACCCTCTGTCACGTTTATAAATCATCGACAAAACAAAAGGGTCATGCTACTCTAGCTAGATCAGGATGTTCCTTGTATAAGAAAGAACTAGACTTTGCCTCTTTGTCATCCATCAACTATCATTACTTGAGAATGTCGATCACAAAATTAACTCATAGTAAATTACTTCCAGAGTTGTTCACAAGAACCTATCCATCACATCATATCTACCAAATTTAAACACCGAGTCCCTACTGTACCTACTAGTAGTAAACCTCTTTCATGCATAAACCCTTTTCTCTGTGGAAAGGTGAAATGTGTATAGTTGGACATACAAATCCTCAGCACAGTTTCAACCACATTAGAGTTTCATCACAGATATTGTTCATGCAATTGCTCTTATCACGACACAAAATTCTCCATGCCATATTCTGCGTAATTATCTGTACTTGTTCGTTAGCTACATTCCCTAAATTTGCCAATTTACCATCGAGATCAGAGATAAAACACCAAGATTAGGTGAAAAATGTGTCCAACAGTGAAAATTGACATATAAACGATCATTCTGAGAAGTATAAAGCCCTAATCACAAACTTTTAAGGGAAAAATTTAGGTGAAATTGTATGGAGATCACCTCGGCTACTGAAACCCTCTTAACTTCAAAGTACGGTTACTTTAATCAATAATTAGAATTGGTGTTTCATAAAAAATAATGAGTTTATTAGATATCGAATGTTAACCATTTACAGAACCAACATTGTGATCAGCAAAAATTCGGATAAAGCCACCAACTTTATCGAAATCTCAGTTAAATTTCATGAAATCCCCAGCTTATTTGATGAGAATAACTTAAATTAAAGTGATTAAAGGTTGAGGAGATGTCAAAGAAAAAGTTCAGGGGTCTTGAGATTCTTCTTACATTCACCAACAATTTAATTTCTCCCGCAGATCAAACTATAGCAATTAATAAAAAAGCTACACAAATTTGGATATTTTTTGCTGATAAAACTCAAAAGAACACCCACAGATCAAACTATAGAAACCAATCAAAAAGCTACACAAATTTCGATCTTTTTTGCTGATAAAACTCAAGAGATCAAACAATAGCAACTAATCAAAAAGCTACTCAAATTGGATGTTTTTTGCTGATAAAACTCAAAAGAACACCCACGGATCTAACTATAGCAACTAATAAAAAAGCTACACAATTTCGATCTTTTTTGCTGATAAAACTCAAAAGAGCACCCACAGATCAAACTATAGCAACTAATCAAAAAGCTACTCAAATTTGGATTGTTTTTGCTGATAAAACTCAAAAAAGAACACCCATAGATCAAACTATAGCAACTAATCAAAAAGCTACACACATTTCGATCTTTTTTGCTGATAAAACTCAGAAGATCAAACAATAGCAACTAATTAATAAGCTACTCAAATTTGGATCTTTCTTGCTGATAAAACTCAAAAGAACACCCACAGATCTAACTATAGCAACTAATAAAAAAGCTACACAATTTCGATATTTTTTGCTGATAAAACTCAAAAGAACACTCACAGATCAAACTATAGCAAGTAATAAAAAAGCTACTCAAATTTGGATCTTTTTTTCTGATAAAACTCAAAAGAACACCCACAGATCTAACTATAGCAACTAATTAAAAAGCTACACAATTTCGATCTTTTTTGCTGATAAAACTCGAAAGAACACTTGCAGATCAAGTAATCAAAAAGCTACTCAAATTTGAATCTTTTTTGCTGGTAAAAGCTCAAAAGAACACCAAAAGGAAGAGGATTTACTAGGCTTTTGATCATCAAACAGATTAGGGTTTGGGGTTAAAGAGGAGCGACCTTCCAATCGATCGCGTGGAAGAACCCCACGAAGTTGTCCACCGCGGGCCCGAATCCGCTGCGGAGCTCCGCTGAGAGCTTCTCGAAGAGCTCGGCGACGAGATCCGCGTGATCCTTCAACGCCGCCTTAAGATCGTCCATGGCTAGATCCGAGGAGAGAGAGAGAGAGAGAGAGAGAGAGAGAGAGAGAGAGAGAAAGATCGGGATCGAAAAGCTTCTCGGAGGAGAAAAGGTTTGGTGAAAATGTACGGAGACCCCCTCAACTATATACCGTTGTGAAATACTCTCCTCACATTTTATTTTGAGTAATTTTTTTGGGTTAATTTCGTATAAATACAATTTTGGGTTAATTTCGTATAAATACATGTAAACATATCGAATATATTTCTATAAAATTTAGTTTTTATATTTATTTATTTAAAATTTATAAATTATTTATATATATTTTTATCGTAAATATTTATTAAAAAATATAATAAATTATAAAATAAATACTTAATTTTAATTAGTCAATAAGATAAATTTACATTTTTATTTTTTTAAATATTTATTCTAATAATTAAAATATTGACGGATATATTTGAAAGGACAAAATTAATATTTCATAAAAAATAAATCGTGAACTAACGGTAACAAATTAGAGAATAACAACTTAAAACTTTTGAAGAGATGAATATAAAAAATTAAATTTTGATTTGTGAATAGTTAGTTAATTCGTAAATTATTAAAAATATGAATTAATTTTTTTAAAAAAAATTTAGAATAAAACATTAAATTTTTGGTTAAATAATTTGTGAATTAATTTTATAAAAATATATCTACCATTTCAAATATTGCAATTATAAATTTATTAAAGCCCTTTATTAAAATAATTAATTTAAAATTTCAAGTTAAAATTTTGTCGACTAAAAAAATTTAAGGTACACTTTTACTCAAAAAAAAAAAAAAGAAAAAAAAAGTTGAGGGCTCTTTTTCTGAAGATACTATAGTTGAGGGTTCTCCGTACACTTTTTACTTTTTACTTAAATATAAATTGTAAATTACAAGAGCACTAGTGTGCTATTCTTCTTCCCCAACACACACACTCTTTCTCCCTCACCAACTCCACCAAAAACCTCGAAACCCCTCCATTAATGGCGACCTCTCTCTCCCTCCTCCCCTCCTCCTCCTCCTCTAAACCCTCATCTCCTCTCCACTCCCCCCTCCCCAATCCCCTCCCCCACAAGTCCATCTCCTTCCCCAGGTAAAAATCGCTTCTTCCCCTCCCTCCTCCGCGCCTCTTTAGGCCCTAATCGTTGCACCGTATCGTAGATCGTGGGGTGCGAGTGGAAACCCTAGAAAGATCGTGTTGAGGGCGAGGTCGGAGCCTACGTCGCCGGATCCACCAATGGCGGCCGTGGGTGCGGATTTGGATGTCTCGATCAATCCGCTGGTGAGCTCGGTCAAGCCCTCGAAGACGATGGCGATCACCGACCAGGCGACGGCGCTCGTCCAGGCCGGGGTTCCCGTCATCCGGCTCGCTGCCGGAGAGCCCGATTTCGATACCCCCGCCGCCATTGCCGAGGTGGTGGATCTCGCCCAATTGCGCTTGGTTTCGATCTTAATTGAGGGGAAAAAAATGGATTTGTTTTATGTTTTTTGTTTATATATATATGCCCATCTATATGTAGATGTTGTTGGCTTAAAGGGGTAGGTTGGTTCGAGTCACGTTCTAAATGGCATGAAGCCGGATTGGGCCGAGTCATGTTCGAAGTCACGGGTGGCCGATTGGAATGAATTACAATCGAGATTCGTGGGCGCTATGTCGGTATACTTTAAGTGAATTGGTTTCATATTTCTAAAAATTCGAGCTTTTGAGATTAATGGTTAGCGCGAACGATCCAACAAGTAATATCCGAGCCAAAGGCTCTTGATTCTCGCATGTTGCGAATTTGTGTAAGTGCTGGAAAGGAAATTATTGACTTAAAAGGATCAGCATCCTGTCCTGTAGCAAGAGGTCGGGTTGGGCTGAGTTACAATTGAAATCCGTGGGTGTTGTTTCTGTACACTTTAAGTGAATTAGTTGCATATTTCTAATAGCTCGAGCTATTGGAATTAATGGTTAGCGCCAACGATCCGACATATGTTTGCATGGATTTGACTTTATAATTTGTGTTTATGCCTTTAACTTTAGAAATAAGCCCAATATATGATTGTATGCACAGTTGCTTAACTTTTGTCTTTTTTGGTAGAAACATTAACAGCTTCATTAAAACCCCCAAAATGACCATTGTAGAATCCTTTACTGTGTCTTTGCCATTTAAATGTTTACAGGGCACTTAACAGTTGAGTTCTTCTTTTTACTTTTTTTTTTTTTTCCCCAACTCTATTAATGCTAAAATGTTGGAATTAAGGTGTTTATTTTGCCATTAACTGTATATTAGAGTGCGGAAACCTAAGTATCCACTGTAGTAGATTTATACAAGTACTTGTAGTTTGAGGAGTTTGTTTGGTAGTAAAAGCAAGGATTTAAGTATCCATCGGTACGGGTCGTATCCACCGTGCCGTATCGTGCCAACAAAATACCGGCACGATATATTCCCCGTGCCGATGGCACAATTCAAAACTCTTTTTTCTTTAAATTATTAAGTAATTTTCTCAATAAAGTTTAAAATATTTAATAAAGATATATAATAAGGAATTAGAAAATTTTGTTGCTAAAGAAAATAAATATTTCATGCCATTATGTGTCAGCACACATGTATTTTTTGTGACCGGCACGACTCGGCATGCACCGTGCCGTACGGTGCCGTTCCGTGCCGGTAAGTTTTCGGCACGACTCTGTGCCACGGCACTTAAATCCTTGAGTAAAAGCCCTTTTCCTTGGCTTGGTTTTTGTTTTAATTCATCGAGTTTGGATCTTTGGATTTGTCTCAGGCTGGTATTAATGCTATTCGGCAAGGTTACACAAGGTACACTCCCAATGCCGGCACGTTGGAGCTGAGGAAAGCTATTTGTCACAAGCTTTTCGGTAATTGAATTTGTTATTATTTTAGTATTAGGTGATAGCGTTCTTCTTCCTTTTTGTTTTTTCAGTGTGTGTGTAATTCTGGATAAATTAATGGAAAATTCTCTTCTTTTGTAATGGCAGAGGAGAATGGGTTGTCGCACACTCCAGATCAGATTCTGGTCAGTAATGGAGCTAAACAGTGTATCATGCAAGCCGTGCTAGCGGTTTGTTCACCCGGTGATGAGGTGAAGTTCTTTCTCCGCAACTAACGATGTATTTAGGGATTCGTAGCGTAAACCTACCTCTGGGCTCGAGACTTTTTCTAAGTTGAAGGCATGGATATTTAAATTAAATGGGTGGAAGTTTTCTTTGAAGTAAATGATGGATGGGATTAGTGGGTTTTGAACGCACGATCATCTATGTTGACGCCATGAGAAGCTACTAATTCCTCTAAAAGCATAAGCTACTAGAGAACGGCGTTTTAATGATTTTTTTATTCAATGAATCGTTTCTGTAATACGCCATTTGAGAACTTTCCTGCTTTACCAATTAGAATGCTCCTGATTATCTTCCATTTTAACTTAGATGAAATATCTGTGGTTTTTCTTTCTAGGTTCTAATCCCTGCACCGTATTGGGTCAGCTATCCTGAGATGGCTAGGTTGGCTGATGCAACACCAGTTATTCTTCCAACAGATATTTCGGATAATTTCCTTTTAAAACCAGAGTTCCTTGCTTCGAAAATTAATGAGAAATCTAGGCTGCTGATCATTTGTTCTCCTTCCAATCCCACCGGGTCTGTTTATCCCAAGGAGTTGCTCGAAGAGATTGCTGATATAGTTAGGAAGCATCCGAGGCTTCTTGTAAGTTTTTCAAAGACGAATTATAAAATCATTATTTACTGGAATCAGGGATTTAAGTGCCGTGGCACGGAATTGTGGCGAAAACTTGCTAGCACGGTACGGCATGGTGCGTGCCGAGCCAATGCGTACTGGTCATAAAAAATACATGTGTGCCGACACATACTGGCATGAAATATTTATTTTCTCTAGCAATAAAATATTTTAATTCCTTGTTATATATCTTTATCAAACTTTTTGAACGTTATTGAGAAAATACTTACTAATTTAAAGAAAATAGAGTTTTGAGCTGTGCCATCAATACGGGGGTTGTATCGTGTCGATATCTTATTGGCACGATACGGCACGGTAGATACGGTCTATGCCGGTGGATACTTAAATCCTTGACTGAAATAAATATAATATTTTAGATATTTGTTTCCTATCTAACATATAGCTATTTGTTTTTAGGTGTTATCTGATGAGATCTACGAGCATATTATTTATCCACCAGCAAAACATACGAGCTTTGCCTCTTTGCCTGGAATGTGGGAAAGAACTTTGACTGTAAATGGATTTTCTAAGGTAATAACATGTAAAATCTATTTTATTCCGGGGAATTTTTTTTTCCAGTCAATTGATATATCGCAAGTGGAAAGTTACAGATTGATAATTTTAATGGTATTTGGTTGAACTTTGACATACCTTTACCTCTTAGTTGCAATTTGACGTTCCAAATTACTAAATCAAACCAAACTCTACAATTTGATTGAATAGAGCTGAGATCTTGATTTTGGGTTCTTTACATGCTGAAAACAACTACATGGAAAATGCATGTCTAACTTGAGGGTTTTATGTTTACAGGCTTTTGCGATGACTGGTTGGCGACTTGGATACCTTGCCTGCCCTAAGCACTTTGTAGCGGCTTGTGGAAAGATCCAAAGCCAGGTACGTATATGAAATATTTTTCCATAAAAGCTTAATAACTGTTGAAGACTTCGGTGATTGGAAAGCAAGGATTTAAGTATCCATCGGCACGGGCCGTATCCACCTGCCGTATTCACTGTGTCGTATTGTGCCAACAAGATACCGACACGATACAGCTCCCGAGCCGATGGCATAGTTCAAATTTTTTATTTCTTTAAATCACTAAGTAATTTTCTCAATAAAGTTCAAAATATTTGATAAAGATACATAATAAGCAATTAAAAAATTTTGTTGCTAAAGAAAATAAATATTTCATGTCATTATGTGTCGGCACACATGTATTTTTTGTGGCCGACACTCATTGGCACGGCTCGGCACGCACTGTGCCGTACCGTGCGAGCAAGTTTTCGGCACGACCCATGCCACGGCACTTAAATCCTTGTAGGAAAGTGAGTTTTTTTCCCCTTGCTTTGGCTTCTCTAAACTACTAGTTGATTGCAAGAACTTTTTTTTTTTCTTTCTTGCAGTCCACTTCGGGAGCTAGTAGCATTTCTCAGAAAGCCGGACTGGCGGCCTTAAATTTAGGTTATGCTGGGGGTGAAGCGGTCTCGACCATGGTGAAAGCATTCCAGGAGCGCCGAGATTTCCTAGTTAAAAGTTTGAAGGAAATTCCAGGTGTGAAAATATCAGAGCCCCAGGTAATCTATTGTAACTTTTTTCATATCATTAGTTTATCAAATCTTGGGTAAATTACAAATTTGATTTTTAAAGTTTGTGTTCTCAAAGTTTCTGTTGTAACAGTTCTACGCTAGATTAAGTACTTTTAGTCTACCTTATTATTTTTTCTTTGAAATCTAGGCTAAAATTTTAGGAGCAAAGTTGAGACTTCGAGAATGAAATTGAAATCAGGGTTAAAGTTCAGGGATTAAATTGTTGCAGTTGAAATTTTCGAGTACCAAATCGAATATGAAACCTGATCCTGGATCAAAAAACTCTAGGAACCTAAATTTGTTATTAACCCAAGAATCTTTGGTCTTTACGAAGCTGTCAAACCTAATGCTATTCAATCGCAGGGTGCCTTTTATTTGTTTGTGGATTTTAGCACCTTTTATGGATCTGAAGTTGAAGGGTTTGGCATTATTAAGGACTCGGAATCCCTTTGTCGTCTCCTCTTGGACAAAGCACAGGTAAGAAGGATTTAAGACATAAATTTACCTTGTAATCCAATCTGAGAATCGCAAAATTCTTGCATTCGGGCATGGGCCTATGAGCTTTTGTTTTCGGGGCAGAAAAAGCCGTTCTAGCTTCTTGGCCAAAAACTTCAAACTATTCAGCGGCCAAATACGTGACCGCCGCTTCTTAAGACAGAGAAGCCATTTTAAAAGCCAAGGCAAACGAGGCAGTTAGTTAATTATTATTATTGCTTGCTTGATAGGTCGCGCTTGTTCCGGGAGACGCATTTGGGGATGATAAGTGCATTCGTATTTCCTACGCTGCGTCGCTATCTACACTTCAAGCAGCTATGGAGAAGATAAAGGAAGTCATTATTCTACTCAAGCCGGCAGTTGCTGTTTAATGATTTTGTATAATTGATGCCAGGATTTCTCTAGATAGGATGGGAAAAAGGAAAATCGATTTGATTTTATCTGGCGAGAACAATAATCGGTCTGAATAAGTGCTTTTCCCTAAAGTTGTGTACACCATTATTAGTTGCAGGTTTTGTTAGGAAAACCTGCTTGATGTATCAACACATTTTCGCCGTTTTCCTGTCAGAAACATCATCAAATTTGTTGTAATTTTTGTGTATTAAAGTCTTTAAAGGTTTGATTTTAAACATCTTCAAAACTCTGGTGCTTTATTGTTTAGCATTTTTGGTTAATGACTGATTTTGATTGACAAATTTAGTGTTAGTTCCTGTGCTGCAAATGTTTAGTTAAGAGCATGCTTTGAGCTTGTCAAAATGCAGGGCAAGATTGAATTTTGGAGTTAATAATTACTTACATCACTAAAGTACAAAAAATTTATCAATTTGATATATAGATATATAAGTGGCAATATAGATTTGGTGGTTTTTATTATTATTTATTTCTTTTTAAATTGTAGTACCAGCCAAAAGAGAAAAAGCTCAAAAAAAAAAGGGAAAAAAAAAAGAAGGTGAACTAGTACATTTTTTTTTTCTTATTTTGGTCAAAGAAAACCTGCAGATTTAGTTAAGGCCATAAGATAAAAAAGCAATTCCAAGCTTTTACCATAAGATAAAAAATGAGTTTCTTAATGCTATTTTGAACTAATAACATATTACTCAAGGATTCAATACAGCTACTGATTCAGCAGCACCATTTAATCAAGTTTCTTTTTTACGTAAACACGAAAATATACATGCACAATAGCAAACTCTCTTGCTCAATAAGGCCACAAAGTCTTACTCTTGATAAAGAGAGCAAGTTCAAAATCCTGGAACTTGTAAGCTTTTCTACCTCCCCAGAAGAATTTCATCAAAGTTCCAGTCTCTGACGAGGTCCCTCGTGACGGCTCGGCTCCGTTCAAGGCGAGGCGCGCCGGTTATGCCTTGTCCGCTCGATCTAACGGGGAAGGGGCTGACTTTTGATGTCCCGACGCCGCTTGGATTAGTGTTTCCGCCCGGCATGGCCACTTTCCGGGTCAGGCAGCTGACGACCGCACCGCACCGGCCTTCCTCCTCCGAGCTCGAGACTGAACAGCTTCGGAATGAATGTGATGGGCTTTCCATGCGGTGGCATACAAGACATGCCAAGCTCATGATTCCCGTAATGGACTATCCCCGAACACCTGCATTAATCGAACAGTAGTAATCGGTAAACTACATCCGTTGCAGCACGAATCCACAGCAATTAAGCTAAATAATCCTTGTGAAAGAAATGCATTGAACACTGAGGGCCCTGCTTAACTCCGCCAAAGCCTTTACAGAAGTGCTGTTTCAGTAGTGCTGTTCGAAAAAACAAAACAGAATATTCATTGAAATTCCTCCGACAGCTTCTTGCTGAAGCAGAGGCAGAGCTTCAAATTAGAGCAACTGCTTTGTAGTGGCCCTGAAAAGAAATCAGCAACACTCATCCGAGGTCTAGCCGCAGAATTTTCATGTTCTAATTCAACAGAACTTAACTACCTGTCTAAGCTACATCTGAATAAAGAAATGTCTAAGATTTTGCCGTCTGTTCGTGTGAGCGAACAACAAACCAAAATGATGGCCAAATTTTTAACTAAAAACTGTTGAACTTTATCGAACTTTATCATTCTTAGTAGTAGTTCTTTCCGAAATACCCTGTCATTTATCATCTTAGCGCGCATGCCTAATTAGCATGCCTTACAATACGCATCGTAAATATGTGTAAGTAACACATTAAAAAAATATTACACATCAAATTAATGGTTGTAGTACATAAACATTATAACAAGTAGATTGAAAACTTTAAGATCTAACAAGGAATGGGTGTCAGTTCTCAAACATCTCAGTGAAGTCAAACCGATTTGCGTAATTATTCCATTCTGCTCAGTTACAACAAATAAAGAGAGAAAAACTAATTCAATGCATATGATCTTTCCTTTTTGTGCATCAACTCATTCCGTTTCAGCTTGCAGATATCCCATACAGAAACAATTTGATATAATACTAAAATCCTGAACATCCCCAGCTTCTGACAGAAATAATTCGATTTCTGTACTTACAGTGTTACGTCAAAATGAAAATGCGTACGAAAACCATCTTGTCAAAAACTACAAATACACTTTTGAAATGCAACAAATTGTAAATTGAAACTGCTCAAAACACATCAAATTATCAGTTGATCAAGTTTAGTTGATCGTACTGAACTGCCAAAGTGTCTACTCAAGTGATGCTGTGATGAGAAATTAAAACCTGCGCGATATTCTAATGAGTGTCTAACAAAACTTTCAGCATATAGGTAACTTCAAAAATCATGATGAGTTTAATAGACTCGAATCATCCTCATCTATGGAACCACTCCAAGTCCTATACAGATCAATATTAAGAAAGCACAAATCAAGCCAAATCCTAAATCATGGACTAGTCCAATCTATTGAAAGGTGGAATTAACCGAACCCGTAATGTCAGTGTTGCCATGTGGTGTGTCTACATTGGCTCGTTCTAATTCAACCCAATCCAATCCAATCCAATCCACATGAGATGTGGATTAGAAATTATCCTAATATGTTAAGAATAAGAATGAGTTATATATTTTTTATTAGTTATGTATCTTAACAGATATTCTCTCCGATTTTGTACGTAAGAAAGAGAGAAAAGATTTCGTCAGAACCACAAGACAAGGACGATCCAAGAAGGCCTGATTTCGATTCTTGGATACGATGACTACCCAGATTGTAAGTTTTCATTGCTCTCTAATTCTAACACTCAAACAAAAGGGAAAATCGACTTTCCCTGATGTGTTTTGGGAATCATATATATCTGAAATATTTTTATGACGAATTGAATACTTTCTCTTGGCTACCTGAGAAGAAAGGTTAGGCTCGAGAAAAGGTTCCTAACTACATACAAAACATGCATAATGATGCAGGACAAATTAGAAAAACCCTAATCTATATAAAATCAAAATTAGATTATTTTTTTTATTATTTTAGAGTAATTTTTAGATTTTTTTAACCTTTCTTTAAAAAAAAAATTAATAAATTTTCAATCAATTTTCAAAATTTTAAAAAAATAATAAAAATAAAAATCCAAAAGAGAAATAAATGAAAGGAGAAAAGATGAGGAAGGAGAGAAAAGATAGAACAGATAAGATGAGGATAGAAATAGAACCTTTTAGGCGCACACGGCGACGACAGCAGTAAAGTCATAAACACCAAACTAATTATGAATTACATGGCATTGGCTATATTTATAGCCGTCAATCTATAATCCTAATCTAAAACAAAACTCACAAGTTTAGAGATCTTGTTAATCTGAACATATCTAAAAAAAACTAAAATATATCCCTAAGTTTTAGGAATTTATTTCACATGATAAGTCCTAAAAATCTTAAAAAAACAGCCAAAGCAAATTAGGATAATTCTAAAAATTAGAAAATAAAAATAAAACCTAAACAAATCAATACTATATTTATAGCCGTCAATCTATAATCCTAATCTAAAACAAAACTCACGATTTTAGAGATCTTTTTAATCTGAACATATCTAAAAAAAAACTAAAACATATCCCTAATTTTTAGGAATTTATTTCGTATGATAAGCCCTAAAAATCTTAAAAAAATAACCAAAGCAAATTAACAAACCGGATAATTATGAAAATTAGAAAAAAAAAATTAAAACCTAAACAAATCAATACTATCAGCATCAGATTCTGCATCACATAACAATGGGCCATTAGAACTGCAACATCTATGAGGTGAACTCTCATTGGTCATTTATCCTGTAAAAGATTGGTATCTCATTGGCAATTTATCCAGTCCAAGAACAGCAACTTATTTTCTACAATTTTGAACAGCAGTACTCTAATTGAAAGTAGATCATAACTCGAATCGAATAAGAAAAAGGAGAATGAACAACTGCTATCATCAGAAAAACTAGATTTGCATCAAATCCTATCATCCTGAAGATCGAAATCATGCCATAAATTGAAAAAAAAAAAAGAAATTGATTAAATCCATTACAACACTGATTAATTGAATTCACCACAGATCCAACCAAAATTCACTATCCAATCACATGATTGAACCTTTTCATAAGATATAATGTTGCATGCATCAGGTGAAACAATTAATCGATTTCGCAAAATCATAAGCTGGTACAAAAACAACTCAGATTTCATCACTCTATAACGCCTAATAAGAACAAGTGCATAATCTCATTCATGCCACGATGACACAAAACTTGCAACTTTGATCCCAAAAGATGATTCAAAAATGAATCTCATCATCAAATCAAGCATCATGACACCAATTCATTCCAGTTCAATCCAATCCAATCCAATTGCTATGAATAATAATAGAAACCAATCAAAACCACAAACAACTGGATCAAGCACAAATTACTCCCTGTTGCTGATGCATCCAATCCCCCTAATCTCAACATTCCAACTGAGTCTAGAGAGAGAGGTTTTACCTTCTCTTTGGTGCAAAATCCTTGGGTGAGCAGTAGGGGGTGAGAGAGAGAGAAAGGTAGGAGAGAGGGGGGAGAAAAGTGAGATCAGAGAGAAAAGGAGGAGAGAGAGAAGAGAGAGAAAGTAGAGAAAGAGAGAGAGGGGTAAGGAGTGAGAAGAGATGCAAATGGATCCGGATTGACGGAGCTCCAGTTCCTATCCGCTCCAAATGAGACACTAAGTGAGAATAATAAAATATATATATATATATATATATATATATATAATCCCTATCGAATCCGTTTCGATCCACCAAAAAAATAAGACACTAAGTGAGAATAATAAAAAAAAAAATATATATATATATATATAGAGTCCGGTTAGAATACTATCGATAGCACCAAGCAATTGGTGCTATGAAGTTTTCTACCGTTGGATAAAAATATATACGGTTGGGATTATAGTGGTTTCCTAAAATTTTTACTATTTAACCAACCACCTAGTAAACCCTAGGGAACCACTATCATCTTAACCACACATTTTTTAATCCAAAGGCTAAAAACTTGATAACACTAATGACTTTGCTATAGTATTCTAGCCTAATTCTATATATATAATCCCTATCGAATCCGTTTCGATCCACCGAAATAAACAGAGAGATGCCCAAAACCTCATTTCTTATTTTTAGGATCTGTTTAGATACACAATAAAAAATTTTCATAGAATTAATAAATTGTAGTTTTGGTCTAAGTAAAATAAAGAATTCTGTAACTCTAAAAAAATTTTATAATTTTAAAATTTAAAATCTTTGGATGCATATTACATAATTTTATAAAATTTTTCTTAATTTAAAATTTTAAAAGATAAGATAAAATTTGTGATAAAAATAAATATATATATATATATAGAAAAAAAAAAATTGTGGAGAGAGAGAGAGAGAGGCGACTCTACTTTTGACTTTTGATAGAGAGAGTGAGAGAAGACCTTAGACTTTTCACTTTTCTCAGTGCTAAGTAGTGAGGGACAGAATTATGGCACCCTTGAAAGGGATGGGAAATGGTTTTTTAATAAAGTAGAAAAGTATTATTAGGTAAGAAAATAAAAGGAGAAAGAAGAGAGAACAAAGACTAATTCTTTTCCTACACTTTAAATAGAATATAGGCTAAATTAAAGAAATTTTTTTTTTAATATTTTATTTTTTTATTTTATCTTTTTGTCTTTAAAAAAATTATATTTTATCCACTCGTAATTATCGAAATATGCATTTACCTTCGCCGTCACTATTCCTTGAGTGAGCCGTCAGTTTTTTTAAAAATATTATTAGATATATATCCAAAATACCCTTCAAGAATGACGGGAAATAAGTCTAAATCTCTTTCTTTTCCCTCCATTATCTTTTCCCTCCAATATAAGGTAAGAGCATTTTCGTCAATTTACCTCCTCCGTTACCGCCGTTGCCTCCTAAAGACAATTCGGTATTTACGAGAGGGCAAAATGTAGGTTTTTAAAAGACAAGGGGACAAAGTAAAAAAGCGGGATATTACAAGAGAATTTTCTGTAATTTAGCCTAAAATATATAATATATATTTAAATTTAGCTACTGTAATAGTAAAAATATCAAGTAATTAGTATTTATAAATTATATATATATATATATATATATATATATATATATATATATATATATATATATATATATATATATATATATATATATATATATATATATATATATATATATATATATATATTTGACTAATTCATCTCTTAGATTAAATTATTTTACTAATTATTCATTAAATTCCTTTTATCCAAAGATTAAAAACCTACCCACCCTAATAATTTGATACTTTTATTTTATCTATTTAAGGGTGGAATTTTATTTACTAATCACTTCGAAATGATTAGAATAGGTGGAATGTAAAATAAATGCATCCTATTTATAGAGTATACCAAAAATATTTTCTAGGAAGAAATATGCTGCTACCCCCTCAACTATTTGTAACTTAGAAAAAAGCCCTCCACTTTCTATTTTGTTTTGATAAAAGAGCTCATAATTTACTTGAATTGTGAACCATTTTGAGTTGGCTATCTGATCTTTCAAATTTTTTATTTTGCTACACGATCTTTCAGTTTGTTTGATTCGAATCAGCCAACGATAGTTTGATTTAAAAATTTGCATACGTTGTTTATTTTTACTGATTCAATTTGTATACTTTATATAATTCTCGTAATTATAAATTTATTAAAATAAGTAATTCGCTCAAATTTTGATGTTAAAGTATTATTGATTAACTCAAATTAAATAAATTAAAAAAATTTAATAATAAAATCAAAATTTTGGAAGCTTGGATATTCGACTCAAAATGATTTATAGTTCAAATAAATTTTATACATATGTGAGTTTTGGAGTCTAAAAGCCTAATAGAAAATAATAATAATAATAATAATAGGGACCATTGTTTATATATTCCTGAAATGTTTTTAATTTTTTTATTTACTCATCGAAGAAAATTAATATTAAAAATATATTTTTAACTTCTCAAGTTCTGTAAAATATATTTCTAGAGTTAAATTCTGTTAGTGACGGTTAGCAACTGCCGTTATCTCTATAAAATTATTATTTTGTACTTTCAAATATATCATTTTGTCGTTACCAAATTTTTTTTTTTTTTATCCTAGGCAAAATAAGTATTTTATTTTTTATTTTTTTAAATATACTATTCTATTGTCACCCACTTTTTTTATTTGTCTTTAAATTAGGAATAAAATAGATATTTTAATTATTTTTTAACTCTGATAAAAATTTAATTCAGATTTAATTCGAAATAACTTAACGAATACGAATTATTTTTAAATAATTAAAATATATGAAATATATATTTGAAAAAAAATAAAAAAAAATAAAATATTTCTGAAAAATTAAGAAATATATACTATATTATCCCATAATAATAAAAAAATATAAAATACTGGTTTAATTTAGTAATTTTATACGATTTTTTATTTTTTTCATTTTTTCTTTTTGTAGTTTAGCTAATCTTATATTGTATGGGCACACCCTTTGAGATAGGTTTTTCAATTGGAAAAGACGCTACAAATTTTGGTGAAAAAGCATGAAGACCCCTCAACTATACACATTTTTGAAATTGACACCTAAACTTAACTTCTTTTGATTTACTTGCTTTAACTTTTTATTTATTTGTTTTGATTTGAGTTATTTATATATGATGAGTGAAAAAAATAATTTATATTCTATTGTTTTTCTGTTATCTTTAATCATAATTGTCCACATTTTAGCTAATAAAATTTATAATTTTAATAATTTTAACAAAATGCTCCATCATTTGATGTTAAAGTATTTTGATGTTAAAATATTATTAATTATTTTATTCGAACTTCAGTTCAACTAAAAATTATTTTCAATATAAAACAAAGCCTTGAATAAATGTTGAGTGAGATCAAGTAAATTGTATTAAATTAAAAGCTTTATCTTTTTCAAAAGATTTTCAAACATTACCAAATTAAGCTGCAAAAGAGAGGATCAGTGATCATCAGAGTGACATCATTTGATTAGATGACTCTTAACTAAATTCGAGATTGATCGATTTGTTTAATAAATAAGTCAAATTTTGACTCAAACCTTAACGAACAAAATTAGAGTTAGGATCAACTTGTTCGTGTGTGGCTGAATATAGTTCGAATATATATATATATATATATATATATATATATATATATATATATATATATATATATATATATATATATATATGAGATAGGATATTATTAAATAATATAAAAATAATATTTACTAATAATTTTTAAATTAATGAATATCTAAGGTTAAGTAAAAATTGGTGGAATGACAACAGTCAATAGACGAAAAAGTTGATAGTAAATATTTTCCATATATTATCGATTCTATACTAGCTCAACTATATATATATATATATATATATATATATATATATATATATATATATATATATATATATATATATATATATATATAAGGGTTTATATATTTTTAAAAGTATAAATTTAAATATGCTTGTGAATTATTTATCATTAGATTTGTATTGAGGTTTATGCTATTTACTTTTTCTTTCTCTCTCTTTAGTTAATTTTTACAATAGTACAAATCTCAATACAAATTCAATGATAAAAAATTTACAAGTATAGTTGGACTTGTACTTTTGAAAGTATATAAGCTCTACTCTCTCTCTCTCTCTCTCTCTCTCTCTCTCTCTCTCTCTATATATATATATATATATATATATATATATATATATATATATATATATATATATATATATATATATATATATATCACTAAGTTATTGGTGCTATCAATTTTTTAACCCTTAGATTAAGAGATTTGCGGTTAGGATGATAGTGGTCCCCTGAGTTTAATGGGTAGTTAGTTGAATAGTAAAAATCTTAGAGAACTATTATAATCCCGCACATCCTTTCATCTAAGGACTGAAAATATGGTAGCACCAATTACTTGGTCTATCGATAGTATTTCAGCCGGACTCTCTCTCTCTCTCTCTCTCTCTCTTTCTCTCTCTCTCTATATATATATAGAGAGAGAGAGAATTGATCTCTTATGCTTTTAAATGTATAAAGTCATTGGTGTTTGTAGATTTTTAATCATTGGATGAAAGGATGTGTGCTTAGAATGATAGTAGATCCTTTAGATTTAGTGGGTGATTGATAGAATAGCATGATCTAAAGGACGAAATTAGTAAAAAAAATAGATTTAACGGTAAAAAACTTACAACTTTTATAAGCATAATAGCCGGACTCTCTCTCTCTCTCTCTCTCTCTTTATATATATATATATATAAAGAGGGAGAGAGAGAGAGAGTCCGACTACTACGCTTATAAAAGTTACAACTTTTATAAGCATAGTAGCCGCACACACACACTCTCTCTCTCTCTCTTTCTCTCTCTCTCTCTCTCTATATATATATATATATATATGAGTCCGGCTATATATGCTTGTACAAAATTCACAAGAATGTATGGATTTGTGCTTTTAAAAACATATAAGCTCTACTTATATATATATATATATATATATATATATATATATATATATATATATATATATATATATAAAAGCTTTTAAAAGAGCCACATATCTTTTTAGCCCTTATATATATATATATATAGCAAACAAACTTCATAGCCACCTATTTGATTTCGATGATGAAGCTTCCAAAACGACGATCGACATCATTAAATATGATCTAGATCATTTATGCTATTTAAAAATTAAATTTCATATTTTTTTGATATTTTTTTCTTGTCCATCAAATAGACACAAAAATAAACGACTAAAAATAAATATCTTTCAAAAAGTGATGATAGGAGTCTTGTAATCAAGATTGAAAGTATAGACCTTATTTTAAATAGTTTAAAAAAATTTCTAACCAAAACTCAATTAATTTAGATTTTTTTATATCGTTAAACGAGTAAAAGACTTATATCTACTATTTAAATTATAAATTTTGCAACCCTTTGATCATTAGGTCAATAACATCAAAAAAATTAAAATTTAATTTTTGGATGCTTTTAATAGTGTAGATCATGTTCAACGATTTGGAAGCTCCATCATCAAAAATAAATAGGTAGCAACAGAGTTCGTTTATGCTCACTTGATGGACTTTATTATAATCTCGAAAAATTACGAAATTTATTTTCTAAAAGTTTAAAATGCTCTTGCTCATATTTAATGGTATGGATCGTCTATTTAGAAGTTCCTTCATTGAAAATAACTTATAAGTACGAAGAGGTCTATACTCATAAAAATATAATAACCATACTCTCTCTCTCTACAACTATATTAGGGTTTTTTTTGAAATGACCCTCTAAAAATTTATATTTTTGAAAATGGCCCTACAAAATTTGTATTTGCAAAAATAGCCCTATGGGTGCCAACTGTGCGCCACGTGAGCGGGGGAGTCTAAGATGTATCAAGTTGAACACGGAATTTGAAATTCCGGGATTTGTTGTTTCTAACATTGAGAAATATCGAGAAATGTCACAATATGATTGCTCCCAACTACCGTATATAATTTGTAATATTTTATTCCATACCCGCCAAGTCTTACTATATGAAATGGTAACGTGGAAATCACTCCGAACTCGAGTTTGAATTTCTTTAGGACTCATAGCAAGCATTGCCTTCATTGTGGGTAGTATATGTTGACATATAAAAGAAAATGTACAATTCCGATATATTGTATTCAAAATAGGAATCATGCATGTATGTGGTCCTGCATAAGTCCTTACTTTAAAATGTGATGAACCTTTGAGTCGAGAGGCATGTAATCTCCATGGGCAAGAATTGATCAAACATCTCACAGTATATCTAGTTGTATTTGATTTAACTCTAAGTTGTACATTATGTTTAATGTGCCATCGATCCAAAGCATTCACCAAGGACGTCTTGTCAGAAAATACCCGATCTTTCCATTGATCATCACTCGGAGGATCTTAATCAATGTTTTGTTCAACAACGATTTGATGAATTAATTCATTACCCAGTAGAAAATGCTGTCGATGATCTTCAAATTCTTCGAATTCTACTAGGTCCTCCACATCATCGTTGTTGGCAAATGAATTTTCAATCCATTCAATACCTTCATCTTGAATGGCGCATGTGAGAGAATTCAAATCGCCATCATGATCAAAATCCATAGATTGTGGGATATCGTCACTATCATCATCTGTAGAGTCCATATCAGTTTCACTTACATGCTCATCGTCACTTATATTTATTTGCTCATTATCACTTTCCATTACAACCTCATTTTCATTTATATTTTTCACAACTAGATCAGTGCATTCTCGATTACTAGATGATGGACCTTCATATAGATTATGATGGATAGTTGACCTGCAAAGATATTTATGATTAACTATTCGAATCTATTCAGATTTTATATAATTAAATCATATAATCACTTATCGCTCATCGACTCCACCGAATAAAGATGGATCGACAGCAGTATATGGTAATGATGTACTCACTAGCACACATGAGACTTCAGACACTCTGTAATACTTATAAAGTCTAAATTATTCATTTTCCGTACCTATACTAATAAAGGACAAAGATTGAAATACAAAATTTAGTTGAATAGTTTTTCATATCTTGATGTACAAATTCGTTCAAGATCGGCATAATCTCTTTGGTAATCACTATTGCGCATTCTCGTGGAGTAAACAGAGGTTGGACGGTCACGTGCCGTCAACACTTGCTTTTCTACGTATACTTTTATGCAACCATGAAATGGAAAAAAACTCATCACGTCTACAATTCCATGATCACTTGATATGCCAAGTAATTCTCATTCATTAGGTCCCATTGGAGATCGAACTGTTATGCGTAGATGGAACTCCGCTCGATCATAATTAGTGACCTTGTATATTTCTGCTTCGAAATTTCGAAATGTGATGTCGCGACGAATTCTGATCAGTTCTTTATAGCCACAAATGTATTGTGGTATATTATTGTTCACGATCAAATTTCCGTCCCAATGAATATAAAACGGGACACATTCACCAGACATACTGATGTACTAAAAATAACAATAAACAATATAACATTCGTCAGTTAGATTTTTTATTGAATTAAGTTATATAACATTCCAACAGTGATTTCTATTTAAGTTATATACTAATAAATAATATAATGTACCTCTCACTTGAAATTGCAAGTGAGAGTTACAATTTAACATTCCAAACTTTATCTAGTTAACTACTAGTTTTACCACAAATATAAAATAAATACATAAAAATTAGCAAACAATATAAAAAAAAAAGTGTGCAATCATCATGCCAAAAAATATTCACCAGAACAAACAAACAAATTTTTTAGGCCACCACGGACAGTGTTTTAGACAAACAAATTTTTTAGGCAAACAAACAACCAATTTTTTTAGGCAATCGTCATGCTAAATTGTAGAGAGAGAGAGTACGGACAGTGAAGAGAGAGAGAGGTCTGCTGCGAACAGAGGCAGAGAGAGAGGCCGGGAGCTGCGGCGGCGGCGGCGGCTGTGAAGAGAGAGAGAGAGGCCGAAGGAAGGAGAAGAAGAAAGAAAGGGGTTGGGAGTTATAAGGAAACACGGGATTTGAATCATCGTGTTTAAACACGGAATTTCAATACCCGTGTTTGAACACGGGATTTCAAATTCCGTGTTCAACTTGATACATTTCAGACTCTCCCGCTCACATGGCGCACAGTTGGCATCCATAGGGTCATTTTTGTAAATACAAACTTTGTAGGACCATTTTAAAAAATATAAATTTTCAGAAGATCATTTTCAAAAAAAGCTCACTATATTATTAGTAGCACCAAGGGAATGATAATGGATCTCTAGGGTTTAGTGAGTGATTGAAAAATTAATAAAATTTATAAGATAAAAATGATCAAAAAGCAGATCTAACTGTGAAAAAATTTAGTAGCACCAAGCGCATGGTGCTATTGATAGCATAGCAGGACTCTCTCTCTCTATATATATATATAAAAATTTACTATTTTAATTTTAAGTCAACTCAAATGTAAAATAACCTATGTTTTATAAATTTTATAGATTAAAATTCTAATTTTTTAATTTTCTTTTAATTGTTCACCTAGTAATAGGCTAACAACCTAATTGATTGTTTACGAACCAATTTGTGTTAACACGACTCGATATTTTAACGAACCAGCTTGTGTTCGACTTGTCGACACCCCTAAGATTCACAAACCAAGAAAATTTGTCACAAAAATGAAAAACAAAAAGTAAAACAGTTTGATATTCTTAAGAATTATACTATTTTATCCAAAATTTGGCCACAGTATATCCTCTGCATCACTTTGCGGGATCAGCTTTTCCTGTGTAAATAACATCACTTTTATTAGCAGTAACATTGTTGTTTTTTTGTCAATGACTATATTTTACATATAAAAGCCCTTCAACAAGGGATAGAAAAGATGAGGAAAATTGAAATTGCCGCGCGAAAAACAAGAATGCGTGGAGTTTATAGTTTCTTCTTTCTTTCTGTCTCTAAGTTATCTATGGTATACTCTGCCTCAGCAGGTCCACGAAGTCGATCGCTTAATGAGCGGCTTCATCGCCTTATCCTCTTCGAGCGAGATCATGCCGAGATGCGAAGGGTCTTCGAGCATCATCTTCGCCACCAGATAGCCCGCGATAGACCAAGTCTGGAACTTCCTCGCCTGTTTTCCGATGTATCTTCCGAGCTTCCCGTCGTAGTATTCTGGCCAGCCGTCCTTCAAGAGCCGGCTTTCTGCGAGCTCTATTGCACGCCTCGCGATTTGCGGTCGACCCGTCTTTATGCATGCTGCTGTGAGAAGCCACAGGAGCACTGCAGAACAAGATCATAAAGAATGAATCTAAAAGCAATTTTTGAAGCATTGCCCTATCACAGTTTCGGCGTAAAAATTGAATAACAACAATCTCAAAGTAAACTGACCTGGCCAAGATCCTCCATTGTGGTAACTCCATCTGGTATTCTTCGGATCACAACCCGTAACGATCCTCCACTCATGGCTCTCGATCGCGGGATAAGCTATCTTTAAAGGCATTTCCCCAACAAGCTCCTCCCACCGCGCTTCAATCAAATCCATAATCGCCATAGCTTGCTCCGGAGTAGCGAGGGACGATAATATAGCAACACAATTTCCGAGGCAGAACCACCGGAAGTCCATGCGGGCGGGGCTCACGTTTCCGATGAAATATCCCCCGCGGGTGGGCACGAAGTCGAAAACCCAGTCGGGGATGGAATCGGGGATTACGTTGAATTTGTTTACGGCGGTGTGAGAATACTCTTCCGTTTTCCAGCGGTAGATGTCGTTCAGCTGTTGGAAGTCGAACCAGAAGTAGCTTCGCATGTGATAACTTAACGCGTGCAAGCGTTTGACGATACGTTCAACAAACTCCTTGCCCTCTGCGTCGTGCTTAAGCATCGAGAGGGAGCACCTCAACGCCATGAAGAAGAGAGCTTGAATTTCTATAGGATATCCATATATCCCCTAAAGAAACACGTGTTAGAAAACATAATAACACAAAAGCAAGATACGCAAAGAAAGGACAACAACAATTCGACCGTCACGCATGAAACAACTGAAAATTACATACAAACTTTCGTCACAGGATAATAGAATATATAGGTGATTCGGCATAACTGGTATGCAGGTAATCTGAATCATTAAATAGTAACACAGGTCATCTTACTCTAATGCCAAGGATGAAATGATAAACGCGAGTAGTCCTTTTCATGGTATCATAAACGAATCTGCTTTTCTTTATTCGTCCGCCTAACAGATGAACATCCAACCGTCGTCGTTACGATATATATGGGCTACGGAAACTAAAAGAATAATATGATAGACTTCACTAATTATAAAAAACACTATCTGCTTAGCTACGAAATGAATGGCCGAGAGAAGAAAGTATAATCGGAAGGGTGGATGAAATAAAAGCAAAATATTCCATGAATGCTGATTTATCTTTAACCATGTAAAAGCAATAAAGAAATAAAGTATCATTAGACATGGCAGGTATAGTACTAAATCTAAAGAGATCTTTCTGGTCATTGCAGTTTTCGCTTGAGCACAAACAGCGGTGCCGTCAATAGAAAAAGAAAATATTTAATTGTTATAAAGGTATTAGATCATAGATCGGAGAATAAAATGCCTCTATCATGGTAGAATAGAATAGAATTAGAGCAAGTCAGAGTATTTTGATTTCTTACACGTCAAAAATCTTCTTAATCGATTACCACATGCAAGAAATTTCACGGATGATTTCGAGAGAGAGAGAGAGGGGGGGGGAGATGTTGTAAAATCAATAATAAAAGATTTCTATTTATTTCTTACCATTCTCCGATCAATCATTGAGCAGCCATCGGCACAAAGGAGTGTGGGAAATGTGTCAAACCCTTCCGACAGGCACAAAGCCAGGATAAGCCGCATCCCCTTCTGACATTCTGGCGTTTCCGCAAGAGAATGATCGCCGGTTGACTTTGTGTAAGCACGGAGAAGTATGATCCACCAGAATCCTGAGTCGACTGGTGCGACCCGCCCAATTGCACTCTCACCAAAATCAGCAATCAGGGTGTCAGTCTTACGGAGTGGGTCATGCAACACTTTGAAGCTCGCGGGCATCACGCCTTCCCCTAGCTTGAAGCGGTCGATCTTCTTCTCCCATCCTTGGAGGTGAAGCGTTTTCAGAAGAAAGTTTTTAACTATTTCTGGTTCTCCATTCATCAGGAAAGCCAGAGCACTTGGCACAAAATCACGGACAAACACCTACGCGAAAGATCAGTCAGCAATGACAGTATTCGGCCTTTTCTTTCATTATTGGTTATATGGCGCCAATTTATGCGAGTGCTTTTCTGACCGAGCGCTTATGAACCGCTACAAGAAATAATGCTGCAGTTGATAACTATAAGCCGCAGTAACGATTTCTTACAACAAACAAGAATCACAGCAAATCGTTGCAATAAATCTAGTGGTAATAAATAGCTAAATAATATGCATTATCAGAACGGCACAACAATTTGCTTTTCGATGCAATTAAATTGATGTAATAGAATAAAATTGTTGTAGTGAATTAATAACTATACTCGAGAAGCAAAAGTCAACGTAAAAGTAATTTGTTTTTCCCGACAAATTACTTTTCTTGCCATAAAATTTTCATAATTAATATGTAAACCTGCAATTCATTGAGTTTTAAAAGAATTACAACGTAAAAACAGATGATATAGTACTAAGACCAGGTCTACTACAAACAACAACAACCAAAATATAATTAACAGATTAAATTTATCGACCAACATATCTAATTTTTGGGTAAAAATATACAAAAACTTACCTGGACTATAGATCATTTTGATTTGACTACCCGACCTTTTAAAATATTGATTTTATTGACTAATTTTTTAATTTGTTTGATTTAAGTTAGTAAACGGCACTCTGACTTACAAAATTTGAATTTGTCGTTTATCTTTACAGGATTAGTTAGTTTTTTTTTTCTTACAATTTTTTTAGCTTAAATTTTGAAGTTAGAGTAAAGTTGATTAACTCAAATCAAACAAATTGAGAAGTTAAATAATAAAATCGCGATTTTAAAAGGTCAGATAGTCAATTCAAAATGGCCGAAAGTTCGAGTAAGGTTTCGCCAAGAATTTAAGTGCCAATCGGCATGGACCGTATCGATCACGTCGTCTCCACGATACAATCCCCGCACCGATCGGTAAGTAATTTTTTTAATATAGTTCAAAAAAATTGATAAAGATGCGGACACATAATGACATGCACACTGTGCTGTACTCTTCAGGCAAGTTTTCGATTCGATACGATCCGTGTCTCGGCACCTAAAGCCTCAAGTTTTTTTTTCAAATACATTCCAATATGGACAAGAATGATCCAAGAAGGCCAGTAAAACAAGCGACCAAGGTTTTAAGTATCCATCGGCACGGGCCGTATCTACCGTGCCGTACCGTGCCAACAAGATACCGGCACGATACAGCTCCCGTGCCGATGACACAGTTCAAAACCCTTTTTTCTTAAAATTACTAAGTAATTTTCTTAATAAAGTTCAAAATATTGGATAAAGATACATAATAAGCAATTAAAAAAATTTGTTGCTAAAGAAATTAAATATTTCATGCCATTATGTGTCGGCACACGCATGTATTTTTTGTGACCGGCACTCATCGGCACGGCTCGGCACGCACCGTGCCGTATCGTGCCGGCAAGTTTTCGGCACGATTCCGTATCACGGCACTTAAATCCTTGCAAGCGACCATATCCAATTTCGGTTTCTGAATACGTTGGCTATCCAGTTTGTAAGTTTTCGCTGCTATCTGAATTCGAACACAATACAAAGCCAATTTACCTGATCATAGTTGAGGACCTCCTCGGAGGCGTGGTCGTAGGCGGCGATGGTCCCGACGGGCTGCCCGCGGAGGTGGACGAGCGAGCGCCGGAGCGCCTCCCACGCCTCGGCGACCATCGGGTGGGGCTCGAACGAGTTCCGCGCCGACGAGGCCGGGGTGTCGAACCCCGAGGACCGCATCCCCGGCGAGAACATGCCGTGATCGTAATACGCCGCCGCCGCCGCGGCCGGATCGAGCGCGCGCACGCTGATCGAGAGCTCGCTCAGCGAGCGCTCGTCGAACGAGCGCTGCCGCTCGGTGATCAGCTTGGGCGGCGGCTTCTCGAGGAGCCGGCTCAGGTCGAGCTCGTCCCCGGCGTCGGCAATGGACGCGTACGACCCGACCTTCCGAAGCCCTAATGGACCATCCATTTCTAGGGTTTCAGAACCTCCGCTACGCACTGAAAAAGCGAAGAACACGGAACTGTTATGATCCAACCAAAGCAGCTACTTTTACTCTACAAATCACGAATCAACCAAAAACGAAGCACAAAATACTCATAAATTACTGCAAAATTGGAGAAAATTAGTGAAAATTTTGTCGAACACGCCGAATTTCATCGAAATCGAAATCATCCCAGGGTTTTACAATTTTTTTTTTTTTTCTAAAAAATTGGGAACGAAGAATTATCACGCTAAGTAAATTGGTGGGAAAAAAAGGAAACAATATCGAAAAAAAATTTGCTCAAATCCGCAGGTTTCGATCAAAATCACCAAAAAAAAAAAAAAGGGAAAAAATTCGGAACTTAGAATTAGTAAATTAGCAAAAAAAAAAATTGGAAACCACATCACAAAAAATTTGCTCAAATCCGCCGATTTTGATCCAAATCCCAAAATGGAAGCTCCGAAAATTGGGGACAGAATCTAGCCCAGCAAAAATCGAAACTTTAGCTACATTCTGGGATCTGGGACCAAGATCCAAGTAAATGATGCATAAAATCGTAGTAAATTAGTGCAAAAATGGAATCAACATCCTCGAATCCGCTGATTTTGGCGGAGAGGATCAAGATCAAAGCGAAAAAGTTTCCAAAAGTAGAATTAAATTGGGGAAATTACCAAAAAAAAAAGAAACCCCCAAGAGAAAAGGATAAAAGATACGAAGAGTGTTATTTATATAGTAGTTGTAGTGGAAACGAGGTGGGATACTTTTTGCATACACCCGGTGTATCCGTACGGCTCATGAATCACATTCATTATTATTATTATTTTTTTTTTTCTAACAATTCTAAAAATAAATATTATTATAATAGATTAATTTTATATAGCTAACTGTAAATATTATTTACATCGAATAGCAGATTTATATTTTTATAAAATTTAAATTTTTATATTTATTCATTCAAACTTTTAAATATGTTTCTTCAAATATATCAAATAGCAGATATATCTTTATAAAATTTAATTTTTCATATTTATTTCTTCAAAAGTGCTATGTTGTTTATATATTGTCGTTAGTTTATTTTTGTTCTCTGTAAACATATCGAATATATTTAATTTAACTTTTTATATTTATTCGTTCAAAAGTGCAATGTTGTTCATATATTACCGTTAATTCATTTCTGTTCTCTATAAATATATCGAATAGCAGATATATTTCTATAAAATTTAACTTTTTATATTTATTCGTTCAAAAGTCCTATATTGTTCATATATTACCTTTAGTATATTTTTGCCCTTTCAAATATATTCCTCCAAAAATTTTAACTGTTAAAATAATATAAAAATATTTGAAAGAGTAAAAAGGTAAATTTATTGTTACTAACTAGCAAAGATTAAATATTTAATCTACAATTAATTATATTTTTATGAATGTTTATGAATAAAAATATTTTATTAATAACTTAAAATTTTTTTAGGAATAAATATAAAAAGTTAAACTTTATAGAAATATATCAGCTATTAGCTTTATTATTATAATTAGCTAAATAACCTTACAAAAAAATATTTGACAAAATAATTCTTCTTCGGCGACTCACCGTCTTTAAATCGTTTACCGTCTTTAAGAAAACGATTAATTATTAAAATTTTTAAAGACGGTTAATGGTTCATCGTAATTTTAAATTTTTAAAGAGCAACGCTATATATACACCCCCAAAGGGGGTGTACATCTTACACCCACCCATCTAAGGGTGGGGGGTCACTTCACAAATTGTGAAGTGACCCCTCATCACACCCCACCCATTGGATGGGTGGGATGTGCGATGTACACCCCCAAATAGGGTGTACAAGTAGCATTTTTCATTTTTAAATATGATGAAGGATTTGTAGCCCTTACTGACGCGACAATAGAAAAATTATTTGATAAATATTTTATATACAGAATTATTTCTCTAATTATAATATTCTTTTAGAATTATTAAAAAAAAAAATTATTAACTTTTTTTTATTATTATTATTTAGTACCTTAAAAGTCTAATCTTTCTTAACCAAACCTTCAAAATGTTGCTTTCCATGTTGAAAAATACAACTTAGGTATAAATAATTATTAGAAGTAACAATAAATATTAATATTTAGGTTTTTTTTTTTGTTTAGATTGCTATATTTTTTGCGCGAGTCAAAATTTATCTGAGAACTTGACGGTTTAGAATTATTATAGTAATGTCCATAATTCAGTATAGATTCAGTCACTCGTGACTTTTATTTCGATCGTCAACTCTTTTAATCTTTAAGTATTTAAATTTCAAAATCTTCGTAATAATTTTATTTTTTAAAATAAAAGTTGTTTGATGATTTGCCCGTACAGAGAGGCCATCAAATTTATTAAATTCATTTATCGTATTGTTTTAGAATTAGAGCACTACACTACGTTATGAATAGTGAATTTGACAGTAGTATTCTAAGCAGACAATATTTATAATTTTTTTTTTTTTTTTTGACTAAACTATAGAATATTTTTCTAGCTTAAAATTTTAAAAATATTTTTCGATGACTACGATGTTAATGAAAAGGACGAAATGACTAAATTAATCTTACTTATTATATAAAAATAAATAAATTTTGTGCATATATGTTGTTTTTTTTAAAAAAAAAATTAGTATAAATTATAAAGAATAGACAGAATAGTAATTATATCCTCACGGAGAGAGAGAGGGGCTAAATATATTAACTTAATATTTTAAAAGGTAAAATATAAATATTTGAAGGTTAGAGAGAAAAGGTAAAATAGAGCGTGTATTTATAGAGAGATTTTTTGTATTATTTATTTATTTATTTATTTTAAGAGTGAGGTGCATGGTGCACCGAGTCCATGCTAATTAAGAGGACGAGGGCAAAACCGGAAATTTTGGGTTTTGTGGGCCTCGAAGAAGCCGGTCGCACGGGGGTGGTGCAGCTGTGGACTGTCGGCCAGATCTTTTGCTTGTTTGGATTCGATATAGAACCGAAATAGGAGGATATTCTTTTTAGGCTAAATTACAGAAAATTTTCTGTCATATTCTGTTTTTCTATTTTACCTCCTTGTTATTTAAAAGTCGATAATCTGTCCCCTCGTAATTACCGAATTGTCTTTAGGGGGCAACGACGTTGACAGAAATGGTAAATTGACGAAAATGTACTTTTTTTTTTTTTTCGAAGTCTTTTTTTTTCAAAGCCTTTTTTTTTTTTTTTTTTTTTTTTTTAGGAAATATTTCTCAAGGGTATTTTGGGTATATGAAAATATATTTTTAAAAAAACTGACGGTCAACTGACGGCGAGAGGTTATTGCACAATTCGGTAATTACGAGGGGGCAGGTTGTCGATTTTTAAATGACAGGGGTAAAGTGGAAAAGCGGGATATGACAGAGAAATTTTCTGTAATTTAGCCTTCTTTTTATTTTTCCAATCGCATCAGAAATTAATCAATATAGCTTATTTCAGTACAATTAGAATAAGTGAGAATTACTATTCTTACTTTTTTTTAACTATTTTCTTACTTTTTTTTCTTAAATATCCTTCCACGTCTACCGAGGCATCATCTCTCACCTCATTATTGTATAATAAAGTTTGAGGGCAAAATATAATTTATCCCAATTAAAATTCTTTATTCCTCTTATTACTTATTCTTATACCAAACACAAAATTTTTTATCCCTGAAATTATTCCAAATGTTTTTTTATATTAGTTTCGTAATTTATACTTATCTCTGGAATAGCTAGTTTTGTTTTATTCCGTTACCGAACCGGCAAGAGGATGGCAACTTAGGATTAATCATACACCAAAAAAAAAAAAAAAAAATTATGTCTTAAAATTTTAAATTTTTTTTTTTAAAAATACGGCAGAGAAGATGAAATGATTAAATTACTTTTATTTGTTCTATATATATATATATATATATATATATATATATATATATATATATATATATATATATATATATTAATATATTTATGTTATTTTAAAAATATTTTGTAATTGATCCTATTTATGTTATTTTAAAAATACGGCAGAGAAGATGACTTAATTATAATAAGGAAAATGCTAGATGTACACCCCAAATGGGGTGTACATCTTACACCCACCCCATCCTAGGGGTGGGTGAATTCCACTCGTCACATGATGTGACGAGTGGATGAATACCCACCCCAAGATGGGGTGGGTGTAGGATGTACACCCCATTTGGGGTGTACACCTAGCACTTCTCTTATAATAATTCAAAAAATTTGGCCAAAAGTGTAATTGATCCTATTAGATCCCTAATTTTTTTTTTGTTTTTATTTAGATCTCCAATCTTCATATTACGGTGCAGTTAAATTCTAATTATTTAAATTCTTGTTATTCTAATAAATTTCGCCATTTAAATTTTTCACAGTCACCATCTTAATCGTCTTTGAACAATCTCAGTATAAATTTTTTAAAATGCTTTAAAAAAAAAAAAAAAAAAAAAAACCAACAACGCGTGTACGAGTTTAAGGTGGTGTAAGCACGAAAAACTATATTACAAAAAAGTCTTAGCAAATTTTTATTTGCTAATGACTAAATATTTATTACAAAAATTGCCGATTTAATAAAAAATAATTTTGGTATAAAAAAAATTATACCCCCACACCTCACATGCACCATGATGCATGCATGCTAATTTTCTTGTACCATATTATGTATGCTATCATTTCTGACTTTGTACACTCAAAAAGTCTTAACATGCAACCATATTATGTATGCTATCATTTCTGACTTTGTACACTCAAAAAGTCTTCACATGCAACATGTGTTAAGAATAAGGGTTAATTTTATAGGGTTAATTACGTACGGTTCCTATAAACATATCGAATAGCAGAAACAAACAGCATTTAAGTGTGGGGGGAATAGTTGTTCCTTCCATATCAGGTTATTCCGATATAAAAGTAGAACAGCTATTCCACTGCACCTCTTGCTTATTATTATTATTATTTTTTTAATTAAAATTTTTTAAATTATAAGATATTTAAATTTATAAAATTTTAAATTTTTTTATTTTATTTTATAAATTTTAATCCCCTTTATTATTCTTATTCCTTTTTAACTTACCAAACACAATTTTTCTTATCCCGGTACAATCTTTATACTCAACCAAACACAAAATTACTATAATTCTTGCTTGTAATTGAACTTATACCTATCACCGGAATAACCAATTTTTGCATATATCCGAACCAAACGCAGCCATAAAATTTAACTTTTCATATTTATTCCTTCAAAAGTTCTAAGTTATTCATATATATCCCTCCGATTTATTACCGTTAGTTCATTGTTTATTTTTTAACAGATTATATGTGAAATAACAATTTTGTCCTTTTAAAAATATTTCTCCAAAAATTTTAACTGTTAAAATAATACAAAAATATCTGGAAGGATAAAAAAGTAAATTTACCTCACTAATTAACTAAGATTAAGTATTTAACCTATGGTTAACTAGATTTTTCTAATAGAGATGGACGGTAGGGATATATATGAATAACGTTGGATTTTTGAAGGGATAAATATGAAAAGTTAAACTTTGTAGGAATATATCTGCTATTCGATATATTTACAGGGAGTCGTATATAATTAACCTAATTTTATATACCTCTTTATAATTTAATTTTTTATTATATATAATTTTCTGTAAATATATCGAATAATATATATATTTTTATAAAGTTTAACTTTTTATATTTATTTTTTAAAAAATACTATGTTGTTCATATATTTTCTTATCGCTAACGTTTGTTAGAAAAATATAGTTATATAGATTAAATACTTAATCTTGATTAGTTAGTAATGTAAATTTATTTTTTTATTTTTTTAGATATTTTTATACTATTCTAATAGTTGGACTTTTGGAGAAATATATATATAAATAATTTAAAATTTTTGAAGAGTTAAATATGAAAAAGTTAAACTTTGTTGGGATATATTTATTATTCGACATATTTATAGGGAGATGTATGAAATTAACCCTTTTATATTTATCCCTCTGATTTGTTACTGTTAGCCCGTTATTTTTTTTTTAATAAAATATAAATAAAATATCAAAAAGTTAAATTTTGTAATACACTAATTATATCATATATATATATATATATATATATATATATATATATATATATATATATATATATATATATATATATATATATATATATATATATATATATATATATATATATATATATAAACAACTTAGAATTTTTGAAAGAATAAATATGAAAAAGTTAAATTTTGTAAGAATATATCTGATATAGCTCGGGTATAAATAAGAACTGTTTATTCCTTATATAAATATAATTTTTGGAATAAGTAAAAATATGACCAATTTTGTATTTGAATAAAAAGTAAATTGTTTCCAAAAATAAAAAAAATAGCATTCATATAGTTTGATTGGAATAGCGAGAATAAGAATACTTATAATTTTAAAATAATAATATTTTGTTTAATTTATTAACAAAAAAATAATAATTAAATAATAATTGAACTTATTTAATTAATTACTAATGGATAACCCTAAATATTAATTAATAAAATAATTAATAATTTAATTAACTATTAATTAATTATTAAATATTTAGATATTTAGTTAATAAAATAATTAAATTAGTCAAAATATTAAATTAATCAAATAATTAATATAATAATTAAAATTATATTTATTTTAATTAAATTTATTCTTAAGTGGGAACAAATTTGTTCTGACTAAAAGGATGAAAGAATAATTCCAAACATGAAATAAAATTAGAATATTATCTTATTTCATGTTTTATTCTTCAATCAAATACTATCTAATACACTAATTATTTTATGTAATTTAATATGATATCAAAATATAAAGAGATATTGATTTTGACTCCTATAAATATACATTTTTTATCATTGGGTACCTATCTTTTTTTTAAAAAATTTTTTATCATTGGGTACCTATCTTTTTTTTTTTTCCTCTCTTTTTTTTTTATTTTTTTTTTGTTGACTCACATCCAATTTCAACTCCACCATTATCCTACCAAATAATAGAACATGATTAGATCACTCTAAACTAAAAAAATAAGTAGTTAATGGTGCATATGCATTAAAAGATTCAAATATTGTTAATAAATTATTTTTTTATATAATTTTTTAAATTTTAAAAATAATAAATAATAATAATAATAATAATAATAATAATAATAATAATAAATTTAAAAAATACCACTAGCTCTCTGAATAAATGGTTACTAATAATTAATCGATTATTGTCGTATGCTGAAAGAAAACTACTATAAATTCTTCAAAATATTAATTTTATATATCGTTGATGCGTTAAGAAATATATATATATATTATATTTTTAAAATTGCGCTGTCTGAATTAGGAATGTCAATGAATACGGATATCCGAAATTTTATTCGAATTCGAATTTGAACTGAATGAATTTATCCGATGTTAAACGGATATGAATTCGAATACGGATATAAAAAATTTAAATCCGACGAATTTGAATTTGGATATGAACTTTGACTATACCCGATCCGAATTCGAATTGATTTTACGTTATATAATATATGCGTATATAAATATTGAATATTATATTTAAATTTATATTTTAAAATTTTAGATTTAATGTAATATGTTTTAAAATATTATAAAGAGGAAAAGAGAAATAACTATTTCGGATTTGAATTTTCGGGTTTGGATTCGGGTTCAGATTTGAATATGAATATTTAAAATTCGTCAGATTCGAATTTCGAATTTAGCAGTCGGGTTTAGATTCGAATTTTTAAAAATTCGTCTTGAATCCGGTCCGTTGATATCCCTAGTCTAAACCAATCAAAGACTTCCATACTATAATATCTATACAAATATATATTTGGTGGTTCCTCCGGCGTGATGTGTCGCAATTCCGTGCATCCTGCTGAGGTGTCGCAATACTGTGCATTGGGTGACGTGGTTCCTTACGCTAATTTCGCTGACGTGATTTTTTTTTATTGGTCCTCCTGGGTGACTCCTCGGTTTCCCCCTAAGCATTTTCCTAATCTGCCCTGGGGTGTGTTGACCGTCTGTGATTCCTCGGTTTCTGCTCCCCGTGCCTGACCTACTTCCGAACCGGTACTGGCTGTTGTGCTACTCCTCGGTCCCCCCTCTCTCTCTCTCTCTCTCTCTCCCGGTTGCTGATCTAACTCCGAACCGGTGCTGCTTCCCCCGCTGACGCCTCCATGATGACAGACAGCATATGCAATTAAGCAATGTTAATAGTGAAAATTTTTCTTAAGTCAGAAAAGCAAGAATATATATACCTATATATATATATATATTTTCATATTTAATTTACTGACATGCTAATATAAAAGATTTTAATTGAATGATCAATAAGCGCACGAGAAGAGTAAGTTAATTTATAAAAAATAATAATAATTATATATAATAGACGAAAAGAGCTGCAGAGACTACTGTTTATCTGAATTTTTATATATATATATATATATATATATATATATATATATATATATATATATATATATATATATATATATATATATATATATATAATTTTAATATTCAAAAAGTGTGAAATTAGATTAGTATCAGGTATAAAAAAATTTATATTTAGTGTGATAATAAAAAATAAAAGAGGAATAAAGAGTAGTAGTTATATGAAATAACGAAATTATTCTCAAATATAATGAATAGTTGTATGATTTTAAATATTTAATTTAAGATATTTAAAATTTTAAATATATATATATATATATATATATATATATATATATATATATATATATATATATATATATATATATATATATATATATATATATATATATATATATATGTTAAAATTGCTATATTTGAACAAAATCAAAATATATTCGTAAATTTACATAAAATATTAGAACTTGAAAATAAGAAAATAATTTGCTTGTTATAAAATTCACATTAATTTTTGAGATCGGCGGAAGGAAACACCCACAAATCGGGGCCGCAAATCGGGGGTCGCGGAGATCGAGAGTCTCAAAAGAGAGGGCCGCACTGATATGGGGTCTCAGAGAGAGGCTGAGCAAGAAACCACACGCTGGAGATCGGCGATGTCAGAGAGGGAGCAAGATTTAAATCAAACCGATAGATTGATGGTCGAGGATCCGCGCAGCGACTAAACAAGATCCCACAGATCTACAGTCACAGAGATCGGCCGAGGAGAAACCCATACCTACACCGACACCGCACATCTCAAAGGGGACGAGGGAGCTAATTGGAAGCCTTCACAATGATAGGGAGACAGCACAACAAGAGAAAAAGGAGGGGCTGGGAATGAAGGAACCGGAGAGAAGAAGGAGAAGTCTCGGGGTGCATGAAAGGGCAGGGATAAGAGATGGGTAAAGGTGGGAACAATTGTTCTTGGGTGGAACAATTGTTCCCACCAGGGTTGGGTGGGATAACCCGTTAATGGTATCTCAATCTTGTTTGGGAGGATAAGGGGGGATATCCCCTTATCCTCCCTTTTGTATCGGTACCAAACGGTACCTAAGAGATTATGGACATTAGTAATAATAACTGGACTTAACTATTTTGGATCGGTGGTTTAGAACCAACTAATTATTATTGCTAGTGGGTCGGATCGTTATATTTAGTATCAGAGCCAATCATCAGTCGGAAGTGTGTGACGAGTTTCGATTGAGTCGGAATTTGAAAGATAAGATGACATATTAAGTTAGGGTCTGAATGACAAGGCTAGCGATCGAGACCAGTCTCACATCGTCCGGTGATTTTGGATATCGTCTAATAATTTTGGACTGTGTGTGTTTGGACTGACGAGAACGTCAAACCTAAGTGGAAGGAGTTTGTCGCATCTCAATAGTCCCACATCGGATGTAATTAAGTAATTGGGTATATAAGGGATCATGAAAGTACACTAGTAATAATAACTGAATTTAAATATTTTTGGTTAGTAGTTTATGTCTAACAAATTATTATTGCTAGTGAGTCGAATCGTTATAAAGTAAAAATTAAATCCAAATTACAATAAATAATAACTTTATCATATTAGTAAATTTGATTTATTTTATTTTTTTTTGGGATCATATATTGAACATTAATGCAACGATGATTTTGGCCGGGTACGTAAATTTTTTATTAATTTATAATCAATGCATGCATGGATTGCATGGATTTCGTGGCACACGTGCACACGGCAAGGCACGTGTGAAATGCCTTCAAATTTAAAAACAAGAGGCTCCACACTCCACAACCCCACAAATTATATTCTTAAAAAAAGAGAAAAATTATAGAAATTAAGAATTTTTAATTTAACTTACTCATTTATTCGTAGTGTATTCGTGAGCAATAAAATATTTAATTGAATAAAATACTTAAAAAAATATATTTATGTTAATAGACTCCTAACATATATATATATATATATATATATATATATATATATATATATATATATATATATATATATATATATATATATATATATATATATATATATATATATATATATATAATAGAGCTAAATTTTTATTCAACTATAATATTTTGGACGGTGAATATGCCAATGAAGTTAAAAAAGTTAAGCGTGTTATGATTAGAATAGTCTTAGAATGAATGATCTTCTGGAAGTAGAGCTAGTGTTATATTTGGTATCAGAGTCAATCACCGGTCGAAAGTATAAAATGAGTTTCGTTTGAGTCAGAATTGAAATGATAAGAGTAGCGAGAAAAGTCTCACATCGTCAAGGTTTGTGAGTGTGCCTGAACCTGACGAGAACGTCAGGATTTAAAAGGAATGAGGAATGTGACACCCCCATAATTTGAAATAGTTTTGTATATATGATGTAATAGGGTTAAACCTCTTAACCCGACTATAATATTTTGGGCGGTGGTTGGGCTGACGAGAACGTTAGATCTAAACGGAGAGAGTCTGTGACACCCCAATAGTCACACATCAGATGAGAATAGAATCAATAGAAATTTATGATACCCCAATAGTCCTACATCGGATGAGAATGAAATCGATGGGAGTTTGTGACACTCCAATAGCCCCATATCTGATGGTAATAAAATTGTGATTGGGTATATAAAAAACTATAGAAACTAATAATAATATATAGGTTTAAGTATTTTGAGTCGGTGGTTTGGACCAACAAGTTATTAATGCTAATGGGCTCGATCATTACATTTATAATTTTATTTTCACTTTTCGGTGTAGTATAAACCTCAAACTTTTTTATATATAAAATATATTGGTTCATTGGCGCTAACAATTAATTTCAAAAGCTCGAGTTGTTAAAAATACACAACAAATTTACTTAAAGCATACAGACATAACGTCCATGAGTCTCGATCGGACTCAACCTATCTTAACGTGGGTCTATTGTTGGGTTTCTTGCCGTTAAGTCTATATTGTGGATCGCATCCCCACTCAACTTATTAGGCTGACCAAACTCAATTTATTAGTCTCTTCGATATATTGCCACGGGGCAGAAAATTTGACATATTTTTAATCCTAAAGCGTTCACGGATCTCGACCGGACTCCGGGTCTCAACCGAATTCAACCCACCTGAACGTTGAGTTTATTGTTGGGCCTCTTGCCGTTAGGTCTATTGTGGACCGCAATCCCACTCAACTTATTGAGCTCACCTAACTAAATTTATTAGTCTCTTGAACCTATTGTCACTGGGTAGGAAGTTGCAAATATTTTTAACCCTAAAGCGTACAGACATAGCGCCCACGAGTCTCGACTGCACTCAACCTATCTGGCTGTCACGCCCCGGGGCGATACTGCGCCCCGGCTCGCCAACAGATCCGCCGCCCGTACGGGAAGCCCCGTATAGGCGTAGCGACTAACCTGCAAAGAAACATCTACACTAGCAGATATCAGAGCTGAAAGAGAAAAGCTGGAAGGAAATACATAAAATAAGACTACAACTTTTAAATATACAGACCATCCTCACCAGAATACAGGAGTCTCTCATAAAAGCAGGAAAGGAAGGTACAACTCAAAACCTCACTACAAAAGTCACTCGACATAACACACACCAAAATGGAACTGGGGTACATCTACTCACACACAGAAGACGACAGGAGGGGATCTATCTCGCGACGCCCTTACCTCGGTCAGAAGGAGCTGGATCAGCAACAGGAGCTGCAGGAACTGGAGCAGAAGTCCCTGGGGAGAAAACACCACGACGGGTGTGAGAACTACATCCCACAGTAGTTCTCAGTGGGTGCCGCCAACAAGCCCGACGGTCTGCCCACTAAGTCTACCAGAGGCAAAAGTAACATATGCAGTGCTATAAGGAGAGCTAGGAAAGGTAACTCTACAGCTACTATGCCTCTATCTAGATGCTCAACAGTGGAACAGAAAGAACATAATGCCACAACTAACTCTCATCCCTGATCACCCAATCAAAACTGACTGCCACAACGGGTCCAGTCAAACCTGCGCCAACCTACTGCCGTTACGTCCCGGAGGAGCGGACTTACGTAGGGCGTCCGTGGCTGCCAACGAAAGCACAGCCAGAGGGACCACCGCGACGACAAGTCGCTAAGGAACATCTCAAACTCACACCGGTACACAACCCGGTCTCGCCTACTCCGGAGTGGCCCTCGAGGGGAGCGACCCGCTCGAGTCAAAGTAACCCATAAGTATCACTGTATAGTATCACTGTAAAGCTCAAATGTGGCTCATGCAGGCTATGATCCAATCTTCGATCAATAAGATCGACTACCAAACAAATCACTGTCTCACACACTAGCTGGAATCTACACAGCTGAAACCCACTGTCTCTCTGACAGTTTCCAAGAACCCAGATCTACCATCACTATCACTCTCCCAAAGAAATCAAATCTACAGACTGCTATCAACTCCACTCGGTCCCCAGACACGAGTGCAAATGCATCCCACAACCGACCGACCTCTCGGCCCACAACTTGGGCGAGGAAAAGCTAAGTCCAAGGTGAAATAAAGTATCGTGATGTGGAATGTCTAGAGCAATAAAAACCTAGCCCAAGTTGGAGTTTTTCTACAGACTGGCTGAACATGATACATATGACAGGGGTGCTAGGTCAAATTCCAAGATTTCATTACTTAACATAGTGCCGGAATCAAAAGATTCAACAACTGATATACAAGATACAACATACAGTTTTTCACATGCTAATACTCCAATTTCTAACATGCATGATCCTACACACCTAGAATTAGTACACAGTCCAGAGTTCTTGGAAGTAAGGTCACCCACCTGAAAGTGCTAACTGTCCAAAATGGCACAGCTGAGAAAGCCCACAACTGTCAAATCACAAATCCCACCAAGCCAACATCACGGTAGAGGTGCTCACAAACTCCTGGGTACAAACATACACCAAAATTACACTTTAATTCACACAAATTCCACATTCCCCAAAATCTGTGGTGAACAGTCCCACTAACACGAAATTTTCACCTGAAAAACTTCCTCCAAAAATTCCAATAAAAATATGACGGCGATCCTCGCGAAGAGTAGATGTCGGTAGAGTCCTGAAACGTCGAATTCCGATGTCCGGATGAGGAGATAAAAATCCGACAAGTAGGTGCTGTCCAAATCAACCAACAGTCGCAAAGGGGGTTAAAAATGTACCCAGAACCCCAAGAAAAGCTCGGATCCAGAAAAAGTGTCCAACACGAAAAATGTAGATTTACCTCTTACGAAACCGTCACCGCAGAAATCGTCCAAAAATAATGTCGGGGTAGCCCGGTAGACCTCCCGGACTAAACTGCGACGGAAATGGGCCTCCAACAGTAGATCGTCGCTCCGCACCCCGATGCAGAAGTCGCCGTCGTCGCGGCCTCCAAAAATCCTGAGCTTCCGCCAAAAGATGCACAAGAGGGAGAGAAACAACTTTGGTGAAGGGCTCCAAGTGAAAAGCTTTCGGGAAAAGCTTCAAAACGAGGCCCCTTGAGGCCTTTTTATAGGCCTCACCCGAAACAGCCCGGAAAAACAAGTCAATGGGCTTTGGGCCCAAAATTTCGGGCGCCCGGAACATTCGGGCGGCTACAGTGTTGGGCCGGGCCCAACACTGTTCACGCCCGAATCCACCAGGAGCCGCCACGTGGCCCGCCGAACAGCAAACAGCTGTTCGGCCCACCCGCTGGCTGCCACGTGGCCCGCCCCCGCACAGTGAGGCGGTTGGCGCCCGCCAATCAGCGGGCGACACGTGTCCACCCCGGTTGACCCGCTGACCGGTCGGCGGCCGCGCCGGGCGCGCGGCATGGCCCCGACGTGGGCACGCGCCCCGAGGCACCGACCCCGACTCCGTGCGCCGCGCACGGTGCGCCCGCGAACCAGAGGGCGACACGCGTCCCCTACACCCGGTCCACGCATTCAACAGGAATTCAGTGGACCGCGCCGCATGCACCGACCAACCGGAGGCTGCCACGTGGCCCCGCATTGGTCCATGCACCGCCGCGCTCACCCGGTAGACCGCGCGCCTTGCGCCCGCCAATCAGGCGGTGCCACGTGTCCATGCGCCGGGTCTGTGCACCCCGCCGCGCAGCTCTGTGGACCGCGCATCCTGAACCGGCCAATGACAGGCCGCCACGTGGCATCCCGGCGGTCTACGGCCCCTCCCATGCACCATTTTCCACTGAAAACTTCCGGGAGTCCGTTTTTGGGCATCCGGACTCAGAAATAAACAAGCAAATAGCCGTTTTCAAGCGTTTTTCCGTGCTGAATCCATTTCCGACCTCTGTTGGGCCTAATTCTTTTCCGAAATTTCGGCAAACTCAGCCGAAGGCCTACACAGCTAATAATAACACACAGGGTCCATCTGTGGCATCCCATTGACGCACCATGGGCCAGATACACCAACGCTAGGTGCTCTAACAGTGGATTCATCGGAAGAACGCTGCATGGGAATTTGGGCCACTACATCCTCCCCCACTAAAAGGAAGTTTCGTCCTCGAAACGAAGTAAGGTAGAACAGGCGTACCTCAACCAGTAGTCTCGAACAGAAAAGGGTAAGCAGATCTCATCTCTGTCTCTAGCTCCCAAGTAGCCTCTCGCTCATCGTGATTGCTCCATAAGATCTTCACATACGGAATGGTCCGGTTGCGCAATTCCCTCACCTCACGAGCAAGAATCCGCAACGGCCGCTCCTCGTAAACCAGGTCCTCACCGATCTCCAAGGGAGTGAAGTCAACCACATGCGACGGATCAAAGACATATCTCCTCAGGGCTGAGACATGAAAAACATCGTGTACACCGGCCAAACGTGGAGGAAGAGCAACTCTATAAGCCACAGGGCCTACCCTCTCAAGTACCTCAAAGGGTCCAACAAAACGGGGACTAAGCTTCCCACGCACTCCAAATCTCCGGACCCCTTTCGAAGGCGAGACCTTTAAGAATACATGGTCACCAATCTGAAACTCCAGGTCTCGCCGTTGAGTATCTGCATAACTCCTCTGACGACTCTGGGCTACCTCAAGGTGTCGACGAACAACTCTGACCTTCTCCTCAGCCTCCAAAAGAAGATCAGGTCCCAAAGTCTTCCTCTCACCCAGGTCACTCCAATACAAGGGTGACCGACACTTGCGTCCATACAACGCCTCAAACGGAGCCATCTGGATGCTCGCCTGATAGCTGTTGTTGTACGCAAACTCAACCAAAGATAAGTGTCGGTACCACCCCCCTCCAAAATCCATAACGCACGCTCTCAGCATATCCTCAAGGGTCTGTATAGTGCGCTCAGACTGGCCATCAGTCTGTGGGTGGAATGCAGTGCTGAATCTGAGCTGGGTCCCCAAAGCTGACTGTAAACTCCCCCAGAATCGTGACACAAACCTCGGATCCCGATCTGAAACAATCGACGCAGGTATCCCGTGTAGCCTCACTATCTCGTCCAAATACAACTGTGCCAGACGCTCCAGTGACCAAGTCATCTGAACAGGCAAGAAATGCGCTGACTTGGTGAGTCTATCAACAATAACCCAAATCGCGTCGGCTCCACTCTGCGCTCTCGGCAGCCCTGTAACAAAGTCCATGGTGATGTGGTCCCATTTCCACTCGGGAATTGGAAGACTTTGCAACTTGCCAGCAGGAACCCGGTGCTCTGCTTTCACTTGCTGGCAAGTTAAACAGTGAGCCACGAATCTTCCAACGTCCCGCTTCATTCCGGACCACCAAAAATGTGCCTTGAGGTCCTTATACATCTTAGTACCACCAGGATGAATGGTATAAGGTGTATAATGAGCCTCACCCAAAATCAGGTCTCTGATCTCTGAATCCGAAGGCACACACACTCGGTCCCTGTACCGCAGTACTCCCGAGCTATCCACTGTAAAATCCCCTATAAGATCTGCCTGAATCTGTGATCTAATCCTCTCCAAGTGGGGGTCCTCACTCTGCGTCTCCCTAATCCTGTCCAACAGAGTGGGCTGCAAGACCATAGACATCAGTCTAGCAGAGACCCCAGGGGATACAACCTCAATCTGGAGTCGCCTCAACTGCTCAATCAACGGGGCCTGCTGCGTGACCAACATGCTCAAGCTCTGCACTGACCTCCGACTCAAAGCATCTGCTACCACATTGGCCTTGCCGGGATGATAGAGGATACTCACATCGTAATCCTTCAGTAACTCCAACCACCGGCGTTGCCTCAGGTTCAGCTCCTTTTGAGTAAACAGATACTTTAAGCTCTTATGATCCGTGTAGATCTCACAATGCTCACCGTAGAGGTAATGCCGCCACAACTTCAATGCGAACACCACAGCTGCCAGCTCTAAATCATGAGTAGGGTAATTCTTCTCATAATCCTTTAGTTGCCGTGAAGCATAAGCAATTACCCTCCCATGCTGCATCAAGACACAACCCAAACCGCTGTGCGAGGCGTCACTGTAAATCACGTAGCCATCACCCATCACTGGCAGTGTAAGAACTGGTGCTGAAATCAGTCTCTTCTTCAGCTCCTCAAAACTCCGCTGACACTGCTCAGTCCAAATGAACCTCACCCCCTTCCTAGTCAAACAGGTCAGGGGAGTAGAGAGCTTCGCAAAGCCCTCTACAAACCGACGGTAGTAGCCAGCCAAGCCCAGAAAGCTCCGGACCTCAGTCACCGTCGTCGGTCTCGGCCAATCCCGAACTGTATCAATCTTCGTCGGGTCAACTGCCACTCCTGCGGCTGATACCAAGTGGCCCAAGAATGCAACCTCCCGAAGCCAAAACTCGCACTTCTTAAGCTTGGCATACAGCTTCTTCTCACGTAGAAGCTGCAGCACTATCCTCAAGTGCTCCTCATGATCCACATCGCTCCGGGAGTAGATCAAGATGTCATCAATGAACACAACCACAAACAAGTCTAAGTACGGCTGAAATACCCGGTTCATCAAATCCATGAAAGCAGCTGGGGCATTAGTCAAACCAAACGGCATAACCGTAAACTCATAATGCCCATACCGGGATCGAAAAGCCGTCTTAGGGATGTCCTCGGCCCTCACCCTCAACTGGTGGTAACCTGACTGAAGATCAATCTTCGAAAACACTGTGGCTCCCTGCAACTGATCAAATAAATCATCTATCCGTGGAAGAGGGTACTTGTTCCGGATGGTCACTTTATTCAACTCCCGATAATCCACACACAAACGAAGCGACCCATCCTTCTTCTTCACAAATAAAACTGGCGCTCCCCACGGAGAAACACTAGGCCTGACAAAGCCCCTATCCATAAGATCCTGAAGCTGGGCCTTCAACTCCCTCAACTCGGCAGGTGCCATCCTATAAGGCGCCTTCGAGATTGGTGCGGTTTCCGGTACCACATCAATCACAAACTCCACCTCCCTCTCCGGCGGCATCGTCATCAACTCAGGGGGAAACACATCTGGGAACTCGCGGACAACAGGAATATCCTCGAGTCCCAGTGCCGCCGTAGGCACCTCCACAATCGTCGCTAAGAAAGCGGTGCAGCCCCTACTAATCAACCGCCTAGCCCTCGCCGAAGAAACAGTCATCGCAAAGAATGTGCTCTGGCAGCCTCTGAAGACAAACTCCTCCTGTCCAGGCTCGCGGAGGGTCACCGTCCTCTCTCTGCAGTCTATAACAGCATAGTACCTCGACAACCAATCCATACTTAGCACGACGTCGAAATCCTGGAGCTGCCGCAAGACAAGCAAGTCTGCCGGCAAAATCCAGGATCCCAACTGCACAGGGCAATCCCTACAATACTCCTCGACATGCAAGACATGATCTGGTATCTGAACCTCTAATGCATGCGATAAAGAAACTACCTCTATACCATGAAGGGATGCAAATGCTCTACTGATAAAAGAATGCGATGCACCGGTATCAAAGAGAGTACGAGTACGAACTGCAGAAATCAAAATAATACCTGCGACGACATGCTCTGCTGCTGTAGCATCCTCTACCTGAGCGGCATAGACTCGACCGCTCGGCGCCGGGGGATGTCGCTCTGGCTGTCGCGAGGACGATGGAGCAAAATCTGGCCTACCGGAGGTCGCCGAAGGTCCTGCTGACTGACGAGGAACGAAGGATGCAGAAGCTGATGAAGGAGCTGGGTAACCTGCCCTGGGGCACGCCCTCGCGAAGTGACCGGTCTGCCCGCAACGGAAGCAGCGGTCCCGACCCTGCGGGCACTGGGCTGGTGAGTGCGGTCCTCCACAGATGATACAACGGTCGGGGCGCGGCTGCCGCGAAGTCTGCTGCTGCTGCGAAGACTGCTGCTGCTGCGTAGACTGCTGCTGTCGAGGTGGTCGACGCTGCTGCTGCTGCTGGAACTGACGAGATCCCCCAGATCTCTGCCGCCCCTGATACCCCCGTCCCTGAGAGTGGAAACGGGGTGGTCTCGGGGGTCCCTGCCTACTCGACTGCCCCTCCTCAAACTGCGCGGGGCGCTTCGCCCCAGGAGTCACAACGGGGGCTGGAGTCACCTCTGCCATCACGGCCTCACCACCCTCCACATAAAGTGCCTGCTCCATCGAGGCCTCTAAAGTCTGTAATCTGAGGGAGCGGACCAACTGATAAATGTCCCGACGCAACCCTCTCTCGAACATGTAGATCCGGTGGGTCTCATCTCTGGCCACGTGGGGCATACTAGCCAACAGCCGATTGAAATCGGCTATGTACGCATGTACGGGCCTATCTCCCTGGCGGAGATTCCTCAGCTGCTCCTCCAAGCTCTGTCGAACACTCTCGGGAAAGAAGGCCCCAAGAAGCATACCGCGAAACTCTGCCCAAGAGATAAACTGGGTCCCAGGCGGACCTGCGGGTCGCACACGCCGCCACCATGCCTCGGCGTTGCTCTCCAGAAAATGAGTAGCCAACAGAACTCGAAACCTCTCATCAATAAAAAGGCTCTCGAAATGGCGCTCCATAGCTGTAACCCAAGACTCAGCCGCCCACGGCTCAGCACTCATGCCCGAAAAGCGGGGTGGATCAAACTTGCGAAACCTCAACAAAAGACCCACCAAAACCTGCTGCTCTGCCAAAGTCAAAGACCCCGTCGTCCCAGACGGTGGCCTACTGGAAACAGGCTCAGCCGGAACTGCTGGTGCAGGCTGCACAACCGGGGGTGCCACCACAGGGGAAGAAGGCACCGGAGAACTCTCAGGGGGTACCACCGCCGGCTGCGCTCTCTGCTCCAACAAGAGCGTCAACCGACTCACAGCCTCCTCCTGGCGTCGAGACGCCTCAGTCAACTGTGCCACCTGGGCACGGAGCTCCAAAACCTCGCTCTGCTGTCCCTGCTCCGAGTCCTCCTGCTCGGGCTCAGAGGACGAAGGCTGCGAACGCGTCACCATCGAGCGTCGAGGAGGCATCCCCACCTGAGGGACAAGGCAAACAATCAGAACCCAAATCATCTCTCGACCCAATCTAGCGAAAGTCAGAAGGCATGTCCCCCTTTCCGAAGTACTATGTTGTCTGCAGCCAACATAGTTGCCACCGAAGGAAGACATGTCGATCGCTCACCCCGAACCGCTCGGGAGAGTTAGAAATCCAATCAGGACTCTCGCTAAAGTCACGGCTCTCACGCGAGTCATCCTAGGGTCCAACCACAAGCCTAGGGTTCCTAAGTCCTCCAAGACCTACATCCTAGGCTCTGATACCACTCTAATCTGTCACGCCCCGGGGCGATACTGCGCCCCGGCTCGCCAACAGATCCGCCGCCCGTACGGGAAGCCCCGTATAGGCGTAGCGACTAACCTGCAAAGAAACATCTACACTAGCAGATATCAGAGCTGAAAGAGAAAAGCTGGAAGGAAATACATAAAATAAGACTACAACTTTTAAATATACAGACCATCCTCACCAGAATACAGGAGTCTCTCATAAAAGCAGGAAAGGAAGGTACAACTCAAAACCTCACTACAAAAGTCACTCGACATAACACACACCAAAATGGAACTGGGGTACATCTACTCACACACAGAAAGACGACAGGAGGGGATCTATCTCGCGACGCCCTTACCTCGGTCAGAAGGAGCTGGATCAGCAACAGGAGCTGCAGGAACTGGAGCAGAAGTCCCTGGGGAGAAAACACCATGACGGGTGTGAGAACTACATCCCACAGTAGTTCTCAGTGGGTGCCGCCAACAAGCCCGACGGTCTGCCACTAAGTCTACCAGAGGCAAAAGTAACATATGCAGTGCTATAAGGAGAGCTAGGAAAGGTAACTCTACAGCTACTATGCCTCTATCTAGATGCTCAACAGTGGAACAGAAAGAACATAATGCCACAACTAACTCTCATCCCTGATCACCCAATCAAAACTGACTGCCACAACGGGTCCAGTCAAACCTGCGCCAACCTACTGCCGTTACGTCCCGGAGGAGCGGACTTACGTAGGGCGTCCGTGGCTGCCAACGAAAGCACAGCCAGAGGGACCACCGCGACGACAAGTCGCTAAGGAACATCTCAAACTCACACCGGTACACAACCCGGTCTCGCCTACTCCGGAGTGGCCCTCGAGGGGAGCGACCCGCTCGAGTCAAAGTAACCCATAAGTATCACTGTATAGTATCACTGTAAAGCTCAAATGTGGCTCATGCAGGCTATGATCCAATCTTCGATCAATAAGATCGACTACCAAACAAATCACTGTCTCACACACTAGCTGGAATCTACACAGCTGAAACCCACTGTCTCTCTGACAGTTTCCAAGAACCCAGATCTACCATCACTATCACTCTCCCAAAGAAATCAAATCTACAGACTGCTATCAACTCCACTCGGTCCCCAGACACGAGTGCAAATGCATCCCACAACCGACCGACCTCTCGGCCCACAACTTGGGCGAGGAAAAGCTAAGTCCAAGGTGAAATAAAGTATCGTGATGTGGAATGTCTAGAGCAATAAAAACCTAGCCCAAGTTGGAGTTTTTCTACAGACTGGCTGAACATGATACATATGACAGGGGTGCTAGGTCAAATTCCAAGATTTCATTACTTAACATAGTGCCGGAATCAAAAGATTCAACAACTGATATACAAGATACAACATACAGTTTTTCACATGCTAATACTCCAATTTCTAACATGCATGATCCTACACACCTAGAATTAGTACACAGTCCAGAGTTCTTGGAAGCAAGGTCACCCACCTGAAAGTGCTAACTGTCCAAAATGGCACAGCTGAGAAAGCCCACAACTGTCAAATCACAAATCCCACCAAGCCAACATCAGGTAGAGGTGCTCACAAACTCCTGGGTACAAAACATACACCAAATTACACTTTAATTCACACAAATTCCACATTCCCCAAAATCTGTGGTGAACAGTCCCACTAACACGAAATTTTTCACCTGAAAAACTTCCTCCAAAAATTCCAATAAAAATATGACGGCGATCCTCGCGAAGAGTAGATGTCGGTAGAGTCCTGAAACGTCGAATTCCGATGTCCGGATGAGGAGATAAAAATCCGACAAGTAGGTGCTGTCCAAATCAACCAACAGTCGCAAAGGGGGTTAAAAATGTACCCAGAACCCCAAGAAAAGCTCGGATCCAGAAAAAGTGTCCAACACGAAAAATGTAGATTTACCTCTTACGAAACCGTCACCGCAGAAATCGTCCAAAAATAATGTCGGGGTAGCCCGGTAGACCTCCCGGACTAAACTGCGACGGAAATGGGCCTCCAACAGTAGATCGTCGCTCCGCACCCCGATGCAGAAGTCGCCGTCGTCGCGGCCTCCAAAAATCCTGAGCTTCCGCCAAAAGATGCACAAGAGGGAGAGAAACAACTTTGGTGAAGGGCTCCAAGTGAAAAGCTTTCGGGAAAAGCTTCAAAACGAGGCCCCTTGAGGCCTTTTTATAGGCCTCACCCGAAACAGCCCGGAAAAACAAGTCAATGGGCTTTGGGCCCAAAATTTCGGGCGCCCGGAACATTCGGGCGGCTACAGTGTTGGGCCGGCCCAACACTGTTCACGCCCGAATCCACCAGGAGCCGCCACGTGGCCCGCCGAACAGCAAACAGCTGTTCGGCCCACCCGCTGGCTGCCACGTGGCCCGCCCCCGCACAGTGAGGCGGTTGGCGCCCGCCAATCAGCGGGCGACACGTGTCCACCCCGGTTGACCCGCTGACCGGTCGGCGGCCGCGCCGGGCGCGCGGCATGGCCCCGACGTGGGCACGCGCCCCGAGGCACCGACCCCGACTCCGTGCGCCGCGCACGGTGCGCCCGCGAACCAGAGGGCGACACGCGTCCCCTACACCCGGTCCACGCATTCAACAGGAATTCAGTGGACCGCGCCGCATGCACCGACCAACCGGAGGCTGCCACGTGGCCCCGCATTGGTCCATGCACCGCCGCGCTCACCCGGTAGACCGCGCGCCTTGCGCCCGCCAATCAGGCGGTGCCACGTGTCCATGCGCCGGTCTGTGCACCCCGCCGCGCAGCTCTGTGGACCGCGCATCCTGAACCGGCCAATGACAGGCCGCCACGTGGCATCCCGGCGGTCTACGGCCCCTCCCATGCACCATTTTCCACTGAAAACTTCCGGGAGTCCGTTTTTGGGCATCCGGACTCAGAAATAAACAAGCAAATAGCCGTTTTCAAGCGTTTTTCCGTGCTGAATCCATTTCCGACCTCTGTTGGGCCTAATTCTTTTCCGAAATTTCGGCAAACTCAGCCGAAGGCCTACACAGCTAATAATAACACACAGGGTCCATCTGTGGCATCCCATTGACGCACCATGGGCCAGATACACCAACGCTAGGTGCTCTAACAGTGGATTCATCGGAAGAACGCTGCATGGGAATTTGGGCCACTACACTGGCCGTTGGGTTTATTGTTTGGTTCTTGCCTTAGGTCTATTATGAATCGCAACCCTACTAACTTATTGGGCTCACGCAACTCACTTAACTTATTAATCTCTTCGACCTATTGTTACGGGGCAAGAGTTGGACATATTTTTAACCTTAAAGCGTCCACTGGTCTCAACCGAACTCTACCCACCTGACGTTGAATCTATTATTGGCCCACCGTTAACTCTATCATGGACCGCACTCCACTTAACTGATTAGACTGATACAACTCAACTTATTAGTTTTTTTTTAACCCATAAACATATAGCCAACAATCTCTCCCTCCATTACCTGCACCAATGAGAATCAAATTCTGTCACTGGCTCTGATATCACTGTCGGATCGTTGGCAGTAAATATTAATCCTAAAATCTCGAGCTGTTAGAAATACGCAACCAATTCACTTAAGGCATACAGATACAGCGTTCACAAGTCTTGATGGACTCAAGCCATCTAGACATTGGATCTATTGTTGGACTTCGTGCCGTTATGTTATTGTGATCACCACTCAACTTATTAGCAAGACCAAACTCATTTTATTAGTCTTATTTAGATCTAATGTTATGAGATAAAAAGTTAAATATTTTTTAATTTAAATAAATAACTAATAAAATATATTTTTAAAAATATTATGGCTAAAAGCAAAACAAAAGTACCTAATAAAACAAGTTTTCCAAATCTCAAGGAATATGACTCATCGCGTGCTACAGGTGCAAAAGGCTAAATATTAACATTTTTGGGTCCTCATATATATATTATATATCTATATATATATATATATAATATATATATATATATATATATATATATATATATATATATATATATAATATTTTGGTTCTCAAATTTTAATTTATTATAAATTTTAGTTTAAATTTTTATAATTATTACAATAAAATCTCACATATAATTGTAATACAGGAAAATCCAAAATTGATTTGAAGAATTCAAATATAAATGTGAGTGAGGAAATGCAAAGGTAAACCTAAGTGGTTAAACACCGATATGCAAATTACACAATTTTCGATATACTATTCCTGACTTTTAGATTCGAGTTTGATCTCGAAAATCTGAGATCACCGGAGCGACTGTCTCATCGAATCGATTGAAAATGGTATTGACCAGTTTTCGATCTGACTGTCGGATCGTCTAGAAATCAGCGAAGAAGCTGGTGGGATCTGCGACTTAAGTGAACCGTACAAGTGAATAGTACGCCTGAGTTAATTCCCCCGTCGGCCAACGTCGGCCGATCAACCGTTTGGAGTTCGAATCCGACGGTCCAGGTAGTTGATTTTAACCGCTTCATCGTTCTGAGCGCAATGGCGCTGACGGAATTTGCGTTTGGCGACTCTAAAGCATCGAGATGCGTGCCAAACAGTGTAAATTACTGTAAAATGGACCGAGAAATTTTAGGAGCACCAACTCGAGAAACCAATACACTACTTGAAAGGTTTCGACGAGCCGGACGTCGTGGCGAAGTCCGTTTTCAGTTTCGACAACTCAAGTGCCTCAAAATGCGTGAAAAGTGATGAAAAAGGAGGTGTTTTTGCGAAAAGGTTGATATTTTATGTACCATTTTGCTTGGGCTTTCTGGGCAGGGTTCTGGATGCAAATGTAACCTACAGTAGGGACCCTAGGGCTAGTGGATGATTGTGCAGGGACTTTTTTGCATTTTGTACAAAACCACATTAACTCCTACATCCTCTTGGGGTTTTGTGTGGAGGGGGATTCGAGGGGACCAAAAGGGTTTAATGGGCTCCTCTTGAAACCTCTGCATGCTCCAGAACTAGCACAAGATCCCTGGGTCGCCGAGGAGTCGGGCCGCACAAGGTTGGCCGAGCTCGGTTGTGGAAGTGGAGAAGACAACACCTACGACCTTCCAACTTCCCTCTATGCATGCTAGTGATTCTCTGCTTCCTGAGAGTGCGCCAAAGAAAGCCCGAGGTTGTTGGATTTTATATGTTTTTGGTGATTTTAAACTTGTGGTTTTTTTGCCTTTGAGCTTTTCTAGGCGGCCCATATCAATGGCTTTGCCTGAGCCTAAACTCATTTCTATTCTCTCCTACATGTGATGTTTAGTCCCACACCGAAAACTCATCACATGTAGAGTGGGTATATTAATTTTCTCTCTTGTGCATATATTGGTTAGGAGTGAGAGCTAGGCTTCTCCAATACACACACCTGAGCCTGGCCGCGCGCGATCTTGACTTGGCCCATTTGACTTTTGCTTTTTGCATTTAAAGCATTCTGGGAACTTGCTTCTTGGGCTACCCAGAGCATCCCTTGGGAAGGGGCTTGTGGGCTACCCGAGGTAGCTAGCCGTTGGGCTTTGTCCCTGTTGGGCTTTGTATATACATAGAGAGCTTGTGAGCTAAGAAGAATATATAGCATCTTCTCTTAACCTACAGCACACTTCTCTTAATTTTACAGTGCTACAATATATACTGTGATTTACATTTTCGATTTTCCTCTTTGAGTTTCTATTTTTGCTGAATCTCTGAAAGATGTTGGGTTCGCTACGCACCATCCCAGTCGTTGCTGACGGGGTGGACAGTGTCGGTTGTATCGCTAGGGGTGATTGCCGGAGCCTCGCACGTGGAGGGGCAATCTCGTTCTAGGACAGTGCTCATGCACGCCTCGACATTCACAGGCTTCATCTAAACTTTGTTCTATAATATTCTGAGTTTAATTAAGTTTAAATTATTTAAAAAATTAATTTGAAAAGATAAACTTTTTCAAACAATCTAGAAGCGAGATAATTTAGTTTATCTTTTCTTTTCTTTAGTACAAGGTTGAACGGTACTTGTGATTTATATAAATATTAATTAGTAATATTATTTTTTAATACTGTTACTTCTTTTAATACTGTTAGTATTATTAATTAGAAATATGTTTAGTACAATTTCTGTTATTATGTTTAGAAAAATGCTATTTGTTTAAACGTTAATAAATTGATTAATTATCTATACTGTAGCCTAATACAACTCTGTTAGTATTTATATAT
>CM055062.1:54271058-54457860 GCA_029204045.2 Tillandsia leiboldiana | reverse complement strand
AAACCTAAGTGGAAGGAGTTTGTCGCATCTCAATAGTCCCACATCGGATTAATAATTAATTGGGTATATAAGGTATCATGAAAGTACCCTATTATAATAACTGAATTTAAATATTTTTGGTTAGTAGTTTATTTCTAGACAACTTATTATTGCTAGTGATCGAATCGTTATAAAGTAAAAATTAAATCCAAATTACAATAAATAATAACTTTATCATATTAGTAATTTTGATTTATTTTATTTTTTTTTGGGATCATATATTGAACATTAATGCAACGATGATTTTGGCCGGGTTACGTAAATTTTTTATTAATTTATAATCAATCATGCATGGATTGCATGGAATTTCGTGGCACACGTGCACACGGCAAGGCACGTGTGAATGCCTTCAAATTTAAAACAGAGGCTCCACACTCCACACACCCCACAAATTATATTCTTAAAAAAGAGAAAAATTATAGAAATTAAGAATTTTAATTTAAACTTCTCATTTATTCGTAGTGTATTCGTGAGCATAAAATTTTAATTGAATAAAATACTTAAAAAATATATTATGTTAATAGACTCCTAACATATATATATATATATAATCTTATAATTAGCTATATATATATATATATAGATAATATATATATATATATATATATATATCTATATATATATTATATATATTATAAAATAGAGCTAATTTTTATTCACTATAATATGTTGGACGGTGAATATGCCAATGAAGTTAAAAAAGGTTAAGCGTGTTATGATTAGAATAGTCTTAGAATGAATGATCTTCTGGAAGTAGAGCTAGTGTTATATTTGGTATCAGAGTCAATCACCGGTCGAAAGTATAAAATGAGTTTCGTTTGATCAGAATTGAAATGTAAGAGTAGCGAGAAAAGTCTCACATCGTCAAGGTTTGTGAGTGTGCCTGAACCTGACGAGACGTCAGGATTTAAAAGGAATGAGGAATGTGACACCCCATAATTTGAAATAGTTTTTGTATATATGATGTATAGGGTTAAACCTCTTAACCCGACTATAATATTTTGGCGGTGGTTGGCTGCGAGAACTTAGATCTAAACGGAGAGAGTCTGTGAACCCCAATAGTCCACATCAGATGAGAATAGAAACAATAGAATTTATGATACCCCAAGATAGTCCTACATCGGATGAGAATGAAATCGATGGGAGTTTGTGACACTCCAATACCCCATATCTGATGGTAATAAAATTGTGATTGGGTATATAAAAACTATAGAACTATAATAATATATAGGTTTAAGTATTTTGAGTCGGTGGTTTGGACCAACAAGTTATTTAATGCTAATGGGCTCGATCATTACATTTATAATTTTAATTTTCACTTTATCGGTGTAGTATAAACCTCAAACTTTTTTAATATATAAATTATATTGGTTCATTGGCGCTAACTTAATTTCAAAAGCTCGAGTTGTTAAAAATCACAACAAATTTACTTAAACAGCTACAGCATAACGTCCATGAGTCTCGATCGGACTCAACCTATCTTAACGTGGGTCTATTGTTGGGTTTCTTGCCGTTAGTCTATATTGTGGACGCATCCCCACTCAACTATTAGGCGACCAACCAATTTATTAGTCTCTTCTTCGAATATTGCCACGGGGCAGAAAATTTGACATATTGTTAAATCCTAAAGCGTTCACGGATCTCGACCGGACTCCGGTTTCAACCGAATCAACCCACCTGAACGTTGAAGTTTATTGTTGGGCCTCGTGCCGTTAGGTCTATTTTGTGGACCGCAATCCACTCAACTTATTGAGCTCACCTAACTAAATTTATTAGTCTCTTGACCTATTGACACTGGGTAGGAGTTGCAATATTTTTAACCCAAAGCGACAGACATAGCGCCCCCGAGTCCTCGACTGCACTCAACTATCTGCTGTCACGCCCCGGGGCGATACTGCGCCCCGGCTCGCCAACAGATCCGCCGCCCGTACGGGAAGCCCCGTATAGGCGTAGCGACTAACCTGCAAAGAAACATCTACACTAGCAGATATCAGAGCTGAAAGAGAAAAGCTGGAAGGAAATACATAAAATAAGACTACAACTTTTAAATATACAGACCATCCTCACCAGAATACAGGAGTCTCTCATAAAAGCAGGAAGGAAGGTACAACTCAAAACCTCACTACAAAAGTCACTCGACATAACACACACCAAAATGGAACTGGGGTACATCTACTCACACACAGAAGACGACAGGAGGGGATCTATCTCGCGACGCCCTTACCTCGGTCAGAAGGAGCTGGATCAGCAACAGGAGCTGCAGGAACTGGAGCAGAAGTCCTGGGGAGAAAACACCACGACGGGTGTGAGAACTACATCCCACAGTAGTTCTCAGTGGTGCCGCCAACAAGCCCGACGGTCTGCCCACTAAGTCTACCAGAGGCAAAAGTAAATATGCAGTGCTATAAGGAGAGCTAGGAAAGGTAACTCTACAGCTACTATGCCTCTATCTAGATGCTCAACAGTGGAACAGAAAGAACATAATGCCACAACTAACTCTCATCCCTGATCACCCAATCAAACTGACTGCCACAACGGGTCCAGTCAAACCTGCGCCAACCTACTGCCGTTACGTCCCGGAGGAGCGGACTTACGTAGGGCGTCCGTGGCTGCCAACGAAAGCACAGCCAGAGGGACCACCGCGACGACAAGTCGCTAAGGAACATCTCAAACTCACACCGGTACACAACCGGTCTCGCCTACTCCGGAGTGGCCCTCGAGGGGAGCGACCCGCTCGAGTCAAAGTAACCCATAAGTATCACTGTATAGTATCACTGTAAAGCTCAAATGTGGCTCATGCAGGCTATGATCCAATCCTCGATCAATAAGATCGACTACCAAACAAATCACTGTCTCACACACTAGCTGGAATCTACACAGCTGAAACCCACTGTCTCTCTGACAGTTTCCAAGAACCCAGATCTACCATCACTATCACTCTCCCAAAGAAATCAAATCTACAGACTGCTATCAACTCCACTCGGTCCCCAGACACGAGTGCAAATGCATCCCACAACCGACCGACCTCTCGGCCCACAACTTGGGCGAGGAAAAGCTAAGTCCAAGTGTGAAATAAAGTATCGTGATGTGGAATGTCTAGAGCAATAAAAACCTAGCCCAAGTTGGAGTTTTTCTACAGACTGGCTGAACATGATACATATGACAGGGGTGCTAGGTCAAATTCCAAGATTCATTACTTAACATAGTGCCGGAATCAAAAGATTCAACAACTGGATATACAAGATACAACATACAGTTTTTCACATGCTAATACTCCAATTTCTAACATGCATGATCCTACACCTAGAATTAGTACACAGTCCAGAGTCTTGGAAGTAAGGTCACCCACCTGAAAGTGCTAACTGTTCCAAAATGGCACAGCTGAGAAAGCCACAACTGTCAATCACAATCCCACCAAGCCAACATCACGGTAGAGGTGCTCACAAACTCCTGGGTACAAACATACACCAAAATTACACTTTAATTCACACAAATTCCACATTCCCCAAAATCTGTGGTGAACAGTCCCACTAACACGAAATTTTCACCTGAAAAACGTCCTCCAAAAATTCCAATAAAAATATGACGGCGATCCTCGCGAAGAGTAGATGTCGGTAGAGTCCTGAAACGTCGAATTCCGATGTCCGGATGAGGAGATAAAAATCCGACAAGTAGGTGCTGTCCAAATCAACCAACAGTCGCAAAGGGGGTTAAAAATGTACCAGAACCCCAAGAAAAGCTCGGATCCAGAAAAAGTGTCCAACACGAAAAATGTAGATTTACCTCTTACGAAACCGTCACCGCAGAATCGTCCAAAAATAATGTCGGGGTAGCCCGGTAGACCTCCCGGACTAAACTGCGACGGAAATGGGCCTCCAACAGTAGATCGTCGCTCCGCACCCCGATGCAGAAGTCGCCGTCGTCGCGGCCTCCAAAAATCCTGAGCTTCCGCCAAAAGATGCACAAGAGGGAGAGAAAACAACTTTGGTGAAGGGCTCCAAGTGAAAAGCTTTCGGGAAAAGCTTCAAAACGAGGCCCCTTGAGGCCTTTTTATAGGCCTCACCCGAAACAGCCCGGAAAAACACAGTCAATGGGCTTTGGGCCCAAAATTTCGGGCGCCCGGAACATTCGGGCGGCTACAGTGTTGGGCCGGGCCCAACACTGTTCACGCCCGAATCCACCAGGAGCCGCCACGTGGCCCGCCGAACAGCAAACAGCTGTTCGGCCCACCCGCTGGCTGCCACGTGGCCCGCCCCCGCACAGTGAGGCGGTTGGCGCCCGCCAATCAGCGGGCGACACGTGGTCCACCCCGGTTGACCCGCTGACCGGTCGGTCGGCCGCGCCCGGGCGCGCGGCATGGCCCCCGACGTGGGCACGCGCCCCGAGGCACCGACCCCGACTCCGTGCGCCGCGCACGGTGCGCCCGCGAACCAGAGGGCGACACGCGTCCCCTACACCCGGTCCACGCATTCAACAGGAATTCAGTGGACCGCGCCGCATGCACCGACCAACCGGAGGCTGCCACGTGGCCCCGCATTGGTCCATGCACCGCCGCGCTCACCCGGTAGACCGCGCGCCTTGCGCCCGCCAATCAGGCGGTGCCACGTGTCCATGCGCCGGGTCTGTGCACCCCGCCGCGCAGCTCTGTGGACCGCGCATCCTGAACCGGCCAATGACAGGCCGCCACGTGGCATCCCGGCGGTCTACGGCCCCTCCCATGCACCATTTTCCACTGAAAACTTCCGGGAGTCCGTTTTTGGGCATCCGGACTCAGAAATAAACAAGCAAATAGCCGTTTTCAAGCGTTTTTCCGTGCTGAATCCATTTCCGACCTCTGTTGGGCCTAATTCTTTTCCGAAATTTCGGCAAACTCAGCCGAAGGCCTACACAGCTAATAATAACACACAGGGTCCATCTGTGGCATCCCATTGACGCACCATGGGCCAGATACACCAACGCTAGGTGCTCTAACAGTGGATTCATCGGAAGAACGCTGCATGGGAATTTGGGCCACTACATCCTCCCCCACTAAAAGGAAGTTTCGTCCTCGAAACGAAGTAAGGTAGAACAGGCGTACCTCAACCAGTAGTCTCGAACAGAAAAGGGTAAGCAGATCTCATCTCTGTCTCTAGCTCCCAAGTAGCCTCTCGCTCATCGTGATTGCTCCATAAGATCTTCACATACGGAATGGTCCGGTTGCGCAATTCCCTCACCTCACGAGCAAGAATCCGCAACGGCCGCTCCTCGTAAACCAGGTCCTCACCGATCTCCAAGGGAGTGAAGTCAACCACATGCGACGGATCAAAGACATATCTCCTCAGGGCTGAGACATGAAAAACATCGTGTACACCGGCCAACGTGGAGGAAGAGCAACTCTATAAGCCACAGGGCCTACCCTCTCAAGTACCTCAAAGGGTCCAACAAAACGGGGACTAAGCTTCCCACGCACTCCAAATCTCCGGACCCCTTTCGAAGGCGAGACCTTTAAGAATACATGGTCACCAATCTGAAACTCCAGGTCTCGCCGTTGAGTATCTGCATAACTCCTCTGACGACTCTGGGCTACCTCAAGGTGTCGACGAACAACTCTGACCTTCTCCTCAGCCTCCAAAAGAAGATCAGGTCCCAAAGTCTTCCTCTCACCCAGGTCACTCCAATACAAGGTGACCGACACTTGCGTCCATACAACGCCTCAAACGGAGCCATCTGGATGCTCGCCTGATAGCTGTTGTTGTACGCAAACTCAACCAAAGATAAGTGTCGGTACCACCCCCCTCCAAAATCCATAACGCACGCTCTCAGCATATCCTCAAGGGTCTGTATAGTGCGCTCAGACTGGCCATCAGTCTGTGGGTGGAATGCAGTGCTGAATCTGAGCTGGGTCCCCAAAGCTGACTGTAAACTCCCCCAGAATCGTGACACAAACCTCGGATCCCGATCTGAAACAATCGACGCAGGTATCCCGTGTAGCCTCACTATCTCGTCCAAATACAACTGTGCCAGACGCTCCAGTGACCAAGTCATCTGAACAGGCAAGAAATGCGCTGACTTGGTGAGTCTATCAACAATAACCCAAATCGCGTCGGCTCCACTCTGCGCTCTCGGCAGCCCTGTAACAAAGTCCATGGTGATGTGGTCCCATTTCCACTCGGGAATTGGAAGACTTTGCAACTTGCCAGCAGGAACCCGGTGCTCTGCTTTCACTTGCTGGCAAGTTAAACAGTGAGCCACGAATCTTCCAACGTCCCGCTTCATTCCGGACCACCAAAAATGTGCCTTGAGGTCCTTATACATCTTAGTACCACCAGGATGAATGGTATAAGGTGTATAATGAGCCTCACCCAAAATCAGGTCTCTGATCTCTGAATCCGAAGGCACACACACTCGGTCCCTGTACCGCAGTACTCCCGAGCTATCCACTGTAAAATCCCCTATAAGATCTGCCTGAATCTGTGATCTAATCCTCTCCAAGTGGGGGTCCTCACTCTGCGTCTCCCTAATCCTGTCCAACAGAGTGGGCTGCAAGACCATAGACATCAGTCTAGCAGAGACCCCAGGGGATACAACCTCAATCTGGAGTCGCCTCAACTGCTCAATCAACGGGGCCTGCTGCGTGACCAACATGCTCAAGCTCTGCACTGACCTCCGACTCAAAGCATCTGCTACCACATTGGCCTTGCCGGGATGATAGAGGATACTCACATCGTAATCCTTCAGTAACTCCAACCACCGGCGTTGCCTCAGGTTCAGCTCCTTTTGAGTAAACAGATACTTTAAGCTCTTATGATCCGTGTAGATCTCACAATGCTCACCGTAGAGGTAATGCCGCCACAACTTCAATGCGAACACCACAGCTGCCAGCTCTAAATCATGAGTAGGGTAATTCTTCTCATAATCCTTTAGTTGCCGTGAAGCATAAGCAATTACCCTCCCATGCTGCATCAAGACACAACCCAAACCGCTGTGCGAGGCGTCACTGTAAATCACGTAGCCATCACCCATCACTGGCAGTGTAAGAACTGGTGCTGAAATCAGTCTCTTCTTCAGCTCCTCAAAACTCCGCTGACACCTGCTCAGTCCAAATGAACCTCACCCCCTTCCTAGTCAAACAGGTCAGGGGAGTAGAGAGCTTCGCAAAGCCCTCTACAAACCGACGGTAGTAGCCAGCCAAGCCCAGAAAGCTCCGGACCTCAGTCACCGTCGTCGGTCTCGGCCAATCCCGAACTGTATCAATCTTCGTCGGGTCAACTGCCACTCCTGCGGCTGATACCAAGTGGCCCAAGAATGCAACCTCCCGAAGCCAAAACTCGCACTTCTTAAGCTTGGCATACAGCTTCTTCTCACGTAGAAGCTGCAGCACTATCCTCAAGTGCTCCTCATGATCCACATCGCTCCGGGAGTAGATCAAGATGTCATCAATGAACACAACCACAAACAAGTCTAAGTACGGCTGAAATACCCGGTTCATCAAATCCATGAAAGCAGCTGGGGCATTAGTCAAACCAAACGGCATAACCGTAAACTCATAATGCCCATACCGGGATCGAAAAGCCGTCTTAGGGATGTCCTCGGCCCTCACCCTCAACTGGTGGTAACCTGACTGAAGATCAATCTTCGAAAACACTGTGGCTCCCTGCAACTGATCAAATAAATCATCTATCCGTGGAAGAGGGTACTTGTTCCGGATGGTCACTTTATTCAACTCCCGATAATCCACACACAAACGAAGCGACCCATCCTTCTTCTTCACAATAAAACTGGCGCTCCCCACGGAGAAACACTAGGCCTGACAAAGCCCCTATCCATAAGATCCTGAAGCTGGGCCTTCAACTCCCTCAACTCGGCAGGTGCCATCCTATAAGGCGCCTTCGAGATTGGTGCGGTTTCCGGTACCACATCAATCACAAACTCCACCTCCCTCTCCGGCGGCATCGTCATCAACTCAGGGGGAAACACATCTGGGAACTCGCGGACAACAGGAATATCCTCGAGTCCCAGTGCCGCCGTAGGCACCTCCACAATCGTCGCTAAGAAAGCGGTGCAGCCCCTACTAATCAACCGCCTAGCCCTCGCCGAAGAAACAGTCATCGCAAAGAATGTGCTCTGGCAGCCTCTGAAGACAAACTCCTCCTGTCCAGGCTCGCGGAGGGTCACCGTCCTCTCTCTGCAGTCTATAACAGCATAGTACCTCGACAACCAATCCATACTTAGCACGACGTCGAAATCCTGGAGCTGCCGCAAGACAAGCAAGTCTGCCGGCAAAATCCAGGATCCCAACTGCACAGGGCAATCCCTACAATACTCCTCGACATGCAAGACATGATCTGGTATCTGAACCTCTAATGCATGCGATAAAGAAACTACCTCTATACCATGAAGGGATGCAAATGCTCTACTGATAAAAGAATGCGATGCACCGGTATCAAAGAGAGTACGAGTACGAACTGCAGAAATCAAAATAATACCTGCGACGACATGCTCTGCTGCTGTAGCATCCTCTACCTGAGCGGCATAGACTCGACCGCTCGGCGCCGGGGGATGTCGCTCTGGCTGTCGCGAGGACGATGGAGCAAAATCTGGCCTACCGGAGGTCGCCGAAGGTCCTGCTGACTGACGAGGAACGAAGGATGCAGAAGCTGATGAAGGAGCTGGGTAACCTGCCCTGGGGCACGCCCTCGCGAAGTGACCGGTCTGCCCGCAACGGAAGCAGCGGTCCCGACCCTGCGGGCACTGGGCTGGTGAGTGCGGTCCTCCACAGATGATACAACGGTCGGGGCGCGGCTGCCGCGAAGTCTGCTGCTGCTGCGAAGACTGCTGCTGCTGCGTAGACTGCTGCTGTCGAGGTGGTCGACGCTGCTGCTGCTGCTGGAACTGACGAGATCCCCCAGATCTCTGCCGCCCCTGATACCCCCGTCCCTGAGAGTGGAAACGGGGTGGTCTCGGGGGTCCCTGCCTACTCGACTGCCCCTCCTCAAACTGCGCGGGGCGCTTCGCCCCAGGAGTCACAACGGGGGCTGGAGTCACCTCTGCCATCACGGCCTCACCACCCTCCACATAAAGTGCCTGCTCCATCGAGGCCTCTAAAGTCTGTAATCTGAGGGAGCGGACCAACTGATAAATGTCCCGACGCAACCCTCTCTCGAACATGTAGATCCGGTGGGTCTCATCTCTGGCCACGTGGGGCATACTAGCCAACAGCCGATTGAAATCGGCTATGTACGCATGTACGGGCCTATCTCCCTGGCGGAGATTCCTCAGCTGCTCCTCCAAGCTCTGTCGAACACTCTCGGGAAAGAAGGCCCCAAGAAGCATACCGCGAAACTCTGCCCAAGAGATAAACTGGGTCCCAGGCGGACCTGCGGGTCGCACACGCCGCCACCATGCCTCGGCGTTGCTCTCCAGAAAATGAGTAGCCAACAGAACTCGAAACCTCTCATCAATAAAAAGGCTCTCGAAATGGCGCTCCATAGCTGTAACCCAAGACTCAGCCGCCCACGGCTCAGCACTCATGCCCGAAAAGCGGGGTGGATCAAACTTGCGAAACCTCAACAAAAGACCCACCAAAACCTGCTGCTCTGCCAAAGTCAAAGACCCCGTCGTCCCAGACGGTGGCCTACTGGAAACAGGCTCAGCCGGAACTGCTGGTGCAGGCTGCACAACCGGGGGTGCCACCACAGGGGAAGAAGGCACCGGAGAACTCTCAGGGGGTACCACCGCCGGCTGCGCTCTCTGCTCCAACAAGAGCGTCAACCGACTCACAGCCTCCTCCTGGCGTCGAGACGCCTCAGTCAACTGTGCCACCTGGGCACGGAGCTCCAAAACCTCGCTCTGCTGTCCCTGCTCCGAGTCCTCCTGCTCGGGCTCAGAGGACGAAGGCTGCGAACGCGTCACCATCGAGCGTCGAGGAGGCATCCCCACCTGAGGGACAAGGCAAACAATCAGAACCCAAATCATCTCTCGACCCAATCTAGCGAAAGTCAGAAGGCATGTCCCCCTTTCCGAAGTACTATGTTGTCTGCAGCCAACATAGTTGCCACCGAAGGAAGACATGTCGATCGCTCACCCCGAACCGCTCGGGAGAGTTAGAAATCCAATCAGGACTCTCGCTAAAGTCACGGCTCTCACGCGAGTCATCCTAGGGTCCAACCACAAGCCTAGGGTTCCTAAGTCCTCCAAGACCTACATCCTAGGCTCTGATACCACTCTAATCTGTCACGCCCCGGGGCGATACTGCGCCCCGGCTCGCCAACAGATCCGCCGCCCGTACGGGAAGCCCCGTATAGGCGTAGCGACTAACCTGCAAAGAAACATCTACACTAGCAGATATCAGAGCTGAAAGAGAAAAGCTGGAAGGAAATACATAAAATAAGACTACAACTTTTAAATATACAGACCATCCTCACCAGAATACAGGAGTCTCTCATAAAAGCAGGAAAGGAAGGTACAACTCAAAACCTCACTACAAAAGTCACTCGACATAACACACACCAAAATGGAACTGGGGTACATCTACTCACACACAGAAGACGACAGGAGGGGATCTATCTCGCGACGCCCTTACCTCGGTCAGAAGGAGCTGGATCAGCAACAGGAGCTGCAGGAACTGGAGCAGAAGTCCCTGGGGAGAAAACACCATGACGGGTGTGAGAACTACATCCCACAGTAGTTCTCAGTGGGTGCCGCCAACAAGCCCGACGGTCTGCCCACTAAGTCTACCAGAGGCAAAAGTAACATATGCAGTGCTATAAGGAGAGCTAGGAAAGGTAACTCTACAGCTACTATGCCTCTATCTAGATGCTCAACAGTGGAACAGAAAGAACATAATGCCACAACTAACTCTCATCCCTGATCACCCAATCAAAACTGACTGCCACAACGGGTCCAGTCAAACCTGCGCCAACCTACTGCCGTTACGTCCCGGAGGAGCGGACTTACGTAGGGCGTCCGTGGCTGCCAACGAAAGCACAGCCAGAGGGACCACCGCGACGACAAGTCGCTAAGGAACATCTCAAACTCACACCGGTACACAACCCGGTCTCGCCTACTCCGGAGTGGCCCTCGAGGGGAGCGACCCGCTCGAGTCAAAGTAACCCATAAGTATCACTGTATAGTATCACTGTAAAGCTCAAATGTGGCTCATGCAGGCTATGATCCAATCTTCGATCAATAAGATCGACTACCAAACAAATCACTGTCTCACACACTAGCTGGAATCTACACAGCTGAAACCCACTGTCTCTCTGACAGTTTCCAAGAACCCAGATCTACCATCACTATCACTCTCCCAAAGAAATCAAATCTACAGACTGCTATCAACTCCACTCGGTCCCCAGACACGAGTGCAAATGCATCCCACAACCGACCGACCTCTCGGCCCACAACTTGGGCGAGGAAAAGCTAAGTCCAAGGTGAAATAAAGTATCGTGATGTGGAATGTCTAGAGCAATAAAAACCTAGCCCAAGTTGGAGTTTTTCTACAGACTGGCTGAACATGATACATATGACAGGGGTGCTAGGTCAAATTCCAAGATTTCATTACTTAACATAGTGCCGGAATCAAAAGATTCAACAACTGATATACAAGATACAACATACAGTTTTTCACATGCTAATACTCCAATTTCTAACATGCATGATCCTACACACCTAGAATTAGTACACAGTCCAGAGTTCTTGGAAGCAAGGTCACCCACCTGAAAGTGCTAACTGTCCAAAATGGCACAGCTGAGAAAGCCCACAACTGTCAAATCACAAATCCCACCAAGCCAACATCACGGTAGAGGTGCTCACAAACTCCTGGGTACAAACATACACCAAAATTACACTTTAATTCACACAAATTCCACATTCCCCAAAATCTGTGGTGAACAGTCCCACTAACACGAAATTTTCACCTGAAAAACTTCCTCCAAAAATTCCAATAAAAATATGACGGCGATCCTCGCGAAGAGTAGATGTCGGTAGAGTCCTGAAACGTCGAATTCCGATGTCCGGATGAGGAGATAAAAATCCGACAAGTAGGTGCTGTCCAAATCAACCAACAGTCGCAAAGGGGGTTAAAAATGTACCCAGAACCCCAAGAAAAGCTCGGATCCAGAAAAAGTGTCCAACACGAAAAATGTAGATTTACCTCTTACGAAACCGTCACCGCAGAAATCGTCCAAAAATAATGTCGGGGTAGCCCGGTAGACCTCCCGGACTAAACTGCGACGGAAATGGGCCTCCAACAGTAGATCGTCGCTCCGCACCCCGATGCAGAAGTCGCCGTCGTCGCGGCATCCAAAAATCCTGAGCTTCCGCCAAAAGATGCACAAGAGGGAGAGAAACAACTTTGGTGAAGGGCTCCAAGTGAAAAGCTTTCGGGAAAAGCTTCAAAACGAGGCCCCTTGAGGCCTTTTTATAGGCCTCACCCGAAACAGCCCGGAAAAACAAGTCAATGGGCTTTGGGCCCAAAATTTCGGGCGCCCGGAACATTCGGGCGGCTACAGTGTTGGGCCGGGCCCAACACTGTTCACGCCCGAATCCACCAGGAGCCGCCACGTGGCCCGCCGAACAGCAAACAGCTGTTCGGCCCACCCGCTGGCTGCCACGTGGCCCGCCCCCGCACAGTGAGGCGGTTGGCGCCCGCCAATCAGCGGGCGACACGTGTCCACCCCGGTTGACCCGCTGACCGGTCGGCGGCCGCGCCGGGCGCGCGGCATGGCCCCGACGTGGGCACGCGCCCCGAGGCACCGACCCCGACTCCGTGCGCCGCGCACGGTGCGCCCGCGAACCAGAGGGCGACACGCGTCCCCTACACCCGGTCCACGCATTCAACAGGAATTCAGTGGACCGCGCCGCATGCACCGACCAACCGGAGGCTGCCACGTGGCCCCGCATTGGTCCATGCACCGCCGCGCTCACCCGGTAGACCGCGCGCCTTGCGTCCGCCAATCAGGCGGTGCCACGTGTCCATGCGCCGGGTCTGTGCACCCCGCCGCGCAGCTCTGTGGACCGCGCATCCTGAACCGGCCAATGACAGGCCGCCACGTGGCATCCCGGCGGTCTACGGCCCCTCCCATGCACCATTTTCCACTGAAAACTTCCGGGAGTCCGTTTTTGGGCATCCGGACTCAGAAATAAACAAGCAAATAGCCGTTTTCAAGCGTTTTTCCGTGCTGAATCCATTTCCGACCTCTGTTGGGCCTAATTCTTTTCCGAAATTTCGGCAAACTCAGCCGAAGGCCTACACAGCTAATAATAACACACAGGGTCCATCTGTGGCATCCCATTGACGCACCATGGGCCAGATACACCAACGCTAGGTGCTCTAACAGTGGATTCATCGGAAGAACGCTGCATGGGAATTTGGGCCACTACACTGGCCGTTGGGTTTATTGTTGGGTTTCTTGCCGTTAGGTCTATTATGAATCGCAACCCTACTTAACTTATTGGGCTCACGCAACTCAACTTAACTTATTAATCTCTTCGACCTATTGTTACGGGGCAAGAAGTTGGACATATTTTTAACCTTAAAGCGTCCACTGGTCTCAACCGAACTCTACCCACCTGGACGTTGAATCTATTATTGTGCCTCTTGCCGTTAAGTCTATTATGGACCGCAGCTCCACTTAACTTATTAGACTGATACAACTCAACTTATTAGTTTTTTTTTAACCCATAAACATATAGCCAACAATCTCTCCCTCCATTACCTGCACCGAATGAGAATCAAATTCGTGTCACTGGCTCTGATATCACTTGTCGGATCGTTGGCAGTAAATATTAATCCTAAAATCTCGAGCTGTTAGAAATACGCAACCAATTCACTTAAGGCATACAGATACAGCGTTCACAAGTCTTGATCGGACTCAAGCCATCTAGACATTGGATCTATTGTTGGACTTCGTGCCGTTATGTTTATTGTGGATCACCACTCAACTTATTAGCAAGACCAAACTCAATTTATTAGTCTTATTTAGATCTAATGTTATGAGATAAAAAGTTAAATATATTTTTAATTTATAAATAAATAACTAATAAAATATATTTTTAAAAATATTATGGCTAAAAGCAGAAACAAAAGTACCTAATAAAACAAGTTTTCCAAATCTCAAGGAATATGAACTCATCGCGTGCTACAGGTGCAAAAGGCTAAATATTAACATTTTTGGTCCTCAATATATATATATATATATATATATATATATATATATATATATATATATATATATATATATATATATATATATATATATAATATTTTGGTTCTCAAATTTTAATTTATTATAAATTTTAGTTTAAATTTTTATAATTATTACAATAAAATCTCACAATATAATTGTAATACTAGGAAAATCCAAAATTGATTTGAAGAATTCAAATATAAATGTGAGTGAGGAAATGCAAAGGTAAACCTAAGTGGTTAAACACCGATATGCAAATTACACAATTTTCGATATACTATTTCCTGACTTTTAGATTCGAGTTTGATCTCGAAAATCTGAGATCACCGGAGCGACTGTCTCATCGAATCGATTGAAAATGGTATTGACCAGTTTTCGATCTGACTGTCGGATCGTCTAGAAATCAGCGAAGAAGCTGGTGGGATCTGCGACTTAAGTGAACCGTACAAGTGAATAGTACGCCTGAGTTAATTCCCCCGTCGGCCAACGTCGGCCGATCAACCGTTTGGAGTTCGAATCCGACGGTCCAGGTAGTTGATTTTAACCGCTTCATCGTTCTGAGCGCAATGGCGCTGACGGAATTTGCGTTTGGCGACTCTAAAGCATCGAGATGCGTGCCAAACAGTGTAAATTACTGTAAAAGATGGACCGAGAAATTTTAGGAGCACCAACTCGAGAAACCAATACACTACTTGAAAGGTTTCGACGAGCCGGACGTCGTGGCGAAGTCCGTTTTCAGTTTCGACAACTCAAGTGCCTCAAAATGCGTGAAAAGTGATGAAAAAGGAGGTGTTTTTGCGAAAAGGTTGATATTTTATGTACCATTTTGCTTGGGACTTTCTGGGCAGGGTTCTGGATGCAAATGTAACCTACAGTAGGGACCCTAGGGCTAGTGGATGATTGTGCAGGGACTTTTTTGCATTTTGTACAAAAACCACATTAACTCCTACATCCTCTTGGGGTTTTGTGTGGAGGGGGATTCGAGGGGACCAAAAGGGTTTAATGGGCTCCTCTTGAAACCTCTGCATGCTCCAGAACTAGCACAAGATCCCTGGGTCGCCGAGGAGTCGGGCCGCACAAGGTTGGCCGAGCTCGGTTGTGGAAGTGGAGAAGACAACACCTACGACCTTCCAACTTCCCTCTATGCATGCTAGTGAGATTCTCTGCTTCCTGAGAGTGCGCCAAAGGAAGCCCGAGGTTGTTGGATTTTATATGTTTTTTGGTGATTTTAAACTTGTGGTTTTTTTGCCTTTGAGCTTTTCTAGGCGGCCCAATATCAATGGGCTTTGCCTGGGAGCCTAAACTCATTTCTCCTCTACATGTGATGTTTAGTCCCACACCGAAAACTCATCACATGTAGAGTGGGTATATTAATTTTCTCTCTTGTGCATATATTGGTTAGGAAGTGAGAGCTAGGCTTCTCCAATACACACACCTGAGCCTGGCCGCGCGCGATCTTGACTTGGCCCATTTGACTTTTGCTTTTTGCATTTAAAGCATTCTTGGGAACTTGCTTCTTGGGCTACCCAAGAGCATCCCTTGGGAAGGGGCTTGTGGGCTACCCGAGGTAGCTAGCCGTTGGGCTTTGTCCCCTGTTGGGCTTTGTATATACATAGAGAGCTTGTGAGCTAAGAAGAATATATAGCATCTTCTCTTAACCTACAGCACACTTCTCTTAATTTTACAGTGCTACAATATATACTGTGATTTACATTTTCGATTTTCCTCTTTGAGTTTCTATTTTTGCTGAATCTCTGAAAGATGTTGGGTTCGCTACGCACCATCCCGGAGTCGTTGCTGACGGGGTGGACAGTGGTCGTTGTATCGCTAGGGGTGATTGCCGGAGCCTCGCACGTGGAGGGGCAATCTCGCTTCTAGGACAGTGCTCATGCACGCCTCGACATTCACAGGCTTCATCTAAACTTTGTTCTATAATATTCTGAGTTTAAATTAAGTTTAAATTATTTAAAAAAATTAATTTGAAAAGATAAACTTTTTCAACAATCTAGAAGCGAGATTAATTTAGTTTATCTTTTCTTTTCTTTTAGTACAATTTTGAACGGTACTGTGATTTATATAAATATTTAATTAGTAATATTATTGTGTTAATACTGTTACTTCTTTTAATACTGTTAGTATTAATTAATTAGATAAATATTGTTTAGTACAATTTCTGTTATTTGTTTAAGAAAAATGCTATTTGTTTAAACTGTTAATATAATTGATTAATTAATCTATACTGTAGCTCTATACAACTCTGTTAGTATTTATATATATTGTTGTTAGTACTATTGTGTTGGTTTAATTAATATCTCTTCACTGTTATAACAGTACGTTGCTCTGCTATACCATAGATTTGTACTATTGTGTTAATATAGTGATTTGTATAATTTTGTGTAACTGTTACGTATAAACTATTGTGAGCATATATATAGTTGATAGAAAATTTTTATTTCACTAATTAAAATATTGTTAAACTGTTACACTGTTACTATTTTAATTAAATTACATCTTTACATAGTGTTTGATTTTTTACACTGTTAATTAAAATCTTGTATAATTATTGTTGATTAAATTTAAACCTGTCAACTTAGATTAACTGTTTTAAATTTAGAATAATTTTGTGACATTGTAGTAGGTTATTGTTTAAACAGATTCTGATTAATGGAGGATTCGTATTCGGCGAAACCTTTTACTTTTGATGGTCGTAATTTTAGAAGGTGGCAGAATCAAATGTGATTCTGGCTCACCATGCTGGGACTTGTTTCTGCTATCTCAGATCCTATTAAGAATGGTAATGAAACTGCACCTGATTGTGCTATTCAGTATTTGGCAAATCGCCCTCAGACTCGCAGCCAGTCTCAGAGTGCTCCTACTCCTCCTGGTGTTGCACCTTCACCTTTACCTGTGCCTCATACTGATCCTACTATGATTAATTATCATTGTCTAAACCGGATCCTTAGTACCCTATCTGATAAGGTTTATGATATTTACTGTAGTAGTCAGACTGCTAGGGAACTCTGGATTTCCTTAGAACAAAAGTATGGCTAGATTGATTCTACTAAGAAGAGATACCAAGCTTCAGATTTGCTCAAGTTTAAATTGGTAGATAGTAAACCAATGTCTGACCAACTACAGGATTTTGAGTACATTATTGAGCAGCTTAGATCTAGTGGTATAGATCTAGATGAGAGTTTTCTAGTTGCCACTTTAATAGATAAGTTGCCTCCTTCCTGGTCTAGCTATGCCAATGATCTGAACCACAATCAAAGAGAACTTTCCCTGAATTTTGTCCTAAGATCTCTTAGAACAGAAGAAACCAACCGAGCTAGAGATAAGAAACCTAGCGAGCCATCTACCCAAGCCAACCTAGTAGAGAACCCGAAACCCAAGGGTAGAAATTTCCAACCCTTTAGGAACTTTAAGAAGAAGCCTTTCCAACATAGAAAGTTCAACCTAAACTTTAAGAAGCATGCACCTAAGGGGAGTGGAGTGAATTCTGGATGCTTTGTGTACGGGAAGACGAACCACTTTGCGAAGGACTGCTATTATCGCAAGACTCGACCTTCCGCGCCAAAGAAGAAGGGAGCTCCTCCTGAGCGTCAGCTGAACATGTTGACTGATGTACCCAACCCTTCTGACTCCACTATCAGGTTAGGAACTAGCTTACCCGAGGTTAACCTTGCTCTTAGTTCTTCTGATTGGTAGATTGACACTGGAGCAAATGTACATGCTTGCTCTGACCGTTCTTGGTTTTTCACTTATCAGGACTCAAATGGAGGGTCGGTGAACATGGGAAATGCAGCATCTTCGCGCGTGCTTGGGACTGGTCGAGTGGACCTGATGTTGACCTCTGGGAAGACTCTTTCCTTGCACGGCGTGCATCATGTTCCTGATCTTAGGAAGAACTTGATTAGTGCTTCTCTTTTAGTTCAGCAAGGTTTTAAGTTTGTTTTTGAATGCAATAGGATAGTAATTACTAAAGGAGTGAACTTTATTGGGAAAGGATTTTTGAGTGATGGTTTATTTAAGCTTTCTGTGATGACTTCTACTATTAATGAAAGTATGATTTTGAATGTTGTTTCATCTGATGTTTGGCATGAAAGATTGGAACATGTGAATTTTAATACTATAAAGAGATTGATGAATTTTGATTTAATTCTTAAGTCTGTTTCAAATGATCATAGATGTGAAATATGTGTGCAATCTAAGGAACCTAGAAGACCATTTAGATCTGTAGATAGAGATTCTGACCTGCTAGAACTTATACATAGTGATGTTTGTGATGGATGTAGACCCAGTAGGGGTGGAAGCAAATATTTTGTAACATTCATTGATAATCATTCGAAGTATTGTTATATTTATCTGATTAAGAATAAAGATGAAGTTTTGAATAAATTTAAGATTTATAAAGCTGAGGTTGAAAATTAATTGGATAAGAAAATTAAGATTTTAAGATCTGATCAAGGAGGTGAATATACATCAAATGAGATGACTGTTTTCTGTCAAGAATTTAGAATTGTACATCAAGTGACTGCACCTTATGCACCCCAATCTAATGGAGTAGCTGAAAGGAAAAATAGAACTTTGATGGATATGGTAAATTCGATGATTATTAGTTCTGGTGCACCCGAGAACTTGTGGGGTGAAGCTTTAATGACTGTTTGTGTAATTCTTAATAGGATTCCCCACAAGAGTTCTTCTGTATCTCCTTATGAAATTTGGAAGGGTAGAAAACCTAATCTGAATTATTTTAAAGTGTGGGGGTGCCTAGCTAAAGTAAAGATTCCTGAAAATAAGAAGAGAAAGATTGGTCCTAAAACTGTGGATACTGTTTTCTTAGGCTATGCAGATGGTAGTAATGCTAATAGATTCCTGGTGGTAAATTCTGAGGTTAATGAGATTTCTAGCAATACAATTATTGAAGCTAGAGATGCAGTATATTTTGAGGATATCTTTCCTTCTAGAACTAGAGTAGATAGAGCTGTTCCTGTTGAGACTATAGGCGGATCTAGTAGACCCAGCACTAGTGAACCTATAGAAGTGTATGAACCTAGAAGAAGTAAGCGTCCTAGGATTGAGAAGACTTTTGGTGATGATTTCTGTGTCCTTCTTGTAGAAGATACCCCTTCTACCTTTGACCAAGCTATGACTTCTGTAGAAGCATCTTTTTGGAAAGAAGCTGTTAAGTTGGAGATGCAATCTATTCTACAGAATCATACTTGGGAGTTATCTGATTTATCTGTAGTTTGTAAGCCTGTAGGATGTAGATGGATCTTTAAGAAGAAATTGAAACCAGATGGGTCTGTAGATAAGTATAAGGCTAGACTTGTAGCTCAGGGTTTTTCCTAGAAGCCTGGTGTAGATTATTTTGATGTCTATGCTCCTGTAGCTAGGATTACTTCCATTAGGATTCTGCTAGCTTTAGCCTTTATCCATAAGTTGATTATTCATCAGATGGATGTTAAGACTGCTTTTCTAAATGGTGATTTAGAGGAAGAGATTTATATGAAGCAACCTGAGGGATTTATTGTTGCTGGACATGAAAACAAAGTTTGCAAGTTGACAAAATCTTTATATGGACTTAAACAAGCTCCTAAGCAATGGCATTTGAAATTTGACTCTTTAGTTGTGAAAGCTGGTTTTCATGTGAACATGTCTGATGAATGTGTGTACTCTAAGGAATACAATGGACAGATAGTAATCCTATGTTTGTATGTTGATGATATTTTGATCTTTGAAACAAATATGGATGTGATAATGGATGTTAAGAAATTACTTAATAATAACTTTGATATGAAGGATCTTGGGCAAGCTGATGTGATTCTGAATATGAAGATCATAAGAAAATCAAATGAAATTATTATGAACCAATCTCACTACAGTGAACAAGTGTTAACGAAATTTGGATATTTTGATTCTAAGATTATTGTAACACCTTATGATCCTAGTGTACATCTTAAGAAGAATAAAGGTGATGCTATAGGACAGAATAGGTATGCTCAGATTATAGGATCTCTAGGTTATCTTGTAGATTACACTAAACCTGATTTAGCCTATGCTGTGAACAGATTGAGAAAATATACCCATAACATAAATAGAGAACATTGGAATACTTTAGAAAGAGTTTTGAGATATCTGAAAGGCACTGTATCTTATGGATTGCATTTTTGTGGATTCCCTGCTGTATTAGAAGGATTTAGTGATGCTAACTAGATAAGTGATACAGCTGATGTGAAGTCAACCACTGGATTTGTTTTTCTACTTGGTGGAGCAGCTGTTTCTTGGAAGTCATCAAAACAATCATTGATAGCTAGAAGTACAATGGAATCTGAACTGATAGCCTTAGATACCACTGTAGCAGAGGCTGAGTGGATTAGAGAATTTCTGTATGACTTGCCACTGATGGAGCGACCTTTGGCACCAGTGTGTATACATTATGATTGCAAATCTGCTATTGACAAGTGTGCTCAAGAAAATGTGGAAACAAAGATGAGTAGATTTATGAAAGTAAGACAAAAGTATATTCGGTAGAATATTAAGAAAAATATAATTGCATTGGAATTTGTGAGATCTGCGAAGAACTTAGCTGATCAGCTTACTAAAGGTTTGTCTAGGACAGTGATCCTAGAATCGTCGAGGGGGATGGGGCTTAGCCCACAATAGAAACTACCGACGACGGCAACCCAACATTTTGGAGGTTCAATGGGTAGAAACAAGTCGAATTGGTAGTTATGCGGAGCACTGCTTTTATATACTCATCCCTATGGCGACAGTGCTCATTAATGCAAGTGGTTAGTAAGGGTTCTTACCCTGAATGGTTCCGAGACCCTTGAGGCAGGGTGTGACCTTGCAGGCACCCTTATCAGGACCTACTACATGTGTGTAGTCATGAGGCCGCGACTGTGGGAAGAGGGCGGTTCCCTAAAAACACACATGAATCGATATGAGCGCATGGCCATAAAAGCGTTAACCCGCATAAAACCTAAACGACTGTACCATGTGTACTGTTTGTGGAAATCCGATTCACCGGCCTTGGTTCAAGGCGAAGTCCACCATTGTGCCCTCGGATGTACATAGACCTGTACTAAGTGAAGGTTCAAACTCGAAAGGTACCTTTGCCGAATACATGGTATAAGGGATCCAGCATCTGTTTTAGTTTTTGTATTTCGTTTATTTTATTTTGTATTTCGATTTTACAAGTTTTAAATCATATGGGGATTGTTGGATTTTATATATTTTTTGGTGATTTTAAACTTGTGGTTTTTTTGCCTTTGGGCTTTTCTAGGCGGCCCAATATCAATGGGCTTTGCCTGGGAGCCCAAACCCATTTTCCCTCTACATGTGATGTTTAGTCCCACATCGAAAACTCATCACATGTAGAGTGGGTATATTAATTTCCTCTCTTGTGCATATATTGGTTAGGAAGTGAGAGCTAGGCTTCTCCAATACACACACCCGGGCCGGGCCGCGCGCGATCTTGACTTGGCCCATTTGACTTTTTCTTTTTGCATTTAAAGCATTCTTGGGAACTTGCTTCTTGGGCTACCCAAGAGCCTCCCTTGGGAAGGGGCTTGTGGGCTACCCGAGGTAGCTAGCCGTTGGGCTTTGTCCCCTGTTGGGCTTTGTATATACATAGAAAGCTTGTGAGCTAAGAAGAATATATAGTATCTTCTCTTAAGCTACAGCACACTTCTCTTAATTTTACAGTGCTACAATATATACTGTGATTTACATTTTTGATTTTCCTCTTTGAGTTTCTATTTTTGCTGGATCTCTGAAAGACGTTGGGTTCGCTACGCACCATCCCGGAGTCGTTGCCGACGGGGTGGACAGTGGTCGTTGTATCGCTAGGGGTGATTACCGGAGCCTCGCACATGGAGGGGCAATCTCGCTTCTAGGACAGTGCTCACGCACGCCTCGACATTCACAGGCTTCATCTAAACTTTGTTCTATAATATTTTGAGTTTAAATTAAGTTTAAATTATTTAAAAGAATTAATTTGAAAAGATAAACTTTTCCAACAGAGGTATGTGGCCGCGTGGCGTTGGGGAAGGAAAACCGCTTCATCCCTTCTTCTCCAACTCCGGCGAGGTAAGCTCTCTCGATCCTTTGGTTTTTTGGACACAAGACCTTTGGAAGTGACTCCCTCTTGGTCCGAGGAGTCTTCCATCTTAGCCCCGATGTCGGGAGGTCGCCGGTTGGCCGGCGGTGAAGTTGCACCGTCGGAAAACCATAAGAACTCCGCCTCGAGCTAGCTTTGCTCCCGGTGGTTTTTGGCAAAAAATAAAATGGCCATCTTCTTTTTCTTGATGGGTGCAAGCCGGCCACCAAGTTTAGGGTGGTTTGGTGTACTGTGGAGACCGCGAGCCCATGCCCTAGTTCGGGGAAGATGACACCTCGGCCGAGCTTGTTGCTCCGGCGCCGGCGCCACCTCCCACCGCCGGCCACACACCCAGAAAGCTTCCTGTGGCCGAGAGGAACCCATCCATGCCCTTGCATGCGGCCCATGCAGACCGGACCAAGATCCACCATCAATGGACCTTGGTTGGCTGCGTTAATGGCGGCCAGCCATCCGCCGCTTGCCGACGGGCATGGGTTGCCCATAAATTCATTATTTAACCTCTAGAAGCTTTGGGTGTTGTCCATTGCACCCAGGAATCCATGAATGGATAGTTTCCATTGTTGGGCTCCAAGCTTGGCCGAAGCTTGGCTCCGGCCATCCGCCTCTTTCCGGCGCCGGATGTGGTGCTGGTTGCATCCGTTGCAACTCTCTAGAGCTGATAAAGATGATGCTCGCATTGGGAGGCTCCAGTTTGCATTGTTGGCACGAGCCGACCCTTGGGTGCTCAAGCCATGGTCGAGCTTGTTTCGGCAGTTCCTCCGGCCAGTCCGCAACCTTCTAGTGGTGAGCCCTTAACCCCCCTCAGTCCCAGGAGCTTAATGCTCATTCTATTTTGCAAAATGATCGAGTGGTTAGAAGGGTGTGTTAAGCTAAGCTCTATGTTAATCTAGGTTGGTCTTTAGAGTGTTCCGACAGTACATTAGCCTCAAGACAGTGAGTTCTAGCCTCTGTGCCATCCCCTGAGCTTGATGCTCATCTCTGTCCAAAGATGGACTGAAGGGATTGGTTGATCGTGTGTGCCGAGATCTAATTGAGCCATGTTGCTTTCTTAAGCTGTTCCAACAGCTTCGCGCATCGCGGCACTGAGCCTCTAAACTTATTCGACCTACTGAGCATGATGCTCACCCTAAATTAGGGTTTGGTTGAGTGGTTGAGTCGAAATAGCAACCTACGCCTAATTGCATAAGTAAAGGAGTAAAGGATGGCCCGAAGTTGTTCTCGGGTTCCGTGCTGCTTCCAAAGGGTGAGCACAGTGTTCAAAATGTTGAGGCCCACCTGCTGGTGGTCTCGGTTCGATTTAAAGATGCTCCGAAAATGATTACGAGCGAAAAAGGCCCAAAAATGCATGTATTTATGCGAATTTAAGAAACCCTAGGGGTCTAAACACAAATGTTGCCTCACGTTCTGTATTAGGCTGTGTGCCCATGATCTCTAAGCTTTTTGTTGGAGATCCGATGGCTTCCGTTGAGCGAAAATCGGTTATCGGATCGTAAATCGACAAAATTTGCCGGTTTATCGGCGACTCGATTTTAATCGCGCAATTCGAGGACTTGCGGCGATTAAGTTGTTCTATTTGAGGTTCCCAGTATAGTCCTGGTGGATCCAGCAGTCGTGGTTTATTGCTGGCGACTCCCGAGAACCGAAAAGGGATTTTTAGGGGTATTTTAGTAATTGTGGCATCGGTCTAGCTTGGAGAAGCATCCAGTAGGATGTACCTGCCCGAACGTCTTCAGTGGAGCGTTCTGGGGCCGCACGTCAAGTCTCGCTGAATTCGGAAATCTGTAGTCGTTGATTGGGTCAAAGTTGACCGATCGACGGATTTTCGGCAGGTTACGATAATCTGGAAAAGATCCAGGTTTAAGCCTTGTGTGCGTTGCGAGTCAGTGGTTGGGTATGAGTGAGTACTTTCTGACCTATGGTTATGATTCAGGTCCTAGTAGTCAGCTGCCAGCTTGTGAGCCATCCAGCGGTTGCCGCGACCGTCTACCTTGAGGTGGGTTTATCTTCGGTCCGGGCTTTATCAGGTCGGCCCTATAGGGTGTCGTGGTAGGTCGGACCCCTATTCTTGGTATAGCCCTGAACTTATGCTTCAGCCTTACTATATGCTTTCATTCCAGCATTTAGTCATTACAGCTATATTGCCTGATTCTACAGATGAGCCTTTCGTTATACTCTATTCTTCACTGCATGTTTAGAATAGGAGTTCTAGTCTCAGTACTTGGCATGATTGGCATCAGTATTGATATCCCGATGGGGATTTCCTCGGCTTCTCGCCGACTGTCCGGTCTACCGACCGTGGATTGAGATTCGGCATTATGATTGCTACTGAGTTTGTACCTGTTCTTACTACTTGCTTGCATATCAGCACAAAATCCTTATATCTATATAGCCTTGATTCCACAGATGAGCTTTCCTTTATGCATTTCACTTCTAGTATCAGTAGATATATATCTAGACATATGCAATGCCTGATTGGTCATTAATCATCAGTTCTGTTATTCAGCATTCCTGTTCTATATTACCTGTTAGAATAGGATTTCAGTTCAGTATGACCTGAGGAACCAGTGACCCATAGAGGCGATGGCCTGTGGTCCTACTCTATGACAGTTTTAGCCTGAGGTGCCGGTGTCCAACAATGGTATAGCCTGAGGAACCAGTGACCCATAGAGGCGATGGCCTGTGGTCCTACTCTATGACAGTTTTAGCCTGAGGTGCTGGTGTCCAACAATGGTATAGCCTGAGGAACCAGTGACCAACAGAGGCGATGGCCTGTGGTCCTACTCTATGACAGTTTTAGCCTGAGGTGCTGGTGTCCAGCAATAGTATAGCCTGAGGAACCAGTGACCAACAGAGGCGATGGCCTGTGGTCCTGTTCTATGACAGTTTTAGCCTGAGGTGCTGGTGTCCAACAATGGTATAGCTTGAGGAACCAGTGACCAACAGAGGCGATGGCCTGTGGTCCGGCTTTATGACAGTTTTAGCCTGAGGTGCTGGTGTCCAACAATGGTATAGCCTGAGGAACCAGTGACCAACAGAGGCGTTGGCCCGAGGTCCTGCTCTATGACAGTTTTAGCCTGAGGTGCTGGTGTCCAACAATGGTATAGCCTGAGGAACCAGTGACCAACAGAGGCGTTGGCCCGAGGTCCTGCTCTATGACAGTTTTAGCCTGAGGTACTGGTGTCCAACAATGGTATAGCCTGAGGAACCAGTGACCAACAGTGACCTGTGTTGGGTACTCGTATTCTATTTTTGATGCATGATTTGCATTGGTTACCCAGTATTTATTGGCATGACTAGCACATGATTGATACCCTTTGTTACAACATTGTTATTTACCAGCTTGTTATAACATGATCATTTCCTGCTTGCCAAATTATCAGTGATAGCATAATTATTTCCATCTTGTCAGACTTATCAGTTATAGCATGATCAGTTTCATCTATTGATTAACACATGATTGATGGTACTCTGCTTAGATTTTATATCTGCATCTTACCTTTCAGTTTCTGTATACCCAACTTTTGCTATCCGCTTATTATGGTATCCAGTAGGTACGACTTGCTATTTCTCGGCCCGTCGTGCCTACCGGGATACATGTATAGTGTATCTCACACTCCCTGGGTGACCATTTTTCAGGTCAGTCGGGTGTTGGGAGATTGGGAAGACCCAGTGAGCGATTGCGCTAGAGTGGTCCCCTGCTATCGGTCACAGTGGCCAGTGCATGTACAGATGAAGCATGATCAGCTTCATCTATTGATTAACACATGATTGATGGTACTCTGCTTAGATTTTATATCTGCATCTTACCTTTCAGTTTCAGTATACCCTGCTTTTGCTATCCGCTTATTATGGTATCCAGTAGGTACGATTTGCTATTTCTCGGCCCGTCGTGCCCATTGGGATACATGTATAGTGTATCTCACATTTCCTGGGTGATCATTTTTCAGGTCGGTCGGGTGCTGGGAGATTGGGAAGACCCAGTGAGCGATTGCGCTAGAGTGGTCCCCTGCTATCGGTCACAGTGGCTAGTGCTAGTATTTATATATTACAGTTCCATTATCGTGAGTTTAGTTGTCTCAGTATTGTTGAGTTGCAGTATTTGTGAATATATTAGTGATAAAAGTTGATGTTCATGTTAAACTAAGTATTTGATGCTATCTTATTGTATCATTGTACTTACCTAGCCGAGCATGTATAGGGGAGACTCTGTCCATGTGGACAGAAGATTTCTTATGCATGTGGCGGTCTGCTCACGTCCTGAGTTTAAAAGTTGAACTCTGATTTAAAAAAAAAAAAAATATTTATCGCTGTTTTGAAACTCGGGGCGTGACAATAATTTAATTACCTAAATATATATTAATGTGTTGCTGATGTATAAGTAATATAACATTTTAATCATTATTATATTATTTATCATGATATTGCTATATTATTTTTAAATTAATGACACATTAGCATCTAATAAATTAAATTACATTGTAAAACTTAATTATAATAATTTTAAAAAATTAAATTATAAATAGTAATATATTAAAATTGGATAATCGGAATATAACTAGCCTTTTGATTTTGATTTGAGGACTAAAAATACAATTTAGTCAAAAAAAAAGAAAAAGAAAAAAGTATGATGTTACATTGTAAATTGTAATTAATCATGGTCTAAAGGTGCGGGAGAATCAACCTATCCACACATATATATATATATATATATATATATATATATATATTGATTACATCATCATATCTATAACTTAGGAAATTTCTCTTTGATAAGTTATGTGGCTTATATTTTTGTGACTATTTCACAAATTTTGAAAAATTTAAAAAAGTTAGTGCTTTGGTCCAATTATATGTTTGACTTGATACATCCATTGCATAATTTTAGCTTTTGAAAACTAGGATAGGAATTAAAAGAAACAAGGAAAAATGAATTTTTATTTGTTGAACATGTGGTACCCAATAGTCTAATATCGGATGAGGATGAGATTGTGATTGAATATATAAGAGACATACACACTAATAATAATAATTGGCCGTTTAAATATTTTGGATTGTAGTTTGGGCCCAACAAGTTATTAATGCTAGTGGATCAGATCGTTATATTTAATATCAGAGCTAATTGCCAGCCGAAAGTGTATGACGAGTCTCGGCTGAGTCAGGACTGTATGTGTGTTTGGACTGATAAGAACGTCATGTTTAAACGGAAAGAGACTGTGAGACCCTAATAGTCCCACATCGGATGAGAATTATAGATCTAACGGGTTATTATCGTTAGTGGACCGGATCATCACGAAATAACACTCAATTAAGTATAAACTATCTCCTAATATACATTTATGTTTAAAATAAATGTATATTACTATTGTGTTATTAAAACAAGCACTATAATTTTTTTTTTTTATTATCTGAATATAGATAATTATGACTAAACACAGAAGCAAACAAAAAATATATCAAATAGTCATAGTGCAATGGGAGGAAACTTTCTCATGTTGCAACCACCCAATTAAAATAGGAAACATAAGTTGGATATGGGATATGGGTTCCAAAAAGTGGTCCAAAATTCAAAAAAATGGTTAAATTTATTTTATTTTATTTTAATTTTTGGTTGAATTAAAGTCCAAAAATGTTCAAAAATAGTGAGCTAGGCCTAGGTAGGAGAGGAGACTTTGACTTCGCCAACTAATCATTCTAAAAAAAGGTATTTTTTTAAGAAAAATGATACTTGTACACCCAAAACGGGGTGTATATCACACACCGCACCCATTCAATGGGTGGGGTGTGATGATGGGTCAATCGATGTAACCCGTAAAAGATATCGCCACCATTAAAATGGTGGAAGTGTATGATATACACCCCTTCGGGGTGTACATGTAGCATTTCTCTTTTTTTAATATATATATATATATATATATATATATATATATATATATATATATATATATATATATGAAAAATGCTATGTGTACACCCGTAAGGGGTGTACATCTCACACCCCCACCCATCTAAGGGTGGGGGTGTGATGATGGGTCACTTGATGTGACCCGTAAAAGATATCGCCATCATTAAAATGGTGGAGATGTATGATATACACTCCTTCGGGGTGTACATGTAGCATTGCTATATATATATATATATATATATATATATATACTATCCAATTCTTCTAATAATTTTAACGTATAATTTTTTGATTTGTTTAATTTGAGTTATTCAACGATATTTTTACTTTAAAATATAAACTAATTACTTTAATAAATTGATAAACATATTTTTCAAAAAATTATAGAATGATATTATGTTTAATAATTGATTCAAATATTAAAATAAAAATAAAACGATATAATAGTTAAGCATAATTTTTTGAAATGCAAGATTGTTTCTACTTAGTCGAGTTGGTTAAGAACTAAATAGTATTCAAGATCTTAAGATTTAAGTTTATTTGCTTCACATGAGCTTGCTTTTTTTCTCTCTCTCTCTCTCTCTTTTTTTCTTTTTTCTTTTTTTTTTTTGAATCAAAAGATGACAAAGTGAAAATATGCTAAAGATATGTTTGGTTGATGAAAAAGTGAAATTTTTATAGAAACCGAATTTATTATAATTATTTGTTTTTTTTTAAAAAAAAAGGGTGATATCTCATTTTTTCCATAAAAAAAAAATGGAATCTCATTTTATAATATAATTATTTTCAATAAAATTTTCATTTAATAAAAAAAAATGGTCATAAAAAGTAGGGTAACTAAATAGCACAATTTTTTTTTGTATTTTCCTTCCGGCGCAATTACTCTGTCGCCTCTTTTCTCAGTCATATTTTTACTACATCGTATCAATTTTTTTTCGCCTCCCCATCTATTCCAGACTTTCTCCCTCTATCTCTGCTCTAACACGCCACCACGTATCCACCCATAACCCGTTATTTTTTAAAAAAATTCTAATATAGATAATATATATTTTCAGCAGGCAAAATTTTATTTTTATTATTCAATAATTCGTAAAAAAGTGCAAAATTTTGTTAGCCACTTATTAGACAAACCAAACAACAAAAATTAGCACTCACCTTCTAAATAATCACTTTCTCAAAAATAGCACTTGGGAAAGATCTTACTTTTTTTTTCTATTTTTTCACAACCAAACTTGCCCTAATTGTAGCTTACCTTCTATAATGGGTGGGCCTGTTTTGGGCTGAAACTCCTTTTCAATTTTAAGAGCTTAACTTATTTTGGCCCAAGCCACGGGCGCGAAAAGATTTGACGGGTTGGATCTGGGCTAACTCCGCGTAATTCTCACCCGACCCATTTGCATTAGAAGGAGAGACTCCTACTAGGGAGTGAAAGTGGTCGAATACGGTCGGATTTTTTATATAATCATATCTGCATTGATATATTTTTATTTGGATATAATTTTGAATGCTGATATATGTCTAAAATGGATTTTGTCTAAATTCGAATTTATATTTGAATATTATTCGGATAATAATAATAATAATAATAATAATAATAATATATATATATATATATATGGCTAAATTATAGAAAATTCTTTTGTAATATCTCGCTTTTTTACTTTTTCTTCCTGTCTTTTAAAAACCTACATTTTGCCCCCTCGTAATTACCGAATTGACTTTAGGGGGCAACGGAACGGAGAAGGTAAATTGATGAAAATATCCTTATCTTATATTGGAGGAAAAAAGTAATGGAGGAAAGAGAAAGAGGTTTAGATTTATTTTCCATCATTTTTTAAGAGTATTTTGGGTATATTCAATAATATTTTTTAAAAAACTAACGGCTCATTCACGGAATCGTGACGGCGGGGGTAAATGTATATTTCGGTAATTACGAATGGGCAAAATATAAGTTTTTAAAAAACAGAGGGCAAAATGAAAAAAGGGGATATTACAGAGAAATTTTCTGTAATTTAGCATATATATATATATATATATATATATATATATATATATATATATATATAGTCTGGCTACTATACTATTAATAGTACCAAGTTATTGGTGCTATCAAGTTTTTCACCCTTAGATCAATCTCTTTGATCATTTTTATCCGTTAGATTTTACTATTTTTCCAACCACTTATTAAACCCAAGGAGCCCACTATTATCTCAACCACATATTTTTTAATCCAAGAATTAAAATATTAATAGCACCAATGACTTGGTACTATTAATAGTATTCCAGTGTAGCTCTATATATATATATAAAGAGAGAGAGAGAGAGAGAGAGAGAGAGAGAGTTCAGTTACTATACTTTATGAGTACGATCGATTTCATCTCACGAATTATTTTTGATGATAGAGTTTTCGAATCGACGATTCATACCCTAAAATATGATTTAGAACATTTGAAATTTTTTAAATCTAAGTTTCATAATTTTTCGAAATTAAATCATTATGATCAAAATATCTCAAAAATTAATAATTTTTAACGGTTGATATATAATGCTTACTAGTTTAATAGTGTAGAATCAATCGTCTCTATTGCAACTGGCAAAGGGTTTGGTGGTTGATATCCGATACCCGAGCCGAGTTCGAAGTTTAATTAGTTGCTTTACATTTCCAGCTAAATTTATTTCAAAAATAAATGAAGCGAGTAGCATGCTATCTTTCTCTCAAAAAAAAAAAAGTTTAATGGCGTAAACGAGTTGAATTTTTCATTTTATACTGACTTGATGAACTTTATTATTATTTCAAAAAATTACGAAATTTAGTTTCTAGAAGTTTAAAATATTCTATATCATATTTAATATTGTGAATCATCAATTCACAAGCTTCATCATCGAAAACAACTTATGAAGACACCTGTATTTTTTTCCAAAAACAACTTATGAAGACACCTGTATTTTTTTCCAATAAAATTTAATATTTTAATAAATACAAATACAATTTAAATGTGAAATTTATAGTTAAATAAACGAAGAACACGATAAAAAATCAATTTATTCTCCTACAATATATATTAACATCTCTTTTATCTCATAGAGATAATAACCGTCGAATATTGCTGATTTTTTTAAAAAACTATATTCACATCCATTTTTGGTTTTTTTTTTTTTTTTTTTTTTCTCAAATGCGAATTCGAATACGACGGATATGTGTTGAATGCTAAATTATGATATTTATAGTAACAATCTTATTTGAACTTATTTATAGTAACAAAATTCTCTGGGTTTACCAATGGAAATAAAACATATACAACTTATTTGAACTACATATCATTTTGAATTAAATATTCAACCTTTTAAAATTTTAATTTTACTATTCAATCTTTCATATTTATTTAATTTGAGTTAATAAACGATACTTTTACGTCGAAATTTAAATGCGCAATTTATTTTTACAGATTCAGTTAATATTTCAAATAATTCTCATAACTATAAATTTATTAATGTAGGTAATTAGCTTAAATTTTAAAATAAAAATATTATTAATCGACTCAAATCAAAAATTTTAAAAAATTAAATAGGTGATTCAAAATGGTCCATAGTTCAAAAAAGTTATTTTTTAAAAAATATTCCTTACTAGTTCATAAATATTTGACTCCGAATCACTCATTTTGTTTAAATATTAATGACAAATTATAAAAAATAATGGATAAGCTACAAATTAATTTAACTAATTCAAGCATTTTTTTATATCAATCTAAATCAAGTGAGTTAATTTTTTTTTTTTTTTTTTTTTTTTTTTTTTTATATATTAATAGCATATGCATTTTATACTTATATTTTTAGTTCTATGCCTTTATATTTTTATTAACAAAATTATCATCAAATATTTTTCAAATTATGCAATTTTGTTTTCAAACTCCAAACTTTTCGATCTGGTCAAATTTAATCTGAATGTTGAATGTTTATTTATTATACAATTAATGCTACTTCATATTTAGATCCATTAATTGTTCTAAATTTATTTATTAATAAATATTTTTGATAAATTTTAAATTTATTTTTCTAAAATCACTTAATTCTAAAAATTCTCGGAGTTGCGACAATTATATATATATATATATATATATATATATATATATATATATATATATATATATATATATATATATATATATATATATATATAAAGTAAAATTGCATAGAGACCAATCAAAATAAATTTTATCAAATTTAACAATTCGATTTGTTATTAACTATTAATTGATCTAAATTTATTTGCCTAAAAATAATTAAAGTTATTAATTTGATAAACTTTTCAAATTTTAGTCAAGGGATTACCAATAAAGAAAAAAAAATAATAATATATTTTTTATAAACATTTTTTTAAAAAATATATTTTTTAAATATTCCTTCGTTCTTCAAAATTATCCTCACTGTTAATTTTTGTAAAGTTATCCCCGCTAAATAGAAAATAATTTTTTATCAGAGTTAAAAAAAATTAAAATATTTATTTTATCCAAGAGAAAATAAAAAAATATTGATAATAATAAAAATAATATTTTTTTAAAAAAATATTAAATTATAGTTAATTTATTAGTTATTTTTTAACTGAATATAAATAAAAATATGTTATTCTAAAAATTTTAACTATTAAAAAAATATAACTATAGTTAAGTAATATGATAAATTTACCTCACTCACTAATCAAGATTAAATATTTAATATATGGTTAACTATATTTTTTTTAGTAGCGACATATATGAACAACTTAGTAATTTTGAATGAATAAATATGAAAGTTAAATTTTATAGAAATATATATGATATTTGATATATATTTAAAATTCGACAGGAGTAAATAAAAAAAAAAAAAAGAAAAATTTTTTGAAAATTTGAGGGGTTTCCGTACATATTTGGGGATCTATTTCACAAATAGATATAGGTGAGGGGTCTCCGTACGATTTACCCGAAGCTCGTTCCCTCCGGCGCGAAACCCCCGCCATTTTCCATTTAATCCCTCGCGCGTTACCCCTCTCCTCTCTCTCTCTCTCTCTCTCTCTCTCTCTTTCTCTCTAAAATGGATCCCAAAACGCCTCCTAGGGTTTGGGAATCGGGGCGCGGAGATGGGCTCGGACGAGGGGAACGAGAAGCGCGGAGCGGGGGCGAGGGAGAGGGCGAGGGCGAGGGCTTTGGGGGCGTGGCTGCGGCGAAGGTCGCGGCGGACGCAGGCGGCGGTGGCGGCGGCGGTGGGGCTCGCGGCGGCGGCGCTCCTGGGGCTCGTCGTCACCGACCATGACCTCATTGCCGCCGCCGGCGAGGCCGTCCACGCCGCCGGCGTCGGCGTGCTCGTCTACAAGCTCTTCAAGGAGGGCACCTGCGCTGGTAATGTCCCCGCCCCTTCCCCCTCTTCGCTTCTCTCTCCTCCCTCTTTATGCGATTGGGATGTTGTAGAGGAGATCTTTGTTTGATGCACTTTATTTAGGCAGCTTAGATTCGTTTTGATGCGAGTAGCTGATATTTGGTTTGATTCATTTGATGATTATTCTGCAGCAAAATTCGCGCGCATTGAGTGCTCTAACGGACCGTGATTCACATGATATGCTTTGATTTAATCTAATAAAATTTGTTTATATAAGCGGCACGTCGAGTTTTTATAAGGGAAGATGCATCAAATGGCTCGAATTATATGAACTGAAAGATTAGATAGCAATATCAAAATTGGGCGTAGTTCAGTTAATTTTTTGACATTTTTTACCTTTTTAGTATAATGGATTGAGAAGAACCTGTTACAAAAAAGTTTCAATTTTATTTTGATTTAGGGGGTGTTTGGTTCCTAAAAATATTCCAAAAAGTAGTTTTCTGACTGAAAAAGTATTTTCATCCCTTTTTTCTTAGGACAAATAGTTTTCCTAGAAAAGTTTTTTTTTTTTTTTTCTTTTACCAGATTTCATGGAAGCGTCTCCTTTTTGTTTTACCGATTTCTTATTAGGAAAAGAAAAACTATGCAAAGAGTGTTTTCCATGAAAACTTTTCCTTTTTTTCCTTAGAAAACAGTTTTTCATAATTTTCCTCAGAACTAGAGGCCCCCCCTTAGGGAAAATATGGTCGCTTGTGATTCCGAATTTGCTCATTTTGGATATAAACATAGTACTGGTTAATCTTATTTTCTTACTTGATAACTTCATTATTACGTGCACTGAATGATTCATTAGAAGGTGCACACAAGGGGGAAAAAATTTAAAAAAGAGAAAAAGAAACATAAATTGTTGTATTGTTACCTTAAGTAGCTGTAATTATAACTACTGTTCTGAATGGAGGAAACATAACTTGCTAATTATTTTATCAGTTTGTCCACATGCGTTTTATTCCCACATGCCTGCAATTATGGGAGTGAGACTTTTTATTTTAGCTATTATTGGTGATATCAGTTATGAGGCATGAAAAATTTGCGAAAGAAATTTTTATGAACATTTGCTAATGAAACTGACGAGTAATACAATTTAGTGTGGGTTATATTTTAGATACTGAAAAATGCGTCATGTATAGAAATACGCAATCTAGGTTGGTTATTGAAGTTATTCGTTCTGTAGACTGCTGGACTTTGTGTTAATAATTTTTTTCATTTTATGTTGTTGAAAATTCTTTCTAGTTGCTAGTTATTAAATTCTTGCTACTGTTCTTCTCTATATGGTGTCTGTTGCTCATCGAAATAATTATTATACTGTATCTATTATTTAGTCCCTGCTTTTGCTATCACTGCGTATTGCAAGTTTGTGACCATTTCCTTAAATTACATGGCAGGACTCTCCTTGAAATCTCAGGAGTTAACAGCAATATTTTTAGCTGCGAGGCTCTACTGCAGTTTCATCCTCGAATTTGATATACACACATTTCTTGATTTTGCAACACTAACAGCGACTTTGTGGGTTATTTACATGATTCGGTTTGTATTGCGAACAAGTTACATGGAGGAGAAGGATAACTTTGCAATAAAAACTGTGGTATATGAAATCTTCACATACTGCATACTGCTGTAGTCAATTTCTTTTTATGTTATTCTATTTGCAACTTCTGGAACTTCTCATCTATCTCTCTCCCTCTGTCTACCTATAATTTGATTGTATATATGTTAGAATAAGAAGAAGCCATTTGATGCATCTTTGGTTCCAGAAACAGTTCATAACTAAATATGTATTAAGCAATAATCTCTAAAGGTTTATAATCCGTTATTACTGCTACTAATGACAGTAGAATGGGTTCAGGTAACGCCATGTGCTCTTCTAGCCGTTTTCATCCATCCATCCTCAGTTCACACTCTCAGCAACAGATTCCTATGGGCTTTCAGTGTTTACCTGGAAGCCTTTTCAGTTTTACCGCAGCTTCGAGTGATGCAAAATACAAAGGTTCATGTGCAAATTTGTAATTTTCTTCTATTTCTTCGATTACTTCTTTGCTTCTGTTAAATAGATTTTTGCTAAATTATTATCATTTCTTGCAGATAGTTGAGCCATTTACAGCTCACTACGTGTTTGCCCTGGGTGTTGCTCGATTCTTGAACTGCGTATATTGTGTCCTTCAGGTATCATAGAGTCTATTAAAAACTTGTTTACGTTTTAGCTAAAATCTACTCCCTAAAATTTTACCTTCAACTCCATCCTCATCAAATTTGGGTTCAAATTTCAAGGACTTAATTACTAACATTTAACCCTTTGAGGATAAATTGAAATCCGTGTCAGACTTAGGGACCTAACTTGTTGTAATTCAAATTCTAGGGCTGAAATTGAAATTTGGACAAAACTTCCAGAACTAAAATTGTAATAAACCCCTTTATTTATCCAGTTTTAATATACTGATCTGTTTGTTGAACCATCAGAGTGTTCTGAATTACTTTTGATTTCTACAATGTAGATTTGTCGAAATTTGCCGACACAACTTGTCACGAAACTAAGGATTTAACCCTCTCAATGCCTTCTTTTGGAATCATGCGTGATTAATTCTGCATGATATGGTGTTGTGGTGTTAGCTTTTCTTTTTTTGTCTAAATATTTTTTATTTGTCTTTTTTTTTTTTTTTCTTTCTAGTTTTTCAGTACACCCGGCTTCATAGTGTTTATATTCGGACATGGGCCATGGCCTGGAATGGTCCTTATTGCGGAGATCGTCCAGACAATAATCTTGGCAGACTTTTGTTATTATTATGTGAAAAGGTTAGTTCTTATCCTTCAAGGGAGGTAGAGCAAGAATATCTTTTAGTTATGCATGTTGTGCTTCTTTTTTTTTGGCTGCATCCGCTGAATTATAAATGTAGAAAACTCCCTATACATACAGTCATTTTCAATTTGTCCTCCGTTAAATGCTCCCACTGATGTATTAATGTAGACAGAGGAGAATCAGGCACTATATATATAGGTTTTAATATTTGAGGTGGCTAATTGAAAATTGTGATATTTGTATGAAGTTTCTTCATTTTAGCCTTTATTTTCCTTGTTTTCATTTGTATAAAGTTTTTTTTTTTGTCTTTTTATCTTGGAATTTTTTTTTATTGGTACAGTTTTCTCAATGGTGATCTTGTCCTGAGGATTCCATCAAACTTGGTATGATCAGCAACTATATGGATTGAGGCCTTCTCATCTGATTAGTCCCTTATCATGCGTTGATAGAGAAACTGAAGCATAAACCATCAGTAACAGGTTTCCATTTCTTTATTTTCCCGGTTAAGTACAAAACCTTTCTAGCTAAACTAAAGAACCTCTTCGAATACGGTTCGAACACAGTATATGAAACCATTAGTAGGATGTTCGCATCTTTGTTCTTCGGCAAAACAAAAAGGAATCCCCATAATCCACTATTCTGCAGTTATCTACTTCTATTGATAGACACCATCTGAATATTTGTTATGCAATAAGCAGCATTTTATTTTACTCATTGAAGGATTACATATTTATTTATTTATTTATCTATACATGAAAGCACAAACTTATTCTATGCTGAGTAATTATAGACATGTATATTACAAGGTGAATAATTATGTATGGTCATATAAAGGGTTAATTGTGGTTATAGGGCAGTGTTAGCTTCTTTTTAAGGGCATTTAGGGCGGCCGCCGTGAGTCTTCATGTGGGCCCAGCAGGGGCACTTTTCTTTGTTCCCGGAGGTTCCAGGGGGGGCGCAGTGGCACCGCTGGCAGCAGGTGTTGCACGCCCTCAGGTACATCTTTGGCCTTCCCGACTTGCTGCACCGGAACGCGCACTTTGCAGGACAATCTGCAAAAGAAGAGAGAGAAGTAAATAAAAATAAAAGAAAAATGAATAAGAACATAAATAATAAAAAGAATAAGAAATAATCTTGAACTTGTGTGGCCATGTTATACTTCTCATTATTGTCGATTGACTAGTGCTTATAGTTCTGAACTTTGTTTTGAAATCCCAGATCTTAGAGTGTTAGATTCAACATACTTATGACCATTCCCCATATAAGAGTAGGAGATTGCCTCTTTATAGTGTAAATAATAGTATTACGGTGAAGAACCTTTCAATCTTACAATAATTTGTTAGAAGTTCACATATAAATAGTCCCACATCGGATAATTAATAAGAGAGTAAAAGGTTAATATATACTAGTGGGCTCAGATCCAATAGGCTCAAGGTTTTAGGTTGAATCAGCTATATTAGATATGTCACATCCTTGGGCTCGTGTGGGTTTGGACTGGACCTGAAAACTCTTGAACATACTTGAATACTACTCAAACTCTTCGTCCATTGAGGGGTCAATGCTGCTGTTGTTCTTTTGGCTTTACCAATTTAACCTTCATTGTTTCGATGAGTCATTTCTTGGTACAATAGAAGATTCTATTAACACTTGAAATCTCAGTTATTAGAGTCTGTTGTGGAATTATTTTCTGAGGAATGGGACATCCAAGATTATTATTTTCAGTGTGATCTAGCCTTTCGAAGGTTTTTCTCATTTTTTTTCCCTTTGAATAGAATTTTTCCAAGACAAGTACAAGTCCTTATTTTTCTTTCGTATGCTCACCTTTCTATTGCAGGATGAAACTGCTCATTATTCACATTCTGATTAGAGTTGGTGTTTGTTTAACACAAACTACCTTTATAATTACATGAGCTCATTATTTTCTCACACACACACACACACACACACACAAAGAACAGTTACTGCAACATATATTATCAAACATAGTTTTGTTGACTTGTATTCTTAGTTTCTTAAGGGCACTTAAGGCGGCCGCCGTGGGTGGTCATGTTAGCATAGCAAGGGCAAACATCCCTGTTCCCTGAAGTCCCCGGGGGCACGCAGTGGCACCGCTCGCAGCAGGTGTTGCATGCCCTGATACACATCTTGTGCCTCCCGGCCTTGCTGCATCGGTAGTTGCACTTTGCCGCACAATCTGCAACAGCATATATATGCATTCTCATGCTAGCCATTGAGTACCATTTTAAATCTAGGTGTTACAGTGCTTGTGTTTCTTTGTAGTTTTCATTCATGGGGGGGCAATTATATTTTATGATTTGTTTGTAACTGGACCATTTATTTGATTATTCTGACTAAATTATATCGCCTTACCTATCCCCTCAACTCCTTGTATCAATGGTCCATCAAATGTGTTCATCTGCAGATTTAAAAGAGAAGGATCAGTAATTTCTTAGTATTAATTAATGAAATAAAAGGTACCCCTGTTTCTGTTTAATGGAAAAGAAACGGAGAAAGAAAAATAAATTGCGTGGATTTGATGATGAGAGAATAGAGTGGTCTTAGAATCCTAATTAGCGGCAGATAACAGGAGAATTTAGAGACATTGGGTTAAGGAAATGATATTACTAAATGCATTGAAGGTAGTTGAAAGAAGCCACTCTTGCTAGCTGAGCTGCTGCCAAGATTTTGAACTTGAGCTGAGCTGAAGGTTTTGCTTCTGGCTTCAGCAAGAAGCTGTTGGGGATAATTACTTACCTCATATTTGGCCTGCTTCTAATTCGTAGGTTCAATACATCTTTCGATTTTACTACGGAAAGAAAACATTAGATGACTAGTTCTATTTACACAATTATGCTATAGTAAAGGTCTGTTTGATTACATACAGTTGCTAGTATATTCCAGATAGCTACTCAAAGTACAAACCACTAACCTCTACCAACAGTAAGAGGAGGAGCACCGCAGAGAGGAACCCGGTCTTAGTAGCCATGAGAGATAATAGGTGTTAAGAGAGAGGGAATATGAAAAGGATGTGTCCTTCTTATAGGCTTTGTGTGGGCTTGGGGATCCCGTGGGTATCGTGGGTCACGGATTTTACATGCACTTAGTTTCGTGGGGGGATCCGAAACCCAACTTCACCAAAACATTCCCACACGTTTGTACTCAGTAGCCTTTCTTTATTATATCCATTGGATTACCCAGTTACTTAACATTATAAGAAAAAAACCATTATGAAGAGAGTTACTCTTTGACGATATTTGAACGGGTAATCAATTCGTATAGACATAGTATTCACCAAATATCTCAATTGTGATTTGGTTCAATTCGATCTCTGCCGCAAGTATTCTCTGATATGTTTGCATATATAGCGTCTTATTGTAGTAAAAGCAAAAATTAAAATCATACTGTTTTACTTTCGAGGACTGACAGCTTAGGGAATGTTTGGGTGCATGCATTTTAGCGCACGAATCTTGACTTCGCGCTAGCAGGTGTGAAGTCAGGATTGTTTGCCATACCGAAACTCAAGACCTCTCATATTCCATACCAGTTTCTATGTGCACATCCAAACAAGCCTTTTTTTCAGCTTTGTCATATTAGAAATTTTAGAATTTTGTTTGTTAAATGTCTAAATACTGTTCTTATGACTTTCAGAAGCCGATCGAACCGTGGGCTAATATTACTCTTATATTGTTTTCCCTTAATCATTGAATAAATTTTCAATCAACCATGTAAGTATTTTGTTTATCTCTTTGTCTAGGCAATAAGTTAATACTCCTCCTACAGTACCTGCCGTGTCGTGCCCATGGGTGCTGATATTTTGTTGGCACGATGCGATACGGTAGATATGGCCCGTGCTGATGAGCACTTAAATTCTTACTTATAACATGTGTTTTTATCGTTAATGAGCTTAGACTTTCTACATTTTTATCTTGGAATCCCTTCAACTAAAGGCTTAAATTCAAACTTTGCAAATTCTACTTGGTTTCTTTTTTTTTTTTTTTGAGAGAGAAAGGTAGGATGCTACCAGCTTCGTTTATTTCTGAAATAAATTTAGCTGGAAATGTGAAGCAACTAGGCTTCGAACTCGGGACCTCGGGTATCAACCACCAAGCCCTTTGTCACTTGCGCTAGTGACGATCGATACTGCTGGAATTCCAATGGTCTTACTTTTTTTATAGTTTTAGCCCTCAATTGCAATTATCTGTGACTCTCGCGGAGTGCTATTATTATTAGGTAAAAACTTATGGAACTTTTATGAACTATCGACCATTTAGATTTGGATACTCAATCTTTTAAAATTCTAATTTTAATACATAATTTTTTAATTTGTTTGATTTGAGCATGTCAACGATACTTTGACTTTAAAATTTGAATGCGTTATTTGTCTTTATATGTTTAGTTAGTATATTTTATATAATTCTCGCAATTATAATTTTATCAAAATGAGTAATATGCTTAAATTTTGGAGTCAAAATGTCATTGACTAATTCAAATCAAACGAATTGAGAGGTTGGATAGTAAAATCAAAATTTTAAGTGATTGAACAACCAAATTCAAATATTCAAATAGTTTATAGTTCAGATAAGTTTCATACATTTTTTATCTCGTTATCATTATTGCTGTTGTTGTTATTATTATTAGCACTTAGAGGTTTTCACTAACTTTTTCTAGTTGGAACACACTTGTTAAGAGAAGGGGAAAAGTAATTTTAGTGGGGGATCATCTTTGGGTAAAGGCAAAGCTAAGGGAATGCCAACTTCTATATTCCAGAAAGTGCTCCTTCTCCTTAGTATACCAAAGCAAACACTTTGGCCTCGTTTGGTAACGAAAATTAGGGGGATAAGGGCTTATCCCCCTAGTTATACCCAAACGCAATTAAGGTCGGATTGAAACAGTTGTTCTTATTTTTCTGAAATAAGCTCGTATAAGATTGGAATTACTATTTCAGCCTTTTCCTGGAACACGCTTGTTCCCATTTGAGAATAAGCTTAATTAAATTAATATAATTTTAATTATTATTTTAACTCTTTAATTAATCTAATATTTTAATTAATTTAATTATTTTATTAACTAATTATTTAAGTATTTAGATAATTATCTAATTATTTAAGATAATTAAAATTAAAATTTTTAACATTTATAAATTTTTAAATTTTATAGCTTTTTAAAATTTTGAACTTTAATTTTTAATAAATTTATCATATAATTTTAATAAATTATATGATAAATTTTTTTAATAATTTTTTTTATATATAAGTAAAATATAAATTTTAATAATTTTTTTAATAAATATTTTAAATTAAATATTTAAAATCATATCAGTAAAATTTTAATCATAAATTAAAATTTTAGTTCTCTTTATTCTTCTTATTCCTCTTTAACTTACCAAACACAATTTTTTTTATATCCGGTATAACTCTTAAATCCAACCAAACAGAAATTTACACTAGTTTCTGCTAATATCATAATTTATACCTATCCCCGGTATAACTAAATTTTTCTTATCCCCGAACCAAATGCAGCCTAAGAGCGTTATAGATTTTTTTCGTTTAGATCCATCTGTGTTCTCAGTGTTCGTCTCTGATATCAATTATAACGATCCGATCCGCCATCAATAATAATTCGTTGGGTTTATATCACCGACCAAAATTATTTAAATCCAGTTATTATTAATAGGGTATAAGGCCTCTTATATTTTTAGTCAATTTTTTTTTCCGCATTCTGAAATGCATCACCTTTTGTCTTATAAAAGATCCAAAAACAATCTCAAGAGTTTGGCGCTTTCGAATATTTTGGATTACTTTTAACTACTACAATACCAAACCAGGCCTAATTGGTTTTCAATGTATTCTAGGGTTTTACATCTTGTGATATATGAGGAAGGTTCTTTGGCCTTCATGGGGGTAGGTATTACTTAGAACATTACAATATATAGTTGTTAACAGCTGCATAGCAATAAGAAAATTTGCTTCTTATAAAAGTTTGCTTCTTAGAAAAAAAGAAAAAGAAAGTAACTGAGAATTTGATGATATGAAGCTGGATAAATGATTCAATAAGTGGTCAAAATGGCCCCCTAATACATATCTTAATTAGAAGTGATATTCTCATTAATGTCCTCTAGCTGGTTTGTTGTTAAAAACTAAGTTTAATTTGTTTATGATGTAAGATGGTCTTTAGAAAACTAGAGAGAGAGAGAGAGAGAGATAAAGAGATCAAAAGGAGGTATAGAATAATTAGTTGGTAGTCCAAAATTTTTTTTTTTTTTTTTTTTTTTTTTTTTGAGAAAAAGGTAAGGTAACGAATCACCTTGTTTCGTTTAACTTTTAGAAATAAACTCAGTTAGAAATATAAAATAATTATGTTTCAAATTTGGAACAGCGAGCAGTCCAATGAACTGTTACTTTATTAAGTCATGGAGTAATTGATTAGTGCAACTGCAAAATTGACCAAAGTTAGAACAGGGTAAGAATGTTGACATAGTAATGGCTAATTGGAGAAACATTCAATTTTGTTATATGTATTTGTATACTATGTTTCCTATTTACTACTATGGACAATTAAATGCTCTTTTTGTGAATTTTATAACAGAAACAAAAACCTACTTAAGATACATAAATCAAGGATTAAAAACACGCGCGCGCGCACACACATCAGGGAGACATAATGAATTGAATAATTTGCTTCAAATATGAAATTATACAAGAATTTAAAGCACTCTAGAATCATCAAAGAACATTTGCAATGTTTTGGAAACTTGTAGTTCTCCAAGTACTTATTCTATCAAAAGAACAATCCTTTTCTTGTAGTCATAATCACGCGTAAAGTACAAGAATAAGAACAATTCAAAAACACCGAGACCCGCAAGAAGCCAATAGAAGTAGTCGAGATGCGCTCGGTTTAAGTTATTCGAGAACCAACTATCACCATTCTCGCTCGTCATTTGATCGATCGCGGAAATGAGAGCACTGCTAATAAAACTACCGATCCCCAGTATACTCATGTAGAGAGCGATGCCGAGGCTTCTTAAACCGTCGGGGACCTGATCGTAGAAGAACTCTTGCAATCCTATTACTATAAACACATCGGTGAGCCCGACGAGCATGTATTGAGGAACCAACCACCAAAAGCTCATTGGAATAATGGCGTTTGGCTCGTCGATCAGGCCGAAATCTCGAGCCGTCTTAAGCCTCTTCATTTCCACTAGAGCTGCTACTACCATTGAGATAAAGGATATTGTCATTCCGATGCCGACTCTTTGAAGCGTGGTGATGCCCGAATGTAGCTTCGAGAACTTCCGAACCAAGGGCACGAGAAATCGATCGTATACAGGGACGATGGCCATGATAGTGAGACTTCCGAAGCTTTGTAGAGCCGCGGGTGGAACTTGTAGGGTTGAAGTGATGCTTCTATCTAAAGTCCTTCCTTGCTTAGTGAAGAAGGTGGTCAATTGAGCAAAAGTGACGGCGTATACCAAGCTTGTCGCCCATATCGTGAACAACCGGAGCACTCTCTTAGCTTCTTCTATACGACTTTGTTCACATTCATCTTCCGTGGTCGAAGATCTTCACAATTACATTGGTTAGCAAAATTTGTCGAAAATAAGTAGTAAATTTCAGCAATCCTTATCAAACATATCATAAAATTTCACATAGGTCGCCATACAGTCCGCTCGGGTCGTCAAGTGCCATCAGATTTTCCTTACAGAGAGATAATGTTGAAGCCTTGCAGGCGATTCACGTTTCGCATCATCTCTTCGTAAGGAAAATTTAATGTTGTCTCTCGATAGCTCGACCTAATTGTAACACACAATGATCGCGAGGAATCAAATTTGAGAATCGTACTCGAGTGCTTTTAGAAGCATGTACTATTCACTCGCTCCCAACTTCATAGTCCTTGGATGTCTACGGTTTACTATTGGATTGTTGTACTAACATGAAGCAAGAGAATCGCATATGCTTCTAGAAGTTTATCCTAGCTCAACTCCAAATTTGATGATCTTAGTGAAATTTTGCTATATGTTTAGGTCGTCTCAAAGTAATTAGAAGTATAGAATGAACATACTCGTCTTGGTGTCTTTCTATATCTTCTCTCGGTCGAAGAAGGCTCACTTTCCAACTCCTTGCCAACGATACGAACGCCTTGCCTATTAGGGCGAAAGGGCTCTCTTTGTCCACTATATAAAATCTATACGTCTTTGTCCCAAGCAAGAAAAGAACAAGAGCGAAGGACATAACAATAGCAGGGATTCCAAAGCCGAGGCCCCAACCGATGTTATCCTGAACATAACTTAGTACGACAAACGCAACGGTCATGCCCGTGGACGTGACAAAGTACCACCAGTTAAAGAAGGAGCCTCGCGAGGCGCACTCATTCGGGTCATTCTGGTCGAATTGGTCGGCTCCGAATGCTAGTCCACAAGACTTGTCCCCGCCTTGACCAAAGGCCACAAGATAGAGGGATACATAGAAGAAGGCCACTTGAAAAGTTGAAGGTTGGCATGTCGAAGAATTCGCGGAGTCCATACATTTTGGAGGGTGAAGAAATGGGAGTGTGGATGAGAGAGTCAACATGCCGTAGCCCTGCGAAAAATGATCAATTTTTGAATGAATGAAAGGAAAATATTACTTGTGCCATTTGTAGGGATGACAAATTTTAAGGTTAACTTTTAAACTTTACCTCCATCTAAGAGTTGAAACATTCTATATATATAGTGCGTTAATTATACACTTTTACTCATCTAAGAATTGGAATAAAAAATAACTTATCTTTTTCTGAAAAAAACATCCAATTTTTTTTTTTTTTTTTTCTAAAACCCTTATATTTTTAATAAAATCAATACTAGTGATATAACTAAAAGTGAGTGCAAATTATACACCTCATTTATCTAAGAGTAAAAATAGATTTAACTTTCGACTGTTGAATTGGATGAGCTCAATAAATTGAGTAGACCTGCGGTCTACAATAAACTTAACGGCAATAGGCCCAATAATTGACTTAATATTTAGATGGATTGATTTTGATAGAGATACGTGGGCGCTATCTTTACGGTTGTATATTTCAAACAGCTAGAGTTTTTAAAATTAATGAGCAGCAAAAAAAATATATATATATATATATATATATCTAGTCCTTCATAAAATTTTTATATATTTAATAAAAGCAATGCTAGTGATATATGCAAAATCGAGTATAAATTATGCATCCTATTCTTAGATCAGATCAGGTTTTGAAATATTATTTTTATACATTATTAATGTGCTGACATACGTATTATGAACGACTTTAATTATTTTGTGCGAGGTTTTAAGATAAGCTAGAAAATCTTTCTATAAGATATCGCTTTTTCATTTTGCTCTCTAATTTTTTTTATTTTGAAAATTATTTTTACGGGGCAACAGGATTAACAGAATAGGTAAAATAATAATAATGCCCTTCTCTCGTTCCTCGTTCACCGCTCTCTCTCCCTCTCCCTCGCCCCCTCCTCGGCCGCCCCCTTCGACCTCGTCTAGGAGGTCGCCCCCTTCCCGGCCGACCCCGCCGCCTCCTTTGACCTCGTCCAGAGGTCTACCCGGCGACCCCTACGTCGCCGCCGCCGCCGAGGCGATCCCCACCTTCCACGCCTACGCCGCCTCCGGCGCCGCCGCGGGCCCCGTCGCCTACGCCAACTACAGCCGCGTCGAGGACTTTGAAGCCAACCTCACCGGGGCGTATCCGGCGGCGGCGATGGAGGCGGCGCCACCTGGCGGTGAAAGGGTTGGAAAGAGGATTTGAAAGATATTTTCGGTATTTCATCTAAAAAATTGATCGTTTACTCATGAAATGCTGACGGCGGAGGGTAAATACACAATTTCGTAATTACGAGAGAGCAAAATATAGATTTTTGAAAAATAGTAAGACAAAATAAAAAAATAATATATTATAGAAAAATTTTCTGTAATTTAATCTTTAAGATATTATATAAATTTCTCGATTATGAAAAAATATCTTTCCAAATATATGGTATTATTAAATAATATTTTAATAATTTAAAACTATATTTATTAAATTATTATAAACTATACATATAACTCCCATGTGTGTCACGAGGGAATGTGACGCTGCAACCTAACACAATTTAATTGGATACAAATTTAAAGGACAATTTTCAACTTTTAAAAAATTAATATTTAAAAGTTAAAAATAAACACTTCTTAATTTTTTTTTTCTATTTTTTTGTTTTTTAATCCTCTCCAATTTTAAATTTGAAATTATTTTACAAAAAGCGTTTCTAACAATCAGATTCATATTTCTACTATTTTATATCAATTATATAAAAAACTAAATAATTTAAACATTAAATTTAAATTCTTCTATCATTATTTTCAACAACCAATACTCCAACCAAAAATTTCATTTTTATATAATTACGAATTATTATTTTCATATTATAATGCTATATTTTTTTTTGAGTATTTTTATTTTTTAAATTATATTATTTTATAAATTATTTACTAATTTTTTTAAAAAAATTTATTATTTTACATCATATCAAGAATTTAAGTATCCATCGGCACGGACCGTACCGTGCCAACAAGATACCGGTACGATACATTCCCGTGCCGATAACACAATTCAAAATTTTTTTTTTTAAATTTATTAAGTAATTTTCTCAATAAAGTTCAAAATATTTGATAAAGATATATAATAAGTAATTTAAAAAATTTGTTGCTAAAGAAAATAAATTATGTGTCGGCACGCATGTATTTTTTATGACCGGTACTTATCGTCACGGCTCGGCACGCACCGTGTCGTACCGTGCCGGCAAATTTTCGGTACGATCCTGTACTACGGCACTTTTGCATCATATCTATCAAATTAAATTTTAACTTAAAAATAAAAAAAATTATTGATACGAACGGTGACGTAGAGAAGAGCGGCGATGGCGATGGTGCGGTAGCGGCCGAGGAAGGAGTCGGCGAGAAAGGCGCCGAGGAGCGGCAGCATGGACGCGGCGCCCGACCACGCATTCACGGCGGCAGCGGCGGTTGCTGTCGACTGCCCGAGCGGCCCTGTCAGGTACGTGATCAGGTTCGACGACACGCCGTAGTACGCAACTCGCACCCCGAACTCGAGCCCTGATGCATATATATATATATATATATATACGATGAGATCGATCAGGGCGAAAAATTTTAGTAAAAGAGTTAGAGGCAGTGGTCGTGCCCATGACGAACAGCGCGGCGGTCCGGCGGCCCGAGCAGGATCTGCCGGCGGGGCGGCCGCGGTAGTCGACGATGCCGATCAACGGCTCCGATTCCACGAGGAGAGGATCCCAATCCATTCCCGATCCCACTCTTCTTCTTCTTTGGCTGTCTCTTTCTTTTTCTACCTCTTTCTCTCTCTCTCTCTCTCTCTCTCTCTCTCTCTCTTCATTTTTATCAAATTTATTGACGTGCTAATGAAGGTTTAATTTAGGATGCAAATGGGACTTATAATTAACACATCTCTAGTTAATATTTTTTTTACAAAATATAATATTATTGATATTTATTATATTTTAATTTAGATTTATATTTATTTAAATTAGAATCAAATTCTAATTAAATTAGAATAATATAATATTTAGATTTATTGAGTATAAGTAGAATTTAATTAGACTGGAATACTATCGAAAGAGTCAAGTCATTGGTGTCATCAACTTTTTAATTCTTGGATTAAGAAATGTGCCATTATAATTATAGTGGACTCTTAGAATTTAGTAGGTGGTGGTTGAATAGTAAAAATTTTAAAAAACTATTATAATCTCAACCGCACATTTTTTTATCTAAGAGGTGAAAATTCGATAGAATCAATTGTTTGATGCTATTGATAGTATTCCAGTCGGACTGGCATATTTTTTAATCAAATGACTAAAAAATTAATAGTACCAGTGATAGTGTTATCGAAGTGACCGATAAAATTTATTTCACCTTTAAATATATAGGGTGTAAGATGTACACCTCATTTGAGATGTACACTTATCATTTTCCGTTTATAAATTCTAGATAAACTCTAATTGTAGCCTTATATTATATAAAGAATATTCCAGAATCATTAGTATTATTAGTTGCATCCGTGCTTTAACGAGGGTTAATTGCATATAACTCTCTATAAACATATCGAATATCCTCGTTAATTGCATATAACTCTCTATAAACATATCGAATATCAGATATATTCCTACAAAGTTTAATTTTTTATATTTATCCTTTCAGAAGTTCAACATTATTTATATATATCCCTACCGTCTATTTCTATTAAAAAAATCTAGTTAACCATAGGTTAAATACTTAATCTTGGTTAGTGAGATAAATTTATTTTTTTATCTTTTTAAATATCTTTGTATTATTTTTTGAAGGGACATTTTTGAAAGAGCAAAATTATCATTTCACATATAATCTGCTAAAAAATAAACAGTGAACTAGCGATAATAAATCGGAGGGATATATATGAATAACGTTGGACTTTTGAAGAGATAAATATAAAAAGTTAAATTTTGTAAAAATATATTTGCTATTCGATATGTTTACAAAGAGGCGTATGCAATTAACCCCTTTAATTAAAGAGCCGAGACTTAATTAAAGGCAAGTTGTGGTCCTGGCATATTAACTAGTCACGATTGATATTGATAGCGGAGCGAAGAAATTGACGTTGTTGAATTTAAATTATAATTTAAAATATTTAAATTTAATTATTATTATTTATATTTATAATTTTTTATAAATTTAATTGTAATTTTATAAATATCACAATCTCTTAGGCATGACGTTTTTGTCATCAAGACGATATGAAATTTGTCCCGCTAATTTTGTTATTCAGATTTTAATATAGTCTGTCATCTTATCTTTAGATTTTGCTTCAGTCAAGATTCATCATACACTTCCGACTAGTGATCGAGTCTGATACCAAATATAATGATCCGACCCACTAGCAATAATAACTCATTGGGCCCACAGCCCAAAATATTTTGGGCCTAGACCACATTCCAAAATGTTTAAGTCTAATTATTATTACTCGTATCCATAATTTTTTATAAAACCAATCACAACATCATTGGTGTCACAAACTCCTCCCGTTTAGGTTTGATATTCTAGTCAGCAAGTTAGACCTGACGTATTCGTCACCAAGCAATATGAAACTTGTCTCGTTAGTCTTGTCATTCAGATCCTAGCATAGTCTGTCATCTTGTCCTTCAAACACTTACTTAGTCGAGACTCGTCACACACTTTTGACTTGTGATCAGTATACCAAATGTAACGATCCAGTCCACTAGTAATAATAACTCGTTAAGCTCAAAACACTGGTCCAAAATACTTAAGCCTAGTTATTAATGTTGGTATCCATGATCTTTTATAAATTTAATTATAATTTTATTTTCATCCGATGTGAAACTATTAGGGTGCCACATATAGTGATGGTTTGTCCAAGGATTTGAATTACGTAAATCTTTGTGTTTTTTTTTTTTTTGAATCTATTTTTCGCAGTTTCGATTTAATAATATTTTATAAATATAAATAAATAAATTTTTTAATAGTGTTAACTAGTTATATATATAATTAACACCGCAACCATAAAAATCAAGAACATTAATCATAGCTACTAATAAAATTCAGAAATTTCAAATACATGATAAAGAGAATCAACTTATTTATATTTAATTTTTTAAACAAATATTATTTTTTAGAAATATTTTTTAAAAAATATGAACAACTTTCGAAATAGATTCAGAGTAGATCATGGTGTGGCGGATCGGCCGAATCCGCCTCAGATTAGAAAATTTATTATGTTTTTTGTTCTGAATCCCTGTTTATTTTCGTCCCTTCATTTCGGATCATAAAAATTATCCAGATTAATATTTAGAATCAGTTTATTTTCGTCCATTTATTGAAACAGATTGGAGCGGAAGCTCCACCAACTGATTATTAAAAATACAACCGTTTAAAATAAAAATTCTACATAAATGGATAACCTTATTTACTCATTCACCACCTAAATAAAATAATAATAAAAAAAATAATTTTTTTTATATATTTTTCAATATAACAAAAAAATGTGCAGTTGCCCCAAAAGTAAACAAGCTTGTGTGAGTTGCCAAAGCTCGAGAATAGTCCCACATATAGTAATTTTGACTAGGTATATAAGCTTAAATTAGATAGACACAATAATTAAGATTTAGTATTTTTGATCGGTGGATTGGATTTAACAAATTATTTAGTTCTAAATACAGTGAAGATAATAATAAAAACAGTTATCTACCGAATTAATCATGAGGTAAAAATATTATTAAAAAATAAGCCCACCACTTGGGTCAGTGATGGAGACAATTATGTAGGATGTAATGTGGGTCGGACCGCGGTCCATATTTTTCGGATCAAAACGGGCCAGGGACCGACTCGGCTTGGAATCCGGGCGGTGTCTTATCGGGCCGGATCTCTTAAGCATCCGCCTAGCAAAGCTCTTTGGTCCGGAAGGTGTGGGCCGTGCCGTGCTTTGGACCGACTTGTTAAAATTTTTATTTTAAATTTTCTTAAAAAATATACATAATTAAAAAATATAAATAATAAATTATTTCTATTTAATTTTATATTTTAATAAAAAAATAAAATTTATAAAAATAATTATAAAATAATAAATTTTTAAATTTTTAAAAAATTATTTATAAATTTTTATTAAAAAATATATATATTTAGAAAAAGGTTTTGGTGCAATATATCATGAAATTTTGATCCATCCACATTTCATAAGGTGCCATAACGACATTGGGAGGAGGGCTTGGGAGAAGGGTCAAAAAGAGCACTTCTCCCCGAGAGGCTCATGGGAAAAAGAGCCAAGAAGAACTCTTCTCCCCAAGAGTTGACCCCAAGGCCTAAGACAGGTTGCCTCGGGCCTTGGGGTCCGGGCCGTGCTGGCACGGCCCACATGGGCAGTGCCGTGCCGAGCCGAGGGCCTGTAGCTTGGCCCGGCACGGCACAGGCTTGTCACGGGCCGTGCCAGGCCGGGCCGACTGGCCTTGAAGGAATGGCCTAGCACAGCTCAAAAATTTGAATCGGACCGGCCCGGCACAAAGCTACAGTAACCATGCCGGGCCACGGTCCGGCCCGAAGTTGTGCCGGACCGAGCAGGCCACGGGCCATCCGACCCGTTCTACACCCCTATATATAACCCAATTAATCGAGCCGTGGGGTAATAGATTGAGTTGGTTATAATATAGATATTATGTGTGTATATATATTTTTCGGATTGTAATAGATTAAGTTGGTTATGATATAGATTAGATTTATAAAATATATTATTTGATTTTGAAGATAATTATTTTTAATATAAAATTTATGTCTATTTATATACGTACTAATCTAATTAGAATTGGTTGACTTTTTGACCGCATATTTTTTCATCTAACGATTAAAAACTTGATAGCACTAATGACTTGGTGCTATCGATAGTATTCTAGCATAATTCTATATATATATATATATATATATATATAGGCTAAATTACAGAAAACCTCCCTGTCATATTCCGCTTTTCCACTTTACTCCCCTGTCATTTAAAAGTCGACAACCTGCCCCCTCGTAATTACCGAATTGTGCAATAACCCCCGCCGTCAGTTGACCGTCAGTTTTTTTGAAAATATATTTTCATATACCCAAAATACCCTTGGGAAATATTCCCTAAAAAAAAAAAAAAAAAAAAAAGACTTTGAAAAAAAAAAAAACTTCGAAAAGAAAAAAGGGGAGGGCATTTTCGTCATTTTACCATTTCTGTCAACGTCGTTGCCCCCTGAAAACAATTCGGTAATTACGAGGGGGCAGGTTGTCGACTTTTAAATGACAGGGGGGTAAAGTGGAAAAGCGGGATATGACAGGGAGATTTTCTGTAATTTAGCCATATATATATATATATATATATATATATATATATATATATATATATATATATATATATATATATATATATATATATGAATGTATTTTGGCTAAAAAGAAAGATGAGCGAGGATTCTTGAGGTTAATTAATTAAAAATTTTTGGTCTTTATCGTTGTTGCACAGAGCAAGACGTACATGCACATAGAGACTAATTAATTATACTTTTGATTATCGTATATCAAAATAGGCGCAAATATGCTTGTTTAAGCAATTTCAAAAATTATCCTATAGTGTAAAATGTTGTTCGATGATATGCACTAAAGCAGAAAAGTTCCAAAGCGCTTTCAAAGTTTTTTTTGTCTTCCAAAACATAAGAGTGGGAGCTTTGTCGATGCAATTTCAAAAAGGATCAAAAAATTTTCAATAGTTTTTGTTTGCTAAAGAATCAAAAGCTCTAAATTGTTGTTTTTGTTTTTTAATTTCACCTACTACAGCAGAAGCTTCAAATCTTCTATTTGTCAAATATTTTATTACTGAGAACTGTAGCTAAAACAGAATAATCAACTATTTCTAGCGCAAATGGTAAAGAGTTTGGTGGTTGATACTTGAGGTTCTAAGTTTGAAGTCTAGTTATTTTACATTTTCAGCTAAATTTATTTCAAAAATAAACGAAACGGGTAACATGCTACCTTTCTCTCACAATATATATATATATATTGAATATAAAATATTATTTTTTTAACAGTTTAAGTTTTTGAAGAACAATAATTATTTTTTGGGTTAATTTCATATGGCTTCCTGTAAACATATCGAATAGTAAATATGTCCTTACAAAATTCAACATTTTATATTTATCCCTTCAAAAGTTTAAAGTTGTTTATATATGTTCCTACCGTCAATCTCCTAACCATATGTTAAATTCTTAACCTTGGTTAATTAGTGAGGTAAATTTATATTTTTAACTTTTTAAATATTTTTGCATTATTTTACCAGTTGGAATTTTTGGAGAGACATATTTGAAAGGGTAAAATTGATATTTCACATATATTATATTAAAAAATAAATAGTGAACTAATAGTAATAAATCAGAGGGATATATATGAACAACTTAGTACTTTTGAAGGAATAAGTATGAAAAGTTGAACTTTGTAGAAATATATTTACTATTCGATATATTTATAGGGAGTTGTATGAAATTAACTCTTATTTTTTATTATTTAACATAATTCGAGTAAAAAATTTTGAGTTTGAATCTCATTGTACTCCTAGCATAATTAATTTTCTCTCTCTAGAAAGTTTAAATTTTTGGACATAAATAATTATTTTGCATAATTTGACAAAATGTGATTGAACGGTATATTAAAATTAAGCACCATTTGTGAATTTGTGAAATTATTACAAAAAAAAAAAGACAACTTATGATACATGCATCAAGGATTTAAAACATAAAAATTAAAAATATAAACAAGAGGGAGAAAATAAATTGAATATTTTACTTCAAATTTGAAATTTTACAAGACTTTAAAGCACCCTATAATCATGAAAGAACTTTTACATTGTTGTGGAAATATGTACTCAAGATCATAGTTCTCCAAGTACACATTATATCAATAAACAATTTTCTTTTTATAGTCATAATTACGCGTAAAGTACAAGAATAAGAATAATTCTAAAACACCGAGACCCGCGAGAAGCAAATAGAAGTAATCGAGATGCGCTCGGTTTAAGTTATTCGAGAACCAACTATCACCGTTCTTGCTTGTCATTTCGTCGATCACGGAAATGAGAGCGCTACTGATAAAACTACCGATCCCTATTATACTCGTGTAGAGAGCGAGCCCGAGGCTTCTTAAACCGTCGGGGACCTGATCGTAGAAGAACTCTTGCAATCCTACTACTATAAACACATCGGCGAGCCCGATGAGCATGTATTGAGGAACCAACCACCAAAAACTCATTGGAATAGTGGCGTTTGGCTCGTCGATCAAGCCGAAATCTCGAGCCGTCTTAAGCCTCTTCATTTCCACTAGAGCTGCAACCACCATTGAGATGAAGGATATGGTCATTCCAATGCCAACTCTTTGAAGCATGGTGACGCCCGAATGTAGCTTCGAGAACTTCCGAGCTAAGGGCACGAGGATTCGATCGTATACGGGGACGAAGGCCATGATAGTAAGGCTTCCGAAGCTTTGTAGAGCTGCGGGTGGAACTTGTAGGGTTGAAGTGATACTTCTATCTAAAGTCCTTCCTTGCTTAGTGAAGAAGGTGGCCAATTGAGCGAAGGCGACAGCATATACTAAGCTTGTCGCCCATATCGGGAACAATCGGAGCACTCTCTTGGCTTCTTCTATACGACTTTGTTCACTTTCGTCATCCGTAGTTGAAAATCTATAAAATTATATTGGTTAGCAAAATTTCAACAATCCTTATAAAACTTATCATAAAATTTCACATAGGTCCATGTACAATCCACTCGAGTCGTCAAGTGCTATTGCATTTTGCCAATGGAGAGATAATGTACTAGGTAATTCAGCTGCCACATTATCTCTTCATAAGAAAATTTTAGTGTCGTCACTTGATCGCTCGACTTGATTGTAACACACAATGATCGCGAGGAAGCAAATTTGATTATCCAAGGCGAAATTTTACTACATGTTTGGTGACTAGTGGCGCAATTCAAGTCATCTCAAGGTAAGAAGTGTTGAGCGAACATACTTGTCTTGTTGTCTTTCTATATCTTCTCTCGGTTGAAGAAGGCTCACTTTCCAACTCCTCGCCAACGACACGAACGTCTTGCCTATTCGGGCAAAGGGGCTCTCTTTGTCCACTACATAAAATCTATACATCTTCGTCCCGAGCAAGAAGATAACAAGAGCGAGGGACATAATAATACCGGGGATTCCAAAGCCGACGCCCCAACCGACATTATCTTGAATATAACTTAGTACGACAACCGCAGCGGTCATGCCCATGGACATGACAAAGTACCACCAGTTAAAGAAGGAGCTCCGCGAGACGGACTCCTCTGGGTCATTCTGGTCGAATTGGTCGGCTCCGAATGCTAGACCACAGGGCTTATCGCCGCCTTGAGCAAAGGCTATGAGATAGAGGGATACATAGAAGAAGGCCACTTGATAAAGGGAAGATTGGCATGTCGAAGAATTCGCGGAGTCCATACATTTCGGAGGGCGAAGAAATGGGAGTGTGGATGAGAGAGTCAACATGCCGTAGCCCTGCGAAAAATGATCAAATTTTGAGTGCATGCACAAAAAGAAAATATTAGTTGTACCATTTGTAGGTAATTTCTAAGTTACTTGAAACCTAATGGCTTGTTGAAATGTTGATGAACACTAGTTGCAAAACTATGTTGGTAAATGAGGTTTCCTCCAAACTAAAAAGAAAAAAATTTTAAAAAGTTAATGTGAGGATTAAGACAAATTTATTAAGATTAAATAGTAGTAGTAGTATATATAATTGTGTGTTCAATATCCAAATAGGTTGATATGATACCTGATTTATATTTACTACCCAAAACTCATCTGCAATAAATCTTATCATTCTTAAATGAGTGATCATAGCGCTTTTCAAATAGATGAGAATCGATTCGAAATTAAGCAAAAAATAATGACCAAAGTTTTACAAAATTTATAAGAGATGAAAATAAATTTTTTTTTTTTTTAAAAAAAAGTGAACTAGTATTAATGTTGAAACTAACTCAATTATTGATAAGAAATATGTCTCACTTTGTTTTTTTCCTATTGGAGAAATTAACTTCACCTACCTTAGAAGGGACTTGATACATACACCAACTTGTGGAGTACAAGTAATTAATTGTGTAGAAAAAGTTGTTGATAATCCAAAATTGATCCAAAAGATTTTTGGGGTCCAAATCCACAGGCATTTCCCTTTCCCTATCAACCACCCATCATCATATCAATCTACCTTAACATGACATAGACTCCTAGACCTTCATCATGTTATAATTATTAATTGTCATTAGTGCAAGCAGTAAAGAACTGAGCAGTTAGTAGTTGAGATATCAAGTTTGAAACATAATTACTTTATATTTTTAGTTAAATTTATTTTTTTAAAAAGTAAACGAAACAGACAGTTGTTATCTTTCTCTCACAAAAAAAAAATAAATAAATAAATAAATAAATTATATCACAATTGTCCTTCAATAAAAGGACAGAAAAAAAAAAAAAAAAAAAAAAAAAAAAAGGTTTTGCACATGTTTAAGGACAATTGGAAAGAGATGTTCAATCACTATGTTGTTCCAACATTGGTTTCCAATGAACATTGTACAACCAAATACAATGAGATATCAATATTAATTCCATTATGAAATTGGATTGTGATATCCCACTGTGGAATTGGATTGCTTCTACATTATTAGGGTTTGATTAGTTATATAGATATAAGTTATAACATTGTACAACAATTCAATGAGATGTCAACATCCCATTATGGAATTGGATTATCTTAGAAGATACCATTTCCTCTTTCAACAAGCAAGCAAGGTGAAATTGTTTTATTTCTATAGTTTTTCCTTTATTCCTTATAATCTATAATAATAATAATCATAGCCAAACTCAACGCAAATTTTCGGAGAAAAATCAAAATAATATTTTAAATTTTGAAATATAATTTTTAATGGATTATTAACATGCTGGTATGTATATTAAGAAGCGCTTTGATTATTCTGCGCATGTAATATAAGATGTAGTGTCAATTTATTCACACGTCAAGTTTATATTTATTTTTTTCTCTTGAAAAATATCTTCTAAAATACTATTCATGAGTCAATTATATATTTATGGATTTAGTGACTAATTTATCTTCTAAAAATTGATATTTTCTTAATTATTAATACTCTAATTTAAAATATATTTATTATTACGTGTATTATGCTGACTCATTAATAAAAAAAAAATTAAAAAAATAAAAGCAAAAATAAAAAAGCAACATTTGTGACCAAAAAAGGGCGGTATAAAAATGTGAGCCATTTTAAAAATATACCCTTCATAATGTTTTTTAATTCACATTTTATTTTCTTTTCTTTTAACTTTTTATTTTTTTATTTAAGTTATTAGAGTCAATTAAGTTGAAAATTTTGTTAAATATTTAAGTTATTAGAGTCAATTAAGTTGAAAATTTTGTTAAATTCAACAAATTTAACTAGCTATTAGTTTCTAAATGTTTTAATTTCATTCGCTAAAAGTATATATTATCATTAAAAAATCTAATAAAATTGTTTCTGGATTCTAAAAAAAACTATGACAAAGCCAGAAATTAGAATACATAATATATATATCTTATAAAAAGTTATAAAATAAATTAAAACAAAAATTCCAAGTATAAGACACAAGATTTTTTTTTTTTTTTTTTTTTTTACGAATAAATTTTACTTCGACGCTTCATAAAAATTAATTTATTTATTTATTAAATTATTTGTGATTAATTAAACTATTAATTAATAGTACTCATTGTTAATTACGTTATTAATTAATATAATTAATTAGTTAATTAAATAAATTAAACTAATATTTAATTAATATTATAATATTAATTAATTATATAAAATATTATTATTTCAAAATTATAATTATTTTTATTTTTACTATTTTAATCTAACTATCTAAATATTATTTTTTTATTTTTTAAAAAATAGTAATTTTAAACTTACTTTTATTTTTACTTATCTCAAAAATTGTATACTTAACAATTCCGTACCTACTGAAAAAAATAAAAAGTCAAAATAATGTGAGTAAAAACATAAAGGACTATTTTGTACCTAATAGTTTGGGTACCTTTTCGTGTAGGTTTAACGGTCGTTGAAAAGGGTAAACATTAAAAATAATAATAAAAAAAAAAAAAAAAAAAAATTATTGGCTTATGAGTGCACTTCATGTAACGTACTACAAAAATGTTATGATTGAGTTATTAAAATTCTAAAATATATAGTATTATAATTTTGAATATTAAATTTTTTTAAAATTATTTAATTATATTTTAATAAAAATATTTAAAGATCATATCTATCGAATTAGATTTTAAAATTTTAGAAAAGAAGAGTTGCTATTTACCGTAGCGTAGAGAACGGCAGCGATGACGATAATGCGGTAGCGGCCGAGGAAGGAGTCGGCGAGGAAGGCGCCGAGCAGCGGCAACATTGACGCGGTGCCCGACCACGCGTTCACGGCGGCAGCGGCGGCGGCCGTCGACTGCCCCACCGGCCCCGTCAGGTACGTGATCAGGTTCGACGACACGCCGTAGTAGGCGAACCGCACGGCGAACTCGAGCCCTGATTTACACACATGTTCAGAATCCAATAACAGGGATCGTCGAATGAAAGAATTTTAGTGAGAGAGCAAGAGAGGCGGCGGCCATACCCATGACGAAGAGCGCGGCGGTCCAGCGGCCGGAGGAGGAGTGGCGGACGGGGCGGCCGCGGTAGTCGACGACGCCGATCAACGACTCCGATCCGGCGAGGAGGGGATTTGAATCCACTCCCGACCCCATTTTTCCTTTCTCTTTTGATGATAAAATTATATTTTTGGTGCCTATGATTGGTAAAATATATATATATATATAGAGAGAGAGAGAGAGAGCGAAGTATTTGGTGGGTGGGAAGGACCAAATAGAACAGGAGAAAAAGTAGTATTTGGTGGGTGGAGAGGTCCTGTTCTAAGCATGTATTATTATTATTATTATTATTTATTTTTTTATTTTTATTTTTATTTTATTTTTTTAAGAGTCTTCATCATTCGTTGCGAGAACTCGTTCTGTATTTAGTTTTTTTTTTTATTTTTTTATTTTTTTTATTTTTTTTATATTTTTAAATTTGGTTGTTTTATTTTTATAGTCGAATTCATATTTTTTATAAATAAAACGGTAGTATGCAGATAAGATAGTCGTTCCGCCAACATAGCGCACTGCAAGAGTTAATCACTCATCAGTGATCGTAAGAATAATTCTACAAAATTAGATTTTTTTTTTTTTAAGAAAAAAAAAAAAAAATGACTGAGGAAGGAGACGAGGTCGACGAGAGTAATGAGTAATGGGACAAACGCGCCCACCAAACTTTGAAATTGTATCTGCCGCATATATAATTATATGTGTCCCCCTCGATCTGTACACATATACATGTAATTAATTATGTATGCGACTGCAAAGAGATTGAGTCTGGCACGACAAGCTAACATCATGTTGCGTTTTAATTAATTTTTTGTGATTTAAAATTTATATTTTGATATTTAAATTTTTTTGGGCAGTCTAATATTAATGGATTTTGTCTGGGAGTTTAAATCTATTTTGATGTTTAGTCCCATATCGAAAATTCAGCACATGTAGAGTGGGTTTATTTAGTCCCTCTCTTGTGCGTGTATTGGTTTGAAAGTAAGAACAAGGCTTTTCCAATATACACACGGGCCGGGCCTGTGTGATTTTGACTTGATCCATTTGATTTGTTTTTTGCATTTAAAGTCTACATTGGAAACTTGTTTTTCGGGCTATCCAAAGGCCTTTCTTGGAAAGAGCTTTGTGGGTTGCCCGAGAAAGGACCCCTTGGAGCTTGTCTCCTGCGGGTTTTGGGCTCTTTAAATGGAGAGTAAGAGTGAGCTTTGTTGACTACTTGATCTATAATTTCTCTCCTCTAATTTACAGTAAAACATACTGAGATTTACTATTCTCTTTGAGTTTTTTTCTTTTTGTTGGATCTCCTAAAACTGTTGGGTTCGCTACGCACCATCCCGGAGTCGTTGCCGACGGGGTGGACAGTGATCGTTGTATCGCTAGGGTTGATTGCCGGAACCTCGCACGTGGAGGGACAATCTCGCTTCTAGAACAGTGCTCGCGCACGCCTCGACATTCACAGACTTCATCTAAACTTTGTTCTATAATATTTTAAGTTTAAATTAAGTTTAAATTGTTTAAAAAGAATTACTAAAAAAAGATAAATTATTTCCATCACAACACACTGATCATCTTTACCTGTTTTAACTCCCCTCTGCTCTAAATTCTGAAAAATAATTTTTATAAAATTAATTTTAATTTATAAAGTTAAATTTGATTTGAGCTGTAAAACTGTAGAACGTTTTACTGAGTTTAGATAAAAAAAATATTTTTTTAAGTGATTACGTAAAATAACTTAAAAATTAAATTCAAAATTTAAATATAAATATAAAATAAAAATAAAAATTTAAAATTTGAGTTTAAAATTAAAATCAGATTTTAACTATTTTTGATTTTATGTCTTAAAAATTAAAAAATTAATTTTAAAAATTAAAATCAAGTGTTGAAAATAATATTGTTAAATGCTATATAGTAAGCTAAAAATTATTTTTTAAAAATTAGTTCAAACACCCACTTAGATAACTTGTGTGGCTTCGTACTTTTATAATAAACTAAATTATATTTTTGATTCTCATCGAGCTGCGTGATATTTTGATTTTTAAATTTTAATTTATTATAATTTTTCGCTTAAATTTTTTTAATTATTTTAATTATTTAATTTGATTTACTAAATATCTATATTTTCCTAATGTGAAAGTGATATATTAATATTATAATTGACGACGCAACAATAATTAAGATACCATATTAATTCTACATTAGTGATATTTTAATATTTAATTAATTAAATTGGATTGTATAATTTAATTGCAACACTTTATAAAGTTAGGATTTGAAATTACAACATTTAAAAATGGGCGTACATCTTACACCCCATCCATTCAAGGGTGAAGGTTTCTCCACCCATCATTTCAAAGTAATGAATAAAATTTATCTCATTCTTAGATGGATGGAGTATAAGATGTACACTCTATTTGAGTGAACATTTAGCATTTTCTATTGGAGAATAGAAGTGTATTTTAGCCTTAATAATAATAATAATAAAAATTTTGTTAAAAAAATTATCAATACCACTTTTTTTTTTTTTTTTTTCCTTCATTTAATTTGGTTGGTGTGGATTCCACTGCCATTAATTCTTGAATCAAACCATTTGAATCACCATATCTTCCTACTTTTCTTTCTTTGAATTGAACTTGACTATTTTATAAATTCTCTTTCTTTTTTTTTCTTTGAATCGAATCAGATTATTTTTCAATTTAGAGATATAGATGAGTTGAGCGTGATTTTTCTCTTTGTTAGATCGATTTTTTAATCGGTTCTTTCTTTGGACCGAATCGATTCAATTTTTACTCTATTTTTACTCTCTTTTTCTCCTGAATCAAATCTTAGTTAGTTAGTTCGTGCATTATTCGTGAGTTATTAAAAATCCAAATTAAACAGGCCGTACGCAAATTTATCTCAAAAATTCAAACTAAAACGTAAATTTTTGAAATAGTTTCAATAATTCACAAATAATTCGATGGACGCAAATGATCTGGCCAAAAATTCGAGCAAATTTTTAAATAGTTCTAATATTCGCAAATAATTTTGTATGTATTGCATTGATTTTTACAGTGTCTGCTTTTTATGTGTTTTACTTATGATCTTACTATTCTTTTAAGATGCTCCCTTAATTAGTATTGTTTTTTCTAGAGGTAACTATTCAATTTAAAGAAAAAAAAAAGAGAAAAAGAAGAAGAAGTATGTTGTGACACCCCAATAGTTTCACATCGAATAGGAGTGTGGATGTGTTTAGGTATATATAAGACATGAACACTAGTAATAATAACTGGGCTTAAGCATTTTGGGATGTGGTGTGGGCCTAACGAGTTATTATTGCTAGTGGGCCGGATCGTTACATTTGGTATTAGAGCTAATAACCAACCGAAAGTGTGAGGCGAGTTTCGACTGAGCCTGGATCTAGATGACAGGGCTAGCGAGGCAAGTCTCACATCGCCTGGTGATCGTGGGCTGCTGTGTGTGTGTTTGGGCTGACGAGGACGTCAAGCCTAAACGGGGGGAGTTTGTGACACCCCAATAGTTCCATATCGAATAGGAATGTGGATGTGTTTGGGTATATATAAGACATGGACACTAGTAATAATAACTGAGCTTAAGCATTTTGGGCCGTGGTTTGAACCCAACGAGTTATTATTGTTAGTGAACGGTATCGTTATAGATGTGGTGCCTATTTTTTATAAGTTATTTTTTTATGCGTCGGATCAACGTGTATTTTTCGATGGTTAACGTTTGATCATATAAACGACATCGATTGTTACTGTTGACATCAACTTTTCTCGTTTGTTTCGTAATATCGACATCCAACTTTGAGGTTCATTAGAATAGCTAATTTATAGAGATAAAAATACTTGTTAGTTTTTTTTTTAAAAAAAATATCCTTATATTTCTTTTTCTAATTTTTGTATAATAATGAATTATACATTATATTTTTTATCTTCTCTTTTATGCTTTTGTTTTTAGTGGTTTATGTTTATTGCTCGTATCTAATATTTTTATTTTTAAATATCTTCAAATTTTTTTTGTCAAATTTTAGAATATTTCTATTTATATTATGTTGATTTTTATTTTTTTTATTGTTGGCTGAGATAACATTAATTTTTTACTAATTGATTTGATAAGAAAATTTTAGTTTGTACATATATAATGTGAGATAATTTTTTTTGTATTTTTAGATTTTATTTGTTTAGTATATTATATTTTTAACCTTACAATAATAGTTATTTTTCAGAATTAAAATTTTTTAAATAATATATATTTAAAATATTTTTTTATTATATTAATTATTAAAAAAATTATATAAATTTTTTATTTTAATAATAATCACTCGCCGCATCGCGCGAATTACTACACTAAAAATAACAAATTAAAGCTGAATATACCAAACTATTATATTAACTATTAATCACCATTTAGACATCTAAATTGTACTATAAAATTTAATTATAATAATCTAAAAAGAATTGTATTAAAAATTATAATAAATTAAGCTCTAGAAGTGACTCATAGTTTGAAGATTAGTGGTGCAATATAGCCTTGCCCCTTGGTGTTCAAACTATAAAATAATTAAATTTTAGTTTTTAAATTTTAATTTATTTTAATTAATTAAATATTAATATAATTATAATATAATATTTAAATTATTATGGGCATCCTCAATTATAAAGGAATGAAAAGAATGCTACAAACAAACGAAGAGAACAAAAATAAAAAATGGTGGGTGAGAAACAAATAAAATAAAATTATTTTTAATTAATGAGGGAAAGGAATTTTATAGATAATCCAATTAAGTTTTCTTTTTTTTTTTAATTATTTAAAACATCACATCACCACCTAATGTGATGTACTTGTGACTCACTGGATAAATCCAAAGCTATAAAGCTGATCTTTTTTGACTCTCTCTCTTTGGACACCTTTCAAGCACATGCCACATGGCAATGGTTCCTCAACAAATAATTTTTGATGGGAATGTATAAGTGTACATCCCCGAGGGGGTGTATATCTCACATTCTCATCCATCTAAGGATAGGGTGTGATGAGGGATCACTTGAGATGACTCCTAAAAGCTAATCTCATCTATTTAGATGGGGTGTGATAAGAGGTCATTTGAGATGACCCCTAAAAACCAACCCCACCCTTAAATGGGTGGGAGTGTAGGATGTACCAACCCCACCTTTAAATGGGTGGGGGTGTAGGATGTACACCCCGTTGGGTGTACACCAAGCATTCCTCAATTTTTATATATACATACAAGTACTTAATCTTTTAATTAAATTTATTTTTTAATTTATAATATTTTATTAATTACTCACTAAATTTAATATTATTATTCTAATCATATATTTTTTTTTATGTAAGAATTAAAAACTTATAAAATATAATAACTTGATATTTAAAAAGGCTATGCTACCTTATACACCTCATTTGGGGTGTACATCCTACACCTAAGCCCATTTTAGGGTGGGTGTTTATCCACTCGTCACTTCGAAGTGACGAGTGGAATTCACCCCACCCTAGGATGGGTGGGGTGTAAGATGTACACCTCAAATGAGGTGTACACTTATATATACCCTATTTAAAAGTATACAAGTTAAATTTTATATATATATATATATATATATATATATATATATATATAGAGAGAGAGAGAGAGAGAGAGAAAAGAGTTTCTATATTTTAAAAAATACAAGCTAATTCATATTTATAATTTTTTTATCATTGAATTTATATTGCGATTTGTGTTTTTGTAAAATCAACTTCAAAGAGAGAAAGAAAAAGTAAAAAACACTAATCCCAATTTAAATTCAATAGTAAAAAATTTACAAGTATTGATGGACTTGTGCTTTTAAAAACATATAAGCTTTACTCATATATATATATATATATATATATATATATATATATATCGTAGAATTACTATACTGTTATGAGTATAAAGCTCTTTGTGCTCATAACTTTTTCGCCCTTAGATGAAAGATGTGCGGCTAGGATGATAGTGGTTCCCTAAAATTTAGTGCGTTGTTGGTAAAATAGTATAAATTTTAGGAACAACTGTAATTCTAACTGCACATTCTTTCATCCGAGAGCTAAAAACTTATGAGTACGAAGGAGTTTTACTCATAAAAATATAGTATCCAGACTATATATATATATATATATATATATATATATATATATATATATATATATATATATATATATATATATATATATATATATATATATATATATATATATATATATATATATATATATATATATATATGGGGCTACCAAGTTTTTAGCCCTTGGATTAAGAGATGTACGGTTAGAATAATAGTGGTCTCCTAGGGTTTAGTGGGTGGTTGGTTGAATAGTAAAAATCTTAAAGGACCACTATAATTCCAACCGTACATACTTTCATCCAAGGATTAAAAATTTGATATCATCAATTGTTTAGTGCTATCGATAGTATTCCAGACGGACTATATATATATATATATATATATATATATATATATATATATATATATATATATATATATATATATATATATATATATATATATATATATAAAGAGAGAGAGAGAGAAGAGTTTATATACTTTCAAAACAACAAATCCAAATATGCTTGTGATTTTTTTATTATTAGATTTGCAGTGAAATTTATATTATTTATTTTTTCTTTTTCTTTTTTTAGTTGACTTTACAATAGCACAAATTTTAATACAAATTCAATAATAAAAAATTTACAAGTATAATGAGACTTGTATTTTTAAAAGTATATAAACTCTACTATATATATATATATATATATATATATATATATATATATATATATATATATATATATATAAAGAGAGAGAGAGAGAGAGAAAAAGAGAGACAAAAAGAGAGAGATAGGCTTAGGCTGGAATACTAAGGTCATTGGTGCTATTAAGTTTTTAATCCTTAAATTAAAAGATGCGTGGTTTAGATGATAATGGGTCCCTTGGGTTTAATGGGTGATTGGAAAAATCTAACGAATGAAAATGATTAAAGAGATTAATCTAAGGATAGAAAACTTGATAGCACCAAATGCTTGCAGGTGCTATCGATAGTATAGTAGACGGATTATATATATATATATATATATAGTGAGAGAGAGAGAGAGAGAGAGTCCGGTTACTATACTCTTATGAGTAAAATCTTTTTGTACTCATAAATTTTTGGCCCTCGAATGAAGGAATGTGCGGTTAGGATTATAATTGTTTTTAGGATTTATACTATTTCACCAATAACCTACTAAACCCTAGGAGGACCACTATCATTCTAACCACACATTCCTTTATCCGAGAGCTGAAAAGTTATGAGTATAAAGAAGTTTATACTCATAAGAGTATAGTAACCCTATGCTATATATAAGTTCGGCTACTATACTCTTATGAGTAAAACCTCTTTGTACTAATAAATTTTTAGCCCTCGAATAAAGGAATGTGTGATTAGAATTATAGTAATTTTTAGGATTTATATTATTTCACCAACAACCCACTAAATTGTAGAATTATTGGGTTGTCACATACTCCCTCGTTTAGGAGTGTATGTATTACTAGCTCTGTAATCTAGATCCAGACTCAATCGAAACTCGTCACACTTTTTTGACTGGCGATTGGCTTTAATATTAAATATAACGATTCGGCCTGCCAACCATAATAACTAATTGGATTTAGATCACAGTTCAAAATATTTAAACTCAATTATTATTATTATTAGTGTCAATATCTCTTATATGCTCAATCATAATTTTATTCTCATCCAATATAAAATTATTGGATTGCCATATATTATTTATAAAAAATTATAATAAAAATAATTAACTGCTTATAGCTAATAAAATAACTAGATTTAATAAAATTTTTATGCTTAATTAGTTGAATAACTTAAATAAAAATTTTAAAAGTCTTAGCCGTGTTTGATGGAAAATAAAATTTAGAAATATTTTCACTGCAAGAATTTCTACATATTTTTTTATCCATTTTAAATTTTTAAATCTATTATTTTAAGTGAGGTCGACTTATCAACAACTCGCGAAAGATAGCCACCAATTCGATATCAGATAATTTAATCTCTAATAAATTATATTTTTGGTTCTCAAATTATTATTTTACGCATAATATTTTGATAATATTATGATAATTAAGATTTTATATTATTTTTGTATTAATGATGTTGGAAATAGTAATTTATATTTAATTTTAAATTTAGTTAAAAATAAAATTTATTTATATTGATTATATTTAAAAAAATTTATAATTAGAGTAAAATTTATAATTATTCAAATTAAAATTTTGATTTGTCACCTGTTATGACTTAATAATTAAAAAAATTCGAGATGTAAATTATAATAAATTAAAATTTGAAAACAGAAGAGAAAGTGAAATTTTATTAATTTAATTAAAACTTTCTAATCTTAATAGCTTGTAGTAAACGATTCTAACACCAATATTTTATGAAGTTTGTAATTTAAAATTTATTTTATATAAAAATTAAAATAAATTATTTTCATTGTTGGTGTTTGATTTAAGAGATAAGCACTCGAATTTTCAATTCCAAGAAAAATCAAACCCTACCAAAATAATTTTCACCGTGGAGGTGGAAATCAACTTTCATTCTAGAAGAAATTTTAAAAAAAAAATTAATAATTTCTTTCGTTTTACTAATAATAATAATTACTTAATTTCAAATTAATAATATTTGATTTTAGATCATTTATAAATTTAAATTTAAATTATAGAATTAAATTTTGATTTTAATTTTTTAAATTTAAATTTAAATATAAGTTTGAATTGTAAATTCAAATTATAAGTTTATATCTTAATTCGATCAAATTTTGATTGCAAATTTGGATAGTTGATTTAAATTTTTATTGTAATTAAATCTTTTAAAATTTTAATTTAAATATGATTTCTCAATTCTTTATGAACCAAATAAATTGAGAGTTTTTATTATTCCGTTTTAAATTTTGATCATTCTCATTTTTATTATGATTCCGATTTTTATGTTGAACCAAACATGCTCATAAATTTTGATAATAGTAAATAATCCTAAACTTTCGAATCAGCGATATGTTCCATTAGACTCGATTTCAAATATTTTAAATATTTTAAAAAATAAATTTCATAATTTTTTAATATTATGATCAATCATTTGCAAGTTTAAAGGTGTAAAAAATATTAAAATCATATAAAATTTTGATAGAAATTTTTTTATACTATATAAATTAATATTAATATCGATCTAAAAATTTTAGTATCATATCATCATTTTTTATGAGATTTTTATTTTTAATCGTTAATTTTGAATCGTCTCGATCACTAGACAAATAATATTAAAAAATTATAAAATTTATTTTCTACGTATTTTAAATATTTTAAATACTTTAGATGAAATCTAATAAAGTCGATTATTAATTCAAAAGTCCATCGAAAACGATTTGATAACATAAAAATCTCAACTTTATTTAGGTTCGCATCGGTATAAATTTTTGAATCATTATTTTTGATACTTATATCTAAGATTATATTCATTTAGCATCGAATATATCTGTCATGTTCTAATACGAATTCAGATAAAATTTTAAATATTTGTACGCATTGACACATATAATGAATCCTCATAAATTATATTTGTTTAGCATCGAATATATCTGATATGTTCTAATACGAATTCGAATAAAATTTTAAATATTTGTACGCATTAACACATGTAACCGCGAGATTTGGCAATAGAAAAAAAAGGTGAGCTAATCCTCTTATGAGGATTCACTAGCGTCTCAGTATGCCTAATCTGAAGTCCATGTCAACTTGTCATGCAAATAAAACCTAAGCACAAATTTCGAATGATTAGTTACTAATCTCAAAAAATTAATAATTAACTAATTAATTAAGTAATTAATAGTACTATATTATTTGACTATTTTGCCCATACGCAATAGAACGTGGATAGTTAATATATTAGATTTGAGTGGATCTGGTTATTCTTATCCTATCCGTTTAAAATCGAGTAATGAATTAATGATCACATATATATATATATTATAAATTTTATTAAATAATTTATGAGTAAGTTATAAATATTTCATTATAAAAAATTGGCTTGTAATGAATTATATTTATAGTCTAATAAAAGTCATTTAAAGAAATAATAAAATATTTTAATACAAAAAAAAATCCGAAATTTGTCTTGAGCACAAAAGTCAAGAAAAAAATATCATACTCTATCTATAGGCTGCGTTTGGTTCGGGTAGAAGCGAAAATTAGTTATTTCGGGGATAGGTATAAGTTTAGGTACAAGCGTAATTTTATGTTTGGTTGAGTATAAAGGTTGTACCGGGATAAGAAAAATTGTGTTTGGTAAGTTAAAGAGGAATAAAAATAATAAAGGGGATTAAAATTTATAAAATAAATTAAAATTTTATAAATTTAAATATCTTATAATTTAAAAAATTTTAATTAAAAAATAATAATAATAAGCAACAGGCGGAACAACTGTTCCACCTGTGGGTTGGAACAGCTGTTCTACCCTTATACCGGAATAACCTGATATGGGGGGAACAGCTGTTCCCCCACACTTAAATACTGTTTGGATATAAAAAGAGGGATAATCCCCTTATCGAGTCGGGATTTAAAAATTATTCTTGGTTGACCTATTAAAAGGTTAGCTTTGGATAGGGTCCAACTCAAATATCGATATAAAATATTCAGACTTATACTCAAAATTTTAATTGATAATTTTTTTTATCTATATATTATTGGCTATTTATTTATGGATTAAAATAGCTCATCCTACCATATTTAACCATACAAATATTAAAATTTTTTTTTTTTATTTTTTATTTTTTTTAAAAGAACATGAGCCTTGAGTTTAATCCGACCTTTAAAAATTGCTAACAGTAGGAGAAGGAGCTAAATTAAAGAGTTAGTAAGTAGAGCAGGTACAAATCAAAATTTTTTTTAAAAAAATAATAATAATTCAGAGCGTCAATTTCAAAATAGGTTAAAATTTAGGGGGTGTTTATACATTTTTAACAATTAATTTAGGAAAAAAAAAAGAAGAGAATCTTAATCTCAATTCTTGCAAATTAAACCGATTCAACTCCAACGTGCTCAAATTGACCACCAACCGCACATGGTGGCTAGCCGTCGAGGCGTCAACGCACACTCTTTTTAAAGTTCCTTCCTAATCACAATCACAACAATAACAATAAATAATATTTTATTTTATTTTAATTATATATATATATATATATAGAATAATTGCCTGTGTATTCTTGAAATCTGAAGAAATATTTGATTTATCTCTCTTATTTTTTTCTTTTCAATATACCCCTCATACGTTACACCGTTATTAAAAATATCTCTACCGTTTTCCTTTGTTAAATTAACTAGGATTAAACTAGAGTTAAATAATAATCGGGGTTGAAAACTATCATATATATACCTATTTTGTCCGGGTTTAGAGTTTAGGGTTTAGGGTTTAGAATTTTTTATTAGGATTTTAGGGTTTAGGGTTTTAGGGTTTTAGGGTTTAGGGTTTTAGGGTTTTAGGGTTTAGGGTTTAGGGTTTAGAGTATATTTGAAAGGATAAAATGGTAATTTAACACAGATAACGGCAGCTCCAAACGGTACACTAATAAAGTTTAACTTCAGGGGTATTTTGAAAAGAAGTTGGAACGTAAGAAGGGTAGTTTTAATAGTAGCCTTCTAAGAGGGATAAATCTGAAAACAGATAAATTTTTAGAGGTATATAGGAAATTGTATATATAGAGAGAGAGAGAAAAAGAGTCTAACTATTATACTATCAATAGCACCATTCTTTCACCATTTCATTCATTAAATCATACTAATCCACCAATTATCTGCTAAATCCGTATTATTAATAGTATAGTAGTCGAACTATATATATGTATAGAGATAAAGAGAGAGTTTGGCTGGAATGCTATTGATAGCAAACAGTTTCGTTGACACTCATTTGTTTTCGATGAGGGAGATCCAAAACGACGATTGACACAGTTAAATATGATCTACACTATTTAAACTATTTGAAAATTAAATTTTATAATTTTTTGATATTTTTTTTTTATCCATCAAGTGAACATAAAAATAAACGGCTTAAAATGAATATTTCTCAAAAAGTGATGATAGCTAGGAGTCTTGTAATCAAGATCGAGAGTATAGATATTATTTTAAATAGTTTAAAGAATTAATTAATTTAGATTTTTTATACCGTTAAACGAGCAAAAAACTCATATTTATCATTAAAATTATAAATTTTGTAATTTTTTTATCATTAGGTCAATGACGTCGAAAAGATTTGAAATTTAATTTTTAGATACTTACAGTGTTCTAGATCATGTTCAATGGTGTCGATCGTCGATTTGTAAGTTCTATCATCGAAAATAAATGGGTGGCTACGAAGCCCGCTTACTACTGATAGCATTCTAGCTGGAATGCTATTAGTAGCAAACCGGCTCAGTTGTCACTTATTTATTTTCGATGATGGAGCTTTCAAATCGACGATCAGCACCGTTGAATATGATTTAGACTACTAGAAGTATCTAAAAATTAAATTTCAAATCTTTTCGATATCATTGACCTTATGATCAAAATGTTGAAAAATTTATAATTATAATGGTAGATATGAAACGTTTGCTCATTTAACTGTGTAAAAAAATCTAAGTCAATTGAATTTTAGTTGGAAAATTCTTTAAACTATTTAAAATAATATATATACTCTCGATCTTGATTACAAGACATCATCATTTTTTGAAGGATATTTATTTTTAGTTGTTCATTTTTGTGTCCATTTGATAGACAAGAAAAGAATATCAAAAAATATAAAATTTAATTTTTAGTTAGTTTAAATGGTCAACATCATATTTACGATGCCGATCATCATTTTAGAAGCTCCATTATCGAAAACAAATCGGTAGCAGTGGAATTCGTTTGCTATTGATAGTATTTCAATCCAACTCTCTCTCTCCATATCTTGGTGCTTGTAAGTTTTTTACCTTTAGATCTAATCCTTTGACTAATTCCACCATTTAGATCATGCTATTCCACCAACTACCCACTAAGCCTAAAGGGCAACTATCATCCTAACCATATCTTTTCATTCAAGAATTAAAAACTTACAAGCAACAATGACTTGATAGTTTTAAAAATATATAAGCTCAATTATATATATATATATATATATATATATATATATATATATATATATATATATATATATATATATATATATATATATATATATATATATATATATATAGTCTGGCAACTATGTTTGTAAAAACACCAAGTAACTTGTGTTTGTAAATTTTTTACCATTAGATCTATCATTTTGACTAATTTCATCCATTTGATCGCACTATTCTACCAACCATTCACTAAATTCAAGGGGTCCACTATCATCCTAACTACACCTCCTTTCATCCTAGGGCCAAAAACTTTCAAGCATTAATGATTTGGTACTTTTAAAAATATATAGGAGCTCAATTCATATATATTCATCCTAGGACTAAAAAATTTACAAGTTTAGTTGTACTTGTGCTTTTGAAAGTTTATAAGTTATACTCTATAGAATAGAGCATAGTTGTACTTGTGTTTTTGAAAGTTTATAAGATATATATATATATATATATATATATATATAGAGAGAGAGAGAGAGAGAGAGAGAGAGAGAGAGTTCGGCTATTATGCTTGTACAAGCACAAAGCAAATTGTGCTTGTAAGTTTTCTACTGTTAGATCTATCACTTTACCTAGTTTCATTACTTAAATCATTCTATTCCATCAACCACTCACTTAATTAATCCAAAAAAACCTACTATAATACTTTTAAAAGCATATAAGCTTCTATTCTACCAACCACTCACTTAATCCAAAAAACCTACTAGGATACTTTTAAAAATATATAAGCTCAATTATATATATATATATATATATATATATATATATATATATATATATATATATATATATATAGTATTTTTTCTACGTAGATATTTTTTCATCTGTTTATTTCTATCCGCTTTTATATATAGTATAAATAATTGAGTTTCTATACTTGTAAAAATACAAAGTCATTAATACTTATGAGTTTTTAGTCTTTAAATGTATGAATATGTGGTTCGAATGATAGTAAGTTTTTTGGGTTAAGTGGATGGTTGGTTGAATAGTATGATTTAAAAAATAAAATTAGTCAACGAAATAAATTTAAAGACAAAAAACTTTCAAACACCAAATATTTAATGCTCGTACTAGTATAACAACCTGACTATATATATATAGGAAAATGCTATGTGTACACCCGTAAGGGGTGTACATTTCACACCCCCACCCATCTAAGGGTGGGAGTGTGATGATGGGTCACTTGATGTGACCCGTAAAAAATATCGCCACCATTAAAATGGTGGAGATGTATGATGTACACCCCTTCGGGGTGTACATGTAGCATTGCTCATATATATATATGAGAAATGCTAGGTGTACACCCCTTTAGGGGTGTACATCCTACACCCCACCCCATCCTGGGGTGGGTATTATTTCACTCGTCATATCGAGTGGCGAGTGAAATTCACTCCACCCCAAAATATGGTGGGGTGTAAGATATACACCCCTAAAGGATGTATACTTATATATATACCCTATATACCTCTACACCCAAAAGTGGGTGTAGAGGGTACACCCCACTTATCCAAGGGTGGGGATCTTTTCACCCATCACTCGAAGTGATGGGTGAAAAGATCCCCACCCTTGGATGGGTGGGGTGTATGATGTACATCCAAATTTGGATGTACATCAAGCATTTCCATATATATATATATAGGAAAAGGAAAATGCTATGTGTACACCCCTTTCGGGGTGTACATCATACATCCCCACCCATCCATTAGATGGGTGGGGTGTATGATGTACACCCCTTTCGGGGTGTACATGTAGCATTGCTCATATATATATATATATATATATATATATATATATATATATATATATATATATATATATATATATATATAGTTGGGCTGGAATGCTATTGATAGCACCAACCCAACTTTGCCACCCATTTTTTAGCCTTTAGATCGCATTGAGATTTGTGCATGCTCTTTAATGAAAAAAAGAAAAAAGAAAAAGTAAAAAGAAAAAGTAAAAAGTAAAAAGCTTTTCTTTTTCATTAAAGAGCATGCACAAATCTCAATGCGATCTAAAGGCTAAAAAATGGGTGGCAAAGTTGGGTTGGTGCTATCAATAGCATTCCAGCCCAACTCTATATATATATATATATATATATATATATATATATATATATATATATATATGAGCAATGCTACATGTACACCCCGAAGGGGTGTACATCATACACCTCCACCATTTTAATGGTGGCGATATTTTTTACGGGTCACATCGAGTGACCCATCATCACACCCCCATCCTTAGATGGGTCGGATGTATGATGTACACCCCGAAAGGGGTGTACACATAGCATTTTCCTATATATATATATATATATATATATATATATATATATATATATATATATATATATATATATATATAAAGAGAGAGAGAGAGAGAGAGAGAGAGAGAGGGGGGGGGGAGGGTGGGGGGGTGAGAAAGGTAGAAGACGAGGAAGAAGGGGCGGGGTAGGGCGGGAAAAATGGATTCCTCCGATCCCCTCCTTCTGGCTCGATCGGAGCCGTTGGTCGGCACCGTCGACTACCGCGGCCGTCCGATCTACCGCGCCTCCTCGGGCGGATGGACCGCCGCCCTCTTCGTCATGGGTAAACCCTAAAACCTCCCACCACCCCCCAAACCTAGACCCTCTCTCTCTCTCTCTCTCTCTCCAGGTCCATTGATCCATTGATCCATTGATGATGATGATGAGCATTGATGATGGTGGTTTAGGTTTGGAGATTGCGGAGAGGTTCGCGTACTACGGCGTGTCGTCGAACCTGATAACGTACCTGACGGGCCCGATGGGGGAGACGAACGCGGCGGCGGCGGCGGCGGCCAACGCCTGGTCGGGCGCGTCGTCGATGCTGCCGCTGCTCGGCGCCCTCCTCGCCGACTCCTACCTCGGCCGCTACCGCACCATCGCCCTCGCCGCACTCCTCTACGTCCTGGTACCCTCATCAACCCTAACCCCCATTCCCCCCTCTCCTCCTCCTCCATTCTCTCCGCCTCTCTCTCTCTGTTTTATTTTTGTTGGCGGATCAGTCCCTGTACTTTTCCGATATTGCAGTGTAGTATGTATGTCCTTCTTCTAGTCACGAGCTTAATAATAATAATAATAATAATTTAAAAAATAGTTTAAGTTTTTTTAAATAAAAAAGTTTAGGCACAAACTTGCAAAATGTTTATATTTTATTTATTTTTAAATAAATTTTTTTTACTAATTATTTTAAAATAATCAATAAAATTTATTTTAGTTTAAAATAAATAAAAAATTAAATATACATTCTACAAAAATGATTGGTGAATTTGTTGGTTACCTACTCGATTCCCGATTCCCTTTGTCGTATGACTATAATTATTGTTATTTTTAATAAAAATAATAATAATTTTCTAATAAAAAATTATTTTTATTTTCCAAAAACGAAAAGAATAAAAAGGTGTGTATGACGAGTTATCGGGACGAGCCTTGATTAAAAATATAATTAATATTATAAAATTAAATTATAATTTCATAAATACAATTTATGCTATATAAAAAATTATAGAATTTTAAATTTTATATATCGGGTTTTTAAAAATAAAGTGTATAAATTTTACTTATATACCCGGCACAAAGTCTTTTTTTTTTAAAAAAAAAAAAAAATTATACTTAAATTAAAAGATTAAAGATAATTAAAATATAAATATGATGAAATTACTAATAAATTTAATAAAATTTATAAAGTTTTTGATAAAATTACATTAGTAAAAAAAAAAAAAAAAAGTTTAGAAATTTCTATACACTTTTACTATAAAAAATTTTGGTAAAAGAAAAAAAAAAAAAAAAAATTGTGTGAAGACCATGGCAACTATTAAGACGCTTTAAAATAGACGGCTTAAATTTGTTTTTTTAACTGACTTTTATAATTTCTAACTTTTTTATGATTAATTTTAATTAATTAAAATTTATGTAAAATTTGATCAAATATTTTTGATATGATATATATATATATATATATATATATATATATATATATATATATATATATATATATATATATATATATATATATATATATATATATATATATATATATATGAGGTCACACACGCTAATAGATTATGATAATTCGATATATGTTTGTGATTTAGTATGGTCTGTATCTGTTTGGATCCGATGAGGACATTAATGTCTAAATATGGAAAGTTTATAAAGTTATTATTATTAGCAGGTGGGATCGTTATAGATAATAAATTATTAAAATAATGTTATTAAAGGAAGCAATGTATCCAACATTTTTACTCCATCAATTGCTTTGTTGAAGTTTTGCTAGTAAATGTTGAATATATTTTATGAGTTTGATCAGCACCACAGCGACTTTTAATTTATTTGATTTGAGCCTACGAGTGACTTTTTAATTTCAAATTTTAAATATATCGTTTATTTTTACAAATTTAGTTGGTGTATTTTATATAATTTAAAATAAATTAAAAGATTAGATACTAAAATTAATATTTTTGGAAGATTGGGTAGTCTGATCAAAATGATCTAAAGTTCGGAAAAAATTTTATATATTTTAACCTATCTTATATTTAACTAATAAAAACATGCCCAAGAACATTTCCATCATAGAGGTGCATTAAATAGCTGTTCTTTCAAACTGGGCATCTCTATCAACCAATTTATCCCATAGAACAAGTGGTTTTCATTGATGGACCAAATGATTTGATGTTGTAACCAAAATGTTTAAGGCACCGTTTGTTTCGGGACTAGAATCGGGAATAAGAGGTTTATCTTTCTTATTTTATCAAATGCACCAAGAATTATTCGGTACAGTAGTTCTAGTACAAGCAGAATAAGCTGGAACAACAGTTCTTATCTATTATTTTATAATTTTTTTTTTTATTAAACTATCCCTCCTCCCCTCCTTTCTCTCTTTCCAATACACTCTCATCATCACAAATTTCTCTCTCTCATTTCTCTTTTTTCCTTCCCAATACACTCTCATCATCACAAATCCCTCTCTCTCCTTTCTCTCTTTTCCTTCCCAATACACTCTCATCATCACAACCTTTTTATTCTTCTTATTCCTCATTCTCATACCAAACACAAAATCTCTTATCCCTGGAACCGAACCAAGCGTTTTTTCGCTCTTATTCCGTACTTTATACCTATCCCCAGAATAGCTAGTTCTGATTATTTCGTTACCAAACGATACCTTATAGTGTTCTAATAATTTTTTTCTAGGAAAAAGAGAAAATGATGTTGGGCAATGTTAGCAGCTAGATTAAGTAAGTCTCTCTCAGTTTTAATACAATTATATCAAGCTCTTCAATTATTGTACTATTGTCCCCACCCAAACTGTTACATCAGAGGTTTAGAATCTTTCAGCTTAAATTTCATTCATGTCCTTATCCTTTCCATCTTTACTGTGCAGTTATATCAGTTCAAGTGAAAATTTTCTTGTGAAAATTGTTGTCACTACTTCAAGTGAAAGTTTTCTTGAATTATATGAATAACTTAGAAATACTGAAAAAATTGTAAGATCAATTTGTTCTAGCATGAATTATATATCCTAATTGTATGTCAATTTTGTTGTTTTAAGGATGACTCACAAAAGATTATGAACTCGAAACCGATTCTCGCAGGGCTACGGCATGCTGACTCTCTCGTCGACGGCCCCGTATTTCCGCCCCCCGGATTGTACGAACTCCACAAATCCTTCCGCGTGCCATCCGTCGCCTTTCCAAATGGCCTTCTTCTACTTCTCCCTCTACCTATTGGCCTTCGCTCAAGGCGGCGACAAGCCGTGTGGCCTAGCATTCGGAGCCGACCAATTCGACCAAAACGACTCTAAGGAGTGCGTCTCGCGGAGCTCTTTCTTCAATTGGTGGTACTTCGCCATGTCCATGGGCATCACCATCGCGGTTATCGTACTAAGTTATGTTCAGGACAACATCGGTTGGGGCCTCGGCTTTGGTGTCCCCGGTATCATTATGTTCTTGGCTCTTGTTATCTTCTTGCTCGGGACGAAGACGTATAGATTTTATGTTGTGGACAAGGAGAGCCCCTTCGCTCGGATCGGCAAGACGTTTTTGTCGTTGGCGAGGAGTTGGAAGGCGAGCCTTCTTCGACCGAGAGAAGACATAGAAAGACAACAGACCAAGTATGTTCATTTCTATTCTGATTGTTAGATGACTTGAAATGAAGAGGTGATGTGGTAGCTGAATTAGCTGCGACATCATTTCTACGTTGGGAAAATCAAAATGGCACTTGGGACTTATTTTTGACAATTTTCACAAACTAATTTCATTTTCTCCATGCACATATATAATTGTGTAGATCTTCGACATCGGAAGATGAATGTGAACAAAAGCGGATTGACGAAGCTAAAGGAGTGCTCCGATTGTTTCCGATATGGGCGACTAGCTTAGTCTATGCCGTCATTTTCGCCCAATTGACCACCTTCTTCACCAAACAAGGAAGGACTCTAGATAGAGCCATCACTTCAAGCCTACAAGTACCGCCTGCAGCTCTACAAAGCTTCGGAACTCTCTCCATCATCGCCTTCATCCCGCTCTACGATCGAATCCTAGTACCGTTAGTGAGGAAGTTCTCAAAGGTGCATTCGGGCATCACCATGCTTCAAAGAATCGGCGCGGGATTGGTCGTGTCCTTGATCTCAATGGTGGTAGCAGCTCTCGTCGAAATGAAGAGGCTCGAGACCGCCAAGGACTTCGGCTTAATCGACGAGCCAAACGCCACTATTCCAATGAGCTTTTGGTGGCTTGTTCCTCAATACGTGCTTATCGGGATCGCCGACGTGTTCACCATAATAGGATTGCAAGAGTTCTTCTATGATCAGGTTCCCGACGGTTTACGAAGCCTCGGTCTCGCTCTCTACCTGAGTATATTGGGCATCGGGAACTTCATCAGTAGTCTCCTTATTTTCGTGATCGATAAGATGACGAGAACGAACGGAGATAGTTGGTTCTCGAATAACTTAAACCGCGCACATCTCGACTACTTCTATTGGCTTCTCGCGGGGCTCAGTGCTTTGGAATTGGGCTTGTTCTTATACTTTGCGCAGAGTTATAACTACAAGAAGAAGATTGCAGTTTTGTGATCAAATTAAACACTATGTTGGTAGCAGATTTTATTCATAAATGACCATTCTCAACAAAACTAATTAGTAAATAAAAAGCAAGTTGTTGTAAAATTGTAATCTTTATTCATATTGTACACTACTTGTTGACACTGCAATTTCCTTTGTAATTAATAAGCAAAACATTCTTATTGTATCTCTCTAATGCATCTATTTGATAGGATGTGTGTAACAATTCGGCCCACTAGCAATAATAACTCGTTGGGTCTAAATTACAGTCTAAAATATTTAAGTTCAGTTATTATTACTAATATTTATTGTTCTTCTCGTCAGTCTAAATACACATAACCTAAAATTATTAGGTAAATTTCACTAGTAATAATAACTCATTTCTTTTTTTTTTCTCATTTCTTTTTTAACTCTCCAAGTGGATTGGATTATGCTCTTATTATTTATTTATTTTTTTGAGAGTAAGGTAGCATGCTACCGCTTCATTCAATGGTCAGTAAATTTGGCAACAAAGCGAGACAACATGGCCTCGAGCGAAAAAATAATAATAATAATAATAACAGCCGGTTTGAGCAACAAATTCCTGTAATATCGAATAGCCAACAACAGTGCCAGAGCCGAAGTTTTGCGATCGTCGAAAGCCCTCTTGTTTCGCTCCAGCCAGATAGCCCACCAGGCAGGCGTCGAAAGCCCTCTTGTTTCGCTCCAGCCAGATCGCCCACCGGGCAGTGGCGAGCGCCTGTAGCTTCCTTCCCCCAATAGAACCTCTCCTCAAATAGCAGATGTTCCAGAATTGCTTGGATGATTGGGCAGATAGAAGGGCCAATATATCCAGCAGGAGTCCTCGAAGAATACTTTTGATGAACTGGCATTCCAAAAAAAAAATAGTCGGCAGTCTCAGACTCATCCAGACAGAAGACACAGCGTTCATCCCTTGAATGGTTTTTTTTTTTTTTTTTTGATTTTTCCGTTGATGATTTGTTGATGTAACGTTCCGGCCCTAGCTCCAAACTAGCTCACAATTTTTTAAGGAGAAGTGCTAGGTGTACACCCCAAATGGGGTGTACATTCTACACCCACCCCATCTTAGAGTGGGATTCATCCACTCATCACATCGATGTGACGAATAAAATTCACCCACTCCAGGATAGGGTGGGTGTAAGATGTACACCCCATTTGGGGTGTACATCTAGTATTTTCCTTTTTTAAGTAGAGGGACTAACTTGCAATCTCAGAATAGTACAGGGAGTATCCGTACATTTTCACCCTCTCAAATGCAAAAATATCTTCGCCTCCTCCACCTCACGTGAAAGAGAAAGAGAAAGAGAGAGAGAGAGAGAGAGAGAGAGAGAGAGGTGGAGAAAAATACGATGGATTCGGACTCCCTCCTCATCGCGCGATCAGAGCCGTTGATCGGAGTGGTCGACTACCACGGCCGTCCGATCGCTCGCTCACGCTCCGGGCGATGGACCTCCGCCCTCTTCATCATCGGTAATCCCCTCCTCCCTCCTCCTGATTCGATCTCAACCGTCCGATCCCCATCGTACGGCGCCGATGCGGGAATACTCTCTAAATCTATTTATTTATTTAAATTAAATAAATTACTACAACAACTTCGAGTAGTGTTGTATTTCATTTTGAGTCACCGTACTTTAATTTATTTACATTTAGCTTAAAATGTATGACTTTTTTTTAAAAAAAATTGATTTAGGTTAAATTTATTTTATGAATTCTGTTAAAAAAAATGCAAATTTACAATTATAAATTTTAATTTTTCTAATCCAAAAAATTATGTGTAAAATGAACAGATACCCATTAAATCCACGGATACTCATGAGTAACTGCATATGTAATTTTTTTAAAAAAATAAAATAAAATGTAATATGTTTTTTTGTTCCTAGAAAATATTTCAAACAAGAGTTAAGCTTTGATATTTTAAAAATAGGTTAATTTCATACAGCTTCCTGTAAATATATGGAATAGCAAATATATCCTATAAAATTTAATTTTTTATATTTATTTCTTAAAAAGTTGTTTATATATCTCTCAGGTGTGTTATCGTTACTTTGTTATTTCCTTTTTAGCAGAATATAAATAGAATATTAATTTTGCTTTGCAAATATATCCTCCAAAAATTTCAACCGGTAAAAAATATATATATTGTTAAGTATAATATCTGAAAAGATAAAATGACTCACTAACCAAGATTAAGAATTTAACCTATGATTAGTTATATTTTTTTAACGGATATCGAAAAAAGTGACATATATAAATAACTCAGAGCTTTTGAAGGATTAAATATGAAAAATTAAATTTTGTAAGAATATATCTACTATTCGATATATTTCTAAAAAAAAAAAGAAAATACTTTATCCGTATACCCATCCGCTCACCCGCAGGTGGGTATAGGTAAGAATTATGGCTATCTAGAATTTTATTGGTAAATTTTACACGTACCCATATAATTCGCGGGTACAAGGACTCGTCCGCAAGTTATTCAATCTATTCGTTTGCCAGGTCTACCAATTTCAAAATGTGTTAAAGTTTAGGGATCTTCATACATTTTAACATTTAGTTTATTTAAACAAAGTGAGTTACTTAAAAAGATTGCCTAGGATTTTAATTTTTTTTTTTTTTATATATAACTTTTGAAATTTTTATTTGGAAAAATTTTATTTTAGGGGTTGATGTTTTTTAGAATTTTAGAAAATTTTCTAATTTAAAACTACTAAATCCTATTTTCGCGCCGCATGATCAGCTATTTGGCAATGCTTTTATTTTTAAAATTTTTTTAAAATACTAATTCTATATAATTTTTTATTTGTACAGGGAAATATTTTTTTTTTTTTTTTTTTTTTTTTTTGTCATTGTTGTTTAATTTGTAGTATACTCTGGCCAAGTTAGAGTTAACAAATTATGTTAAAAAATTCTGAAAATTTTAAAAAAAGTTACATTCAAATTTTTTTTTTGTCTTTTTTGTTGTCGAACAAACACTTTCGATTTAGAGATTTTGCGCTGATTAAATAGGAGAACATTAAATAATGCTAAAAATCTGGCGTAACTTAGAACTCAGAACTCAGTAGCTCCTACTCTGATATCATATTAAATTGTATGAAACAATCGTTGTAATCTAAGAACTTAAGCTATCAGAGAATGGTTTTTATTTATTTTGTATGAACAATTGCATCAAAGCAGTTACAAGAGATCGCAAAACAGCAAGATGTACAAGTTATACTTTTTGAGATCTAGGATCAATGAAGATGAATCATATATTTTTCGTCCGTAGAAAATCTCAGAGATTTTGCTGCAGTTCGCTTTCGCGACATCTGACACTGTAAGTCATGCAGGTGTGGAGATCACGGAGCGGTTTGCATACTACGGCATCTCATCGAACCTTGTCATGTACCTCACAGGGCCCCTCCGCGAGCCCACGGCCACTGCCGCCGCCGCTGTGAACACGTGGTCGGGTGTCGCCTCTATGCTCCCGCTCCTCGGTGCACTCCTTGCTGATTCTTGCCTCGGCCGCTACCGCACCATCGTCGTCGCCTCCCTCCTCTATGTGCTGGTGCGTTTTCACTTCGGCATCCTTGCATTTCTCTAGTTTGCTATTTTGCTGTGGCAATATTTTTATCTGTAGTAAAATACATGAAGCATCTTTCTCTACAAGACTACGATACCGATGTTGTTGATTCAATTACTTTAGTCTCTAAAACTCGCTCGTGAGTTTCACTTAGTTCTTGAAATTTAAATCTTGTTTTGAACTGTACTAAAACAATTCAAACGAAAAAAAAAAAGTGTGCCAAAATAAGATTACAGTAAAAAAAGAACTTCTAAATCACCAGAACTTCGTCCGGTTTGCAATTCTCCATCTGAAGCTTAAAAGTCAAAATTTGCTACCTGAACAATCCTATTTCATTGCAATTAACCAACTTTTACGAATTCCCGACAGGTTTTTTAAACAGTGGTTAGCATTTCTCGCTTTGTTCTAGGACTACTGTCAAGTTATGTCGTATATGCCTCGGCCGATTCTAGTTCGTATTTCACATTTTGGAACGCACAATTCGCACTTACTATTGAAGATCTGTGATCAATTTATGGCATAAACAGTTAAAAACTGCCTCTTACTTTTCTTTCTCTTTAGGGCCAAAGATCTGACATATCAATAGTAACTGCAAGCCTGTATGAACTCAGAAGAATTTAGCCCTGCAGTTCATTTTTAGATATCTTAACCCACTGGTACATCCATATTTCAGTGAAACCAAGAACAAAATAATATGTTAATGTTATGTGGGACAACATAATAAGTATCTGTTTGGTGGACTCACCAGGGCCTCGGCATGTTAACCTTCTCGTCAGTCCTTCCATCCAAATGCCAAGAAGCCATTGGTACCACTAGCTGCGGCCCTCCGGCGTTTCAAGTTGTTTTTTTCTACTTCTCCCTCTATCTCGTAGCTTTCGCCCAGGGCGGCCACAAGCCGTGCGTCCAAGCCTTCGGCGCCGACCAATTCGATCAGAACGACCCCAAGGAGCGCTTGTCGAGAAGCTCCTTCTTCAACTGGTGGTATTTCGGGATGTGCGCGGGTAACATTTTCACCGTAACGATCTTGAACTACATTCAAGACAACGTCGGTTGGGGATTCGGGTTTGGAATCCCGTGCATCGCCATGTTGATCGCGCTCGCCGTATTCTTGCTCGGGACGACGACTTATCGGTTCTATCCTTTGGAAGGCGAGAGCCCCTTCGCTCGAATAGGGAAATCGTTCGTGGCGCTTGCTAGAAGCAAGCGAGGAACAGCGAACTCAAAGTAAGATCATCCTGAAATATACCCGACCCCTTCGAACTCTCACACTTTCGCAGGTTGCCACCGGAACTTTCAAAAGTCGGTTTAACTTGTACAGATAATCTACTCGTTTCAATCAACCGCCAATCTTCCTTTAAACACGTAGTTTCAGGTCATACCCTCTTCCTTTAAACACTTTGAGGCGGTTGATTAAAACAGACTGATTGTTCTAGATCTTTCCTTCGTGTAGAAGCGTGGTAGTACGGAGGGGTCTGGTATATATGTACTTGTATTAATGGAGATTAACCGAAAAGTACTTTTGTTTTTTTTATTCGATGTTGTGGTGTTGTAGGACATCAAATGAATGCATGGAGAATGTGGATCATGCCGAGGAAGCTAAAGAGACACTCAGACTGTTTCCTATATGGGCATCTTGCCTGATATATGCAGTAGTTTTCTCGCAGTTTTCGACCTTCTTTACTAAGCAAGCGAGCACCTTAGACAGGAGGATAACTTCAACACTCCAAGTACCGCCAGCCGCGCTGCAAAGCTTCATCAATGTATCGGTAGTCGCGTTTATCCCCATCTACGATCGACTAATAGTACCCGTAAGCCGGAACTTCTCGAAGATCCCTTCGGGAATCACCATGCTTCAGAGGATCGGCATCGGGATGGTCATTTCTCTTCTCTCGATGGTCGTAGCCGCTCTGGTGGAGATGAAGAGACTCAAAACTGCTTCTGACTACGGCCTGATCGACCAACCGGATGTGCCGATTCCGATGAACCTGTGGTGGATAATTCCGCAGTACATTCTCGTTGGAGCTGGGGACGTGTTCACGATGGTCGGGTTGCAGGAGTTCTTCTACGACCAAGTGCCTGATGCATTGAGGAGCCTCGGATTAGCTTTATATCTTAGCATCTTCGGTATAGGGAGCTTTATCAGCAGCTTTCTTGTGACGGTGATCGACGTCGCGACGAGGAACAGCGGAGGGAGCTGGTTCTCGAACAATTTGAATCGGGCCCATCTCGATTACTTCTACTGGCTGCTTGCTGGACTCAGTGGTTTAGAATTGGTCTTTTATGTTTACTTCGCGACAGGATATGTCTACAAGAGAAAGGAAAATAGCGTCGCGAGGTGATATGATCGAAGAGTTGAATCTCTCATTTACGAATCGCAGAGTTGTCGTAGCAGCATATGTAAAATGTAATGTATTTGCCTTGGGAATTTTGCATATATATCATCGAATTTCTGCGAATTTGCCATTTGGTAGTCTGCCCTGCAAGTAGGAAGTGCAGTTTGCTGAAACAAGAGAAAGGGTTTTCTGCATTCAGTATATTTGGGAAGTATGTGTAATTCCATCAATACCCTTCCATAATTCAAATATGTGGAATTAGATGAATAATCCTGCGGAGTTGGTATTTGCATGTGTAAAAAGGGTATTTATGCTTCTTTTTTTTTGTTTTTGTTTTGTGCATTACTTTGCATAGGTGTTTGTGCAATTTCATATATTTGGAGGGCATGAATTCATAAAACCCCTAAAAGAGAGGAGAGAGAAAAAAAAAAAGAAAAAAAAAGCACCAACTAAAGCCCCTATTGATCTACCTAAAAGTTATTGGAACGAAAAGGAAATGAAAGGTCTTGGATTGGTATCCAAATCACAACTTTAATGGCTAAAGCATTCATTTTGAATAAATCAACATCATATTTGATTCATTTGATATAACTTTTAAGTATTCATCTGTACAAATCGTATGCACCATATAGTACATACTGTGCTGACGGAATATTGGTACGATACAATCTCCGTGCACATGGCATGGCTCAACATTTTTTTTTCTTTGTAAATAACAGTAGTATAGTGCAAAAAAATTAATAAAAATATATCCTAAGCAATTAAAGTATATTAGTGCAAAAGAAAAAAAAATTTATTTCATGTCATAGTATATCAGCAAAAAAGAATTGTTGTGATCAAAACACATCACTTTTTGGTGAACCAAAAAGCTCTTAAATCCTTGACTCAGATGTTAAATCACAAGCAAAAATCTCAACAGTTTGACTATGAAGCACATTTAGCCTGATATTGTAACGATCCGGCCCACTAGCAATAATAACTCGTTAGGTCTAAACCACGGTCCAAAATACTTAAGCCCAGTTATTATTACTAATGTATATATCTTATATATACTCAAAGACATCCACACTCCCATTCGATTGGGGTGTCACAGACTCCTCCGTTTAGGTCTGACGTCTTCGTCAGTCCAAACACACACACAACAGCCCAAGATTACCAGACGATGTGAGACTTGTTTCGCTAACCCTGTCATCTAGATCCAGACTCAGCCAAGACTTGATTCGCTAGCCCTGTCATTTAAACCCAGACTCAGCCGAGACTCACCACACACATCCGACTGGCAATTGACTCTAATACCAAATGTAATGATTCGGCCCACTAGTAATAATAACTCGTTGGGCTCAAACCACCGCCCAAAATGCTTAAGCCCAGTTATTATTACTAACGTTTATATCTTATATATACCCAAAGACTTCCACACTCCCATTCGATTGGGGTGTCACAGATATATAGAGGATAATGAACCAATGTTAACTAATTTTCGACAAGAAGCACTTGTAATTGATCATTCTCATGATCGTCTGGAACAGAAAAGGGAAAAAAAGCAACAAAAGCAACAGATGATATTTGATTTTGACAAAAATTTGCAACAAATATAAATTATACATTAAAACATAATAAATTTTCAAAGTCAATTCCATCTCATTTTGATTTTCTACTCTCTGCAATCGCATTAGTCGGTAATTTCACTCGTTCAAACACAACATCAGCTGCGAATCGAAAAGGGGAAAAACCTATGTTCTAAATCAATCTGTAGAAGGGGGAAAAAAAAATTATAATAAAAAATCCATGAGCTTGTATAGATTTGTAGTTTTTTTGAAACACCAGAGAGCATTTCTTGAGATGCCTTTGGTGCTGCAGAAGTTCTTTTCCAATAAGTATGAGATTCAGCGGTGTTGGAAACCTTCGATCGCCTTCTTCCATTGCCATGCGCGCTGCTTCGCATCTTCAAATGACAACATCTTCTTTGTCTGAAATCAAATGCGATTTGATTATTCACTAAAAGGCCAGATAGTTCCTTGAAAAAAGAGACTCGAGTATTTGAGAGGAGAACCTAACCGTGCATATCTTAAAATGCGAGGTGTTCGTTACTTGGACGGTTAGATCAGTTGGGTTATCAGACCAGATTATATTCCCCTTCGCGACCATCTTGGAAGGATCAACACATATTAATTTAGGTCTGTCGGTCAGGATCAGTTGCACTTTCTTGCTTGTTAGTTTTTGAATCTTCTTTAGCTTCGAAATCATGACAATAGACTCGCCAGGCTCCAGAAATTCCTGCCTACGGTTGTAGTAAATCACGCAAAAGAAAAATGTCACAAACTTTATGAACAATCAGTAACTTTCCATGTAACACCCCAATGGTCCCACATCGGATAATGCGGGAGAGTGTGAGGGACTTATATGTAACGATCAAACTAGAACTAATAACTGAGCTTAAGCATTTTTTGTCAGTAGTTTGAGCCCGGCGAGCTATTAGTGCTAATGGGCTGAGTCATTACAATTGGTATTAGAGACAGTTCACTAGCCGAAAGTGTGAGATGGGTCTCACCTCGTCTGATGATTTTAGACTATGTATGTGATTGGACTAACAAATACGTCAAAGCCTAAAACGGAAAGAGTATGTAACACCTTAATAATCCCACATCGGATACTATAGGAAAGGGTGAGGGGCTTATACGTGACAAGCAAACTAGAACTAATAGCTAGATTTAAGCATTTTGGGTCAGTGGTTTGGACCCAACGAGTTATTAGTGCAGGTAGACTAGGTCGTTACATCCGAAGATACCAACATGAGATAATTAGATAAACCATGAAATCAATGAAAACTATATAATTCATTATGACTTTAATGTGTAAGATATAAGACCAAAGGCAAAATCAATAATAGTTACCTAGCAAACAAACTAACAGTGATTGCATTTCGTGTCTCACCATTTAGAGTCGAAAGAGTCGATCGAAGTTAGCCTAGACATGTGAGATTGTGTTTCAGAAGAAGATGGGGCGCAATTCTTTCCTTCAGGGGCAGCATTATGACTTGTGGGAATATTCAGGTTCCAAGTAGAATCCTGATCCTCCTCATCCTCACCTGCCTGAGATGGGGAAGAACAGTTGGGGAGTCGTCCAATTTATCTAAAAACTTTTTTCTCTTTTGATGGAATTTATGAAGGAATTTGGTATTGTATTAGAACAGGTTTTCAGAAGAAAGGAACTTTTTCAGAACAAATAAGCTTTTGAAAGAATAATTTACGAAAATTCAGCTTTGCAAGGGTGTGAATGTAGATATCTCTAAACAAAAAAAGGAAAAATATTATACACTTGTATCCGCAGCGAGCTTTGGTGCAGGTGCTTTCCGTATATTTTTCCAATCAATTCCCCTAAAGAAAGGGTGCTTCTTGAGAGCAGCATAGCCATCTGGTCCAGCACCCAGTCTTTTGCTTGGATCAATATCCTACAGTTAAAAGTCGATAAAAGATAAGAAGTTAGCAGTGCGTTGCGAGAACATGCATTGTATGCCACCAAAAGGTATAAAACATTACACAAATAGCCCTGCAGGTTGGCATTTACATGCTTGTCCCTGTTGGAGGTAACTACAGAAAAGCAGTTTTGCTTATATGTCCCTTGCAAAGTCATGATGCAAATAGTACTGTTTCCAGGGACACGTCGCTTTTACATTATTTTGCATATTAGTATAAGTGCATATGCAAAAAAAAAAAAAAAAAAAGAGAAAAAACTACTCATTTTTCTACATAAAAATGAGTCATTAGAAAAAAAGAAATTGTTATTGACTGAGCAAGTAGTTTAGTTAAGGGAAATTATACATGCACATATGTATACGAGAGAGAGAGAGAGAGAGAGAGAGAAAGAGAGAAGGTCGGTAGGTTTGATGCTCACCAGTAGCTTATCAATTAAATCTCGCGCTTCATCAGAAAAATACTCGGGAAATCTAAGGTCCCTAGCGATGATTCTCTGAAAAATAAGCCATTCGCTAGCATCTTTGAAAGGAGAAGAGCCGGATAGCATTTGATATAAGGTGCACCCAAGGGCCCATATGTCGTTTCTGTTACAATACAAAAAAAATCATATAACAATGAAAATTCTGGTAGAAATGGAAAAGCAACAAAGAATGTGACACAGGACGTAGAAAAGCTAAGCTCATTGCAGAGGTTGCGTACATTCTTAAAAGACCCATTTTATGAGCTCAGTTGAATTGTTGGTAGTAGCATTAACAACTATATCTATGTTGCAGTTTTCTCAGATCATAAGCGCTTACAAAGCTCTCACTCCCTACAGCATTTATCTTTTCACCATAGTAATTTTAACCATGTGGTTATCATATCAAACTATGATAAAAAGACCCAATAGAGTTCAGTTGCCGCTAAAAGTTACGAAAGACTATTATTCCTTACCCAAAAGTTGGTGGGGAAGAATTGAGAACTTCTGGAGGAATATATGCAGCTGTTCCCACAAAAGTGCATGGCTTTTCATCTGAATTGGGAATAGAAAGAAAATGTTTATATAACTCCCACTGACCCGATCAATTGAACTGTTTTGATACATGATATACCTTTAGTTGTAGCATCCGGAAGAACTGTGATTCGAGCGTCCCTTGTTGGCTTCACGCTACCAAAATCAGCGATCTTAATGTGCCCGTCTAAAGTAAGCAATAAATTCTCCGGCTGGAATAATCAAAATTATAAAAATAATAATAATTCTGTCGAGCAAAAGAAAAAGGGAATTGTATTAAAAAAAACAAAAGAACATGTTTTTCTTTGATGTACCTTTATATCCCTATGAATTATTCCTACATCATGTAAAGATTCCAAAGCATCAATAACTTCTGCGGCATAGAAGCGAGCTTCATCCTCGGATAGACGACCTTTCTGCAAGCAGGCGAATAAGCTAAGCAGAAAGCACACGTAGTACTACAAGAACTATGAAATCTAGTAATTATTTAATGCTCAGTGCCTCTTTGACCCTACTGGAGCTTCTGGAGAAGTTTAAACGCTCTATTGAGTGCACTACTAGCATATATATCAAAAACAACTCAATAGCTACCACCTGTAGTAGGAGCAGAAGTAGAAGTTTCAAATTTGAGCTTTTTCTTTCTGGGCTTAGCAGCTCATTTTAGCTTACTTGCCGCAATGTCAAAAGCAACAACATTCCTATTTGCCAGCTTGATTGCTGGCAAATTTGAGTGCACTACTAGCATATATATCAAAAACAACTCAATAGCTACCACCTGCAGTAGGAGCAGAAGTAGAAGTTTCAAATTTGAGCTTTTTCTTTCTGGGCTTAGCAGCTCATTTTAGCTTACTTGCCGCAATGTCAAAAGCAACAACATTCCTATTTGCCAGCTTGATTGCCACTTTCCCAAGTATAGAAGCTGATCCAAAAGCTACAGCAAAAGAGCACTTAAGCTGTTCCACAGGCTAGGGCAAAAAATGCACTTACCCTGGTAATTTGGTCAAAGAGCTCTCCACCTTCACAAGACTCCAGTGCCATGTCTGCTCTTAGTAATATCATAAAAATAATATTAACATATACGAAAGGTCGGTTGGCTTCTATAAAGCTAATATGTGATGCATGACAAAGAAAAACAATACAATAGATAACTACGCAGGTATAACTTAGAAACAGTTAAGATAAAGTCTTACAAAGGGAGTAAGTATCTTGAAAGGTGAAACAAAGTCTGATAATGCCTGGATGATCTAACTGGTCAAGTACAATACGCTCCAGCTTTACATTAGATATCTTATCTTCCTTCGTAATAAATTTCTTATCCATAATCTTTAATGCATAAACATTTCCCGTGTCCTTCTTCTTTGCCCTCACTACCTGCGTGTAAATATAAGAATATAAATAGTCAGCAAATATGAAGGTTAAAAACAGGCGAGGGCAACAAGAGCAGGTAAACTACCTGTCTTGGAAAACAAAAGGTCCCAAGGCTTAGCCGTTTCACTTTGCACAGGCACTAAATTACAATAACAATTGGAACAACATCTGCTTAGCCTTCTCCAAGGAAAATTGCATAACAGGGACTAGGCTTGAAGAAGCTAAAGAAATCAAACAACCAACTGACAGCCCTGATGTTTTAATAGATGAAATGCATCCACCAACTAGTCAACTTTTATTAAAGCCGACTTATTAATTTATACAATCCATGATAGTTAAAATAAACAAAAGGAGTGAATAAAGTGTAATTTTGTAGAAAAGGAAACACTCATATTGAATTCCTTTGCGCGTGAAGTATTAAGTTATTAATAGTTTGTATTCTAGCACATGAGAAGACCATGTCATTCCAAAATTATACACTCAGGCTCCGTTTGGTTTCGGAATAAACCGGGTATAACGAAAGTTATCCCCGCTATTCCGCCAAACGGTGTAAAAAAATAGCAAGAATAACTATTTCGATCAAACCGGGTTATTCTAGGTAATCCTAGAATAACCCGGGAACAACTATTCCACTATTTTGGAGGAATAGGATTACTCTCATATAATGGTTAGAATATTAAAAATAATTAAAGTAATATAAAAGTATGGTTGTATTATATATATATAATTTTATAATATTCTAAAAATATCTTATAATATAAAATAATATTAATGATTTTATAATAATAATAATAATAATAATAATAATAATAATAATTATTATTATTATTATTATTATTATTATTATTATTATTATTACTTTCATAAATTTATTTATATTATATGTTATTCTAAAATATACCATATAATATAAAATAAAATATTATATAAGGTAATAAATATATTAAATATATAATATTTATATATTTAATTATTATATAATATATTATATCTTTATATATTTTATTATATATTATATTATATATTATATAATATATAACATTTATATATTAAATATTTATATTATATGTTATTCTAAAATATATTTTCTTTATTTATTTAAGTATTTTTATATATTATTATTGAAGTATGTTATATATTAATATTGAAATATTTATACAATAATATGATTATAATAGCATTAGATATAATATTTTAATTATTTTATATTAAAAAAATATATTATTTTTATATGTATTATTGTACATATATTAAATATTTTTTATATAAAATATATAGATAAGAATAATTTTGATATTTTTAAAAAAATTAATCAATCTTTTGTACTATCCTTCATTATTCTTCATAAAATTACCAAATAAGATTTTGGTTATTCTAAGGAATAAAAAAATATCAAGCCAAATACAAAATTTCTTTTATTCCTCTATATCCTAGAATAGTGAGTTATCCCAAGAATAAAAATATTTATTCCTTCAAATATTATTCCATTACCAAACGCAGCCTCAGGTTGCGTTTAATTCGGGTATAAGTTAGAACTATTTATTCCAGGGATAGGTATAAGTTCAGGAACAAGATCAATTTTGCGTTTGGATGAAAATTAGGTTGCCCCCAAGAATAAGAAAAATAGCATTTGGATAGTTAGATTGGAATAGTGAGAATAAGAGTAATTATAATTTTAAAATAATAATATTTTATCTAATTAATTAACATAAAAATATTAATTAAATAATAATTTAACTTATTTAATTAACTATTGCTAGAAAATCCTAAATATTAATTGATAAAATAATTAACAATAATAAGTATTATAAATAAATAATTTAATTAATTATAAATAATTTAATAAATTAATTAGTTAATTATTTAATAGTTAGATAATTAGTTAATTAAATAATTAGATTAGTCAAAATATTATATTAATTAAAAAGTTAATACAATAATTAAAATTTTATTTACTTTAATTAAGCTTGTTCTCAAGTAGGAACAAGCTTGTTCTAGAAAAAATGGTGGACCAGTAGTTCCAGTCTTATACCAGCTTGTTTCAGAAAGATGAGAACTGACGTTCCCATCTATAACCAAACGCTTTTGGGACACAAGGCTGGAACAAAGCCTTATTCCAGGTCTTGTTTCCCAACCAAACAAGGCCTCAGAAGTTCCATAATCCAAGACATAGGTAGTCTTCATCAATATACTATACGTTCTTGATTATGCCATTAGCACGGAAGAGAGGAGTGTAGAAGAGAGTCCTGGTAGCTTATACAGTAGTTTGCGGATATGTGCAAATCATGTAACCTCGTACTTAGGATATGACAGTGTCCAAAGAGAAGGATGTCTGTGAAACATTTAGCATATATAATCAACAAAGCAAGTTTTATCTAAGATCGTTCTTTTTCTATTCAGAGCTTATGACAAAATCACTCAAGCCATGCAACTCTGCCCCTGGCATTTTAGTAACTCTACTAAGCTGATGTTAATCTCCTGCTCATTCTATTCATAATTGAGACCCCTAGCGAATAGTAATTGAGAGGTAAGTGACATTTTAGAGGCAACACTCTCCACATATGACCGACTACCAGTCGTGACTAATACAAAGAACATTTGCAAGGTCCTCTTGCTACAAAGAACATTTTCTTGACTATAACAAAAGAATGTGATTCCATTTAATCCACTAAAGTCAGCATATTTTAATCTTCTTGGTGATTCCATCACGTAGTTCCGCAATATATCATCCCAAAAAGGTGATCAATGCTCAAACGGTCAGTCCAAAATCCACTCTCCAACAAATTTTACATATGAAAATTCACAAAACAAATGTTTCTTTCGATATCATAGATGTAAAACTCAAACCCAAACTTGATCTTTTGAATCTCAATGTATCATTCAGCATCATATCATGTTTGGAATGGTTCGACAACAGATTTACTTGCCACTTGCGATGTTAATCTCTAGCTCAATAGAAACACCTTTTTTACAGAAAAGAAATTTAGTAGGACGCGTCCTATAGGACAACGGGGTTATGAGCAATCGGATAGCATTTAACCATACTTTCATAAGCAGGCAGAGTGCTATCCGATAGCTTATACCTACCTTGTCCCATAAGAAACGCCCTACTAAATTTTTTTCCTGAATTGAATCTCTCTGACAATGCGCAAATAGCTGAGCCAATTTGGGGATTCCCCCAATTCCAAGTCAAACCTGATGAGTTAGAAAATTCAATTTCTTAAAAATGAATCTCTAGCCAAATCATGCATTCCTCTTGTGAGCATCACATGATTCCAAATTACCCCCTCATTTTCCCACAATCCTCTTGGCCATTCCATAATGCCTCATCCCACATTCATCAAAAATAGAAACCAAATCATCAAACACCACACTTGACAAGCTCCCCTGGAAATTATGAGAGACCCTCGAGAGAAATCCATGGAGGATTCAAAGAATCCACGAAAAATCTCAACTTTACACCAGCATTAAATCATCCCACTAACAATCCAAACCTATACATCACTAAATCGAAGTTCCTAAATGCGAATCTATAGCAAAATCTCATCCTATGATTTCCACCACCCCTCATAAAAAAAAATAAATTAAAAAAAAATCCAAATTTTCATTTGATAATCCAAAAGAAACCTCTTTTAGAACAAGCCCAGGAAACAAAACGCACGGATTCAAACATCCCGCAACGAAAAACACCCAAAAAAAAAAAAAAAAAAATCCCACAAAAAGCACAAAAAGCTCGCACCTTTGAGTAGGATCCGACCCCGTAAATCCTCCCGAGCTCGAAATCGTTGATGGTGAACTGCTCCTGCGGGGCCCTAAACGCGATGCTGTTCGTCCTCTGCACGCTCTCTCCTCCCTGTTGCACCCGCAGCTTCGCCTCGAAATCCTTCTCCATCTCCTCCCCTTCTCCTCCTCCCCCCACCACCATATCCCCCTCAACCCCTCCTCCTCCTCCTCCTCCTCCTCCTCAACCCTACCATACCATCATCTCCCTCCTCCTCCTCCCTCTCTCTCTCTCTCTCTCTCTGCCAAAAGCGACACGGCGCACCCAGCCTCAGCGCAATCGACCCTCGCGAGCGGCGCCCCCCTATAATGGCCCCTCGGAATCCCTTTTTCCCGGGAAATTTGGGGATTTGGGCGATTTCGTGATTAGGGATTTGGGAATTTTTGCGAGAGGAGAGAGAGAGAAAGAGACCGCGCGCGAGAGAGAGAGAGAGAGAGAGAGAGCACATGGCGTTTAATGATGGTAGTGGTAGTGGCGGGGCTTAAACTTTTTCTTTTTCTTTTTCTTTTTCTTTTTTTTACTTTTTTTTAAAATATTTTATTTATTAAAATAAATATAAAATAGCATATATATATATATATATATATATATATATATATATATATATATATATATATATATATATATATATATATATATATATATATATATATTTCTATAAAATTTAATTTTTTATATTTATTCTTTCAAAAAAAATAAATTATTATATAAATAAAATATTAATTTTATTTTTATAAATATATTCCTTTAAATTTATTTTTTATATTTAACTAAATATTTTATTATTTTTAATTCTTTAATTAGCAAATTATCAATGTGTAGTTTTGTTGGATAAACTTGCTTAATTCTAAAAAATAAAAAAGTTTAGGGGACTACTTTATAATTATTTCTTCTTCTTTTTTATTTTTGGGGGTCCCAATAAAGGTGTAGGGGGCACATATGATTGGGAGAGTTATCTAATGGATTCTTTAATAAAAATATTTTAAAAATAAGAAATTAATATTTTTTTAAATATTTTATTTTTATTTTTGTATGAAAAAGAATTCATGTGTTGCATGCATGAAATGTTTATTGGTTTTGACTTTGAAAAAAGTGTGTGACATATTTTTACAGGGACTCCCTCAACTATAGGCTATTCTGAAATACCCACCTCATTTTTTCTTTCTTGATAAACCATTAGCTTCAATTTTTTTAAAATTAAGTACTTTTATTTTAAAAATGAAAATTTTATCAAATTTATTAATAATTTTACTAAATTAGATTGATTCAAAATTAATTGATAGCTTATTTAGTGTCTTTTAGACTTTTTAAAATTTAGATGATTTAGTGTAATCATCATATTTTTTTTTCAAGGGATCCGACATATTTTTTTCCTAGAAAATAATTAAATATGTGAGAAAAGGAGGGTTTTTTTTTTCCCTTTTTGCTAAACAAATCTAAAAATTAATTTACAATAAAAACTAATTTGTTTTTTTTTTTTACTTTGTTTGTAACGGTTTGAAGCTAAAGTATAACTTTTGTGAAATTTAAAGGCTAAAGTATTTTTGTGGACTAAATTGCGATATTGGTATAGTACAAGCACTCTTCCAAAAACATTTAGAAATGGGCCGGGATAAACGAGGCCCATCAAATTGGGCCTTAAAGAGTTTTTGAATTTTCAGTAAAAACCAAGTTGGATCAAAATTGAATGGATTAATTTCATACAGCTTCCTGTAAATATATCGAATAACAGATATATCCCCTTACAAAAATATTTAAAAATATTAATTTTGTCATCAACTAGTATAACGTGCGCGAATTCCACCGTTTTGTTGTAGGCTAGATTTGAGCTCATTACTACGGACCGGATTTTCTTGGTGTTTCTCTATGGACGACAAAACTAATATTTTTACTCTCTTGGTGTTTTTGGTTCGGATTATTTTGCCAAGATTATAGATAATTCTGTCAGAATTATTATATTTGATTTATTCTGTCAGTAATCTGGTCGGTAATGTAGTATTACAAAAAGTACATAATTAATATGAGTATAAAACTCATATTACTAATGGTGAATTATCTTGCGTATTATATAAAATTATAAGTTTACCCAATGCTTTATGTTTAAAATTTTAATTTAAATTATTAAATCTTACAAAATAAACCAAAATATAGTAATTATATATATATTGTAATTCAACATTATATTATATTATTGTATTAAATCAAACACGGCAATATAATATCAGTAGTAATACGATTCAGTAATTTTAAATATCTGATTATATCGACATAATTTATAATGCTATATAGCACGAACCAAACGCGTCCTTAGTAAATTTGATTTACGGTCAATTTACTTGAGCCCGAACCCACTTAGGGTTTGTTTGGTACCTATAGCCGCCTAATAATGTTCACGAAAAATATATAAAAATATACTTCTGTGTTTTCTGATAGTACCATAAAAAATATATCATCAATATCGTATTACTTATAAATCAAATAGAATATTTTTTATTGTTATTTCTCAGAATTTTTCAACAATTTCAAATAAAGCAGGGGGGCCTCGATTCCCTAGGGCCTTCCCCGGGCTGCCCTCTCTCCCTTGTCCCGGGTCTGGCCAGCGGGCCTGGGCTGCTCAAGGGCGCCGCCTCCATCCATGCAGAGCTGGAGGATGCCCCCTCTCGCCCGGATTCGGCCGTGCTGCTGTCAACCGAGGTCTCGCCGCCTCGCGCCCCGGAGCACGTACGAATTGGCCGGCGCACGTCGCCTTTGCAGCCCGGTTCTACTTTGGGTGGTAGCCCCCCGTCCCCGGCTGTCAGAAGGAGCTCCCGTCTTGCTAAGTTGGCGGGCACTATGGCGCTTGACCGTGCTGTCGCCCGTAAATCCCTGCTCCTCGGCCAGGGCCTGCCCGACAACTCTTGCCTCGACACCAGCGGATCTCCGGCCATCTCCTCGCTCATCTCGAAATCGGCGAAGCTTGGCATCCTGCTCAACGAGGGGGACGCCCGCTCCTTCCTCGCCGCTTCTGGCCCTGTGTGCTGATTGCACGGCCGCTTGACTTTCGTCGTTAGGTGTCTTGTCTTTTTTTATGTTTCAGCTCTGCTCTTGGAATGTCAGAGGGTTGAACGACCCTACCAAGCGCGCCCTCGTCAAGTCCGTTGTCTGTAACCTTAAGGTGTCTGTGCTTTGCTTCCAAGAAACGAAAGTCACTTCGTTCCCTCGTCACTTCCTCTCCTCTGTCGCCGGGAATGGGTTCGACAAATGCCACTTCATCCCTGCTGCGGGGGCTTCGGGTGGTCTTTCCACTTGCTGGAACTCTAGATTCTTCAACTGCTCTGAAGTTTTGGTGCGTACTTACTCCATCACGCTACGCCTGACCTGCGTCTCCACCGGATCTTCCTTCTACCTTACCAACGTCTACGGGCCGCCGTCCTGGGATGGGAAGGACGACTTCTGCCGTGAACTCCGAGCCCTCAAACCTGCTTGCCCTGGACCGTGGGCTATCTGCGGGGACTTCAACCTAACCCGCTCCCAGGCTGAAAGGCAGGGCCGACGTTGGTGCAACCGCCTGATGACCCTATTCTCCAATCTGATCAACGAGCTGGAGCTGGTGGACCTCCCGCTGACCAACCAGCGCTTCACGTGGTCCAGCATGCAGAACCCACCCTCTCTTGCTAAACTTGACCGCTTCCTGGTCTCCACCGAGTGGGACCTCTCCTTTCCTCTCTCCTCGGTGTCGGCACTGCCCAGAATTACCTCGGACCACTGCCCTCTCCTCCTTAAAACGCAGACTAGCAGACCACCCTGCCCCTTCAGATTCGAGAAGGTGTGGCTCACCAGACCCGACTTCATCTCTCTGGTCCCGATCTGGTGGCACGAAATCGATGTCAGGCAGGGGAGACAGGGGAGTATCCTCACCTTCACCGCGAAACTGCGGCACTGCCGCAAACGCATCCGGGAATGGCAGGCCACCAGCTTCCATAGCATTCGCAACGCATCGAGGGCAGCTTCGGTGGAGATCCATAAGCTCGACTCTCTCGAAGAGCTTCGGTGCCTTACCAGCGATGAGCTGGCTCAAAGGATGCTGCTCAGAGAACAGCTAAAGGGCACCATTGTGGAGGAGGAATTGCTTTGGAAAACCAGAGCCAAGCAGCACTGGCTTAAAGAAGGGGACGGTAACACTAAGTTCTTTCACGCAATGGCTAACGGCAGGCAAAGAGCCAATCGCATCGGAACTATCTCGGGAGAGGGCGCGACGATTGAGAGAGAAGAGGATAAGCGCGACTATTTTTTCCATCAGTTCAAGAATCGCTTCGCGCCAGACAACCAACCAGCCACTGGGGGTGGGGATTGGAGCGGCCTCTTCCCTGACAACTCGGCGCTTAGCTCGGAACATCTTACCTCCCCTTTCACCTTGGAGGAAATCCGGTTGGCAACCTTCCAGATGGGCGGAGACAAAGCGCCTGGTCCAGACGGCTTTAGCATGCTCTTCTACCAAAGATTCTGGGATGTCATCAAGGTCGACCTTCTCAGAGTATTTGACGACCTCTTCGAGGGCTCCCTAAATATGGGACCAATTGATTACGCCCACATCTGCCTGATTCCTAAAACTGAAGGGGCGAGCTCGGCGAACGACTTCCGGCCTATCAGCCTCCTCAACTGCATTCAGAAGATTATCTCCAAGGTCCTTACAAACCGGCTGCTGACAGTACTGGACAGGATCATCTCCCCGACCCAGTCTGCTTTCTTAAAAGGCAGGTTTATCCTTGACTCCTTTGTCACGGCCAGCGAACTTCTTAGCTGGGGAGCCAGTAGGCACACCGAGTGTGTCGGAGTCAAGGCGGACTTCGAAAAAGCCTACGACTGCGTAAGCTGGAGCTACCTTAAACATATCTTGCTCTGCCTTGGTGCCAACCCGAAATGGTGCGGGTGGATCGAACAATGCACCGCCAACGGCAAGCTCGCCGTTTTGGTGAACGGCACCGCCACCCGTTGGTTCAAAATGAAGAGGGGGCTACGACAGGGAGACCCCCTATCACCCTTCCTCTACCTGCTTGTCGCTGAAGGGCTGGCGCGTCTGACGCACAGAGCCGTTCAGATGAACCTACTAACTGGAGTAGGGCCTTCACGGGACTCTGAAATCTCCCTGATCCAATTCGCGGACGACACTCTCTTCTTCTGCCAGGCGAGACCCAGACAAATCCGCAACCTACGTTTTATTTGGGAAATCTTCGCATGGGCGTCCGGCCTGAAAGTCAACCCGGCTAAATCAGAGCTTCTTTATCTGGGCAGCTCTACCAACAAAGGGGATCGACTTGCAAGGCTGCTGAATTGCAAACTTGGAACGCTACCGATCAAGTACCTAGGGCTGCCGCTCATTAAGGGCATCATCCCTAACCATGATTGGCAAGCCTTAATCTCCAGGATTGAGCGGAGGATCGCCGGTTGGCAAGCTAAGCTGCTCTCCTATGGGGGCAGGCTAACACTTGTCAACTCGGTGCTTTCTAACCTTCCGCTTTACTTCCTCTCGGTATTCCGTGCCCCAGCCTGGGTCGTCAAAAGAATCGACTCGCTACGCCGTGCCTTCTTCTGGAGCAGCCAGAGAACCACGTCGGGGGGAAGGTGTCTGGTCAACTGGAAAACGGCCTGCAGACCCAAGAAACACGGGGGGCTTGGCATCCTGAGCCTGGACAGCATGAACGTCGCTCTTCTAGCCAAATGGTGGTGGAGATTCTTCGACACGGAAGCACCTTGCTGGGCTTCGCTCGTCATGGAACTCTACTACAGCCGCCGAAGTCCGCTCTGTGAGGGAACTTCCTTCAAACCTCACTCGCACTGGTGGAGAAGCGTGTTACGCACGAGGGAAGTCTTCAAGTGCAGCTCGTCCCGCGTGGTTGGGAATGGGGCACGGACTAACTTCTGGACTGACCAGTGGGTTGGAAATGCTTCGCTGTCGACCCAATTTCCGACTATCTTCGCCTTGGCTACCAACAAAGATCTTCGGGTGAAGGATTGCTTTGACCAGACCGGTTGGAACTGGGCCAGGATTCTTGATGGCACACAAGGGGGGTCTTCAAGCACCAACGACTCTATCAGGGACCTGCAGAGCGCTACAGCCCACCTTTCCCTAAACGACACCATTGACGTGTTCCGTTGGCGTTGGACTTCCACGGGGCTTTTCACGGTCAAATCCCTCTACCTCTTCCTACAGAACAGCGGGGTAACTGATGACCGGTTCAACCAGCTCTGGAGCAGCAAACTGCCACTCAAAGTCAAAATCTTCGTCTGGCTAGTCCTCCGGGGGAGGGTCCTGACCAGGGACATCCTTCTTCAAAGGAACTGGACCGGGCCTGCCTGCTGCCCTATCTGTCTCGGACCACCCGAAAACGCTGACCACCTTTTCCTTTCTTGCCCCTTCATCAGCGCCCTGTTCCAAACCCTGCTCCCCAATAAAGCAGGGCTTCGGACCTGCACATCCGCCGCTTCGCTTTGGGCTACAGGCTCGCAGTTGGGTGGAGCATGGGGAAGAAGGACGCTCAGCACTGTCGCGGCAACTTGGTGGGCGACATGGCTGGAAAGGAACAGGCGGGTGTTCGACAACAAGTGCCGCTCTTTACCCGCTATTCTCGTTGATATCAAATCTTCTCGCGCGGCTTGGGACCTCTCCTGCCCCTAGTTTTTTTTTTTTTTTTTTTTTTTTTTTTTTTTTTTTTTTTTCGGGGCAACCCGACCCTTCTGCTAAATTCATTTTCGCCATGAATGAAGCGGCAGCATGCTGCCTTTCTCTCAAAAAAAAAAAAACAATTTCAAATAAAGCTTGAGTCAAAAGGAAGTCGGGTGAAATGGTCAAAAAGAAGCGTAAGAAACATGTTCCGAGGCTCCGTCGGAGATTTGAACGCTCAGAAATATCTGGGTGTCCTACTGTAGCAATTGAGAGTTTTTTTTTTTTTTTTTTGTTCGCTCTGAAATTCAGTTGTATCCATTCATTTTCCAAATAAATAAAGAAGAGCATGCTATCTTTTTTTCAAAAAAAAAAAAAAAAAAAAAAAAAAATTATGCAGTAAAATCAGATATTTCAAATTAGAGCTTCTGCGCGTAGTAGAAGCCTCAGATTTTTTTTTTTTTTTTTTAATATAATGTAATTAGATATGCATATAATTGGCAATGCAGTAATTATAATTTGCTCTTTCGTAGTTGAAACCTGAATTTATGTATTTTGTTAGTTTATTTAAAAAATAATAAAATTATCTCCAATAAAAAAAAAAATTGCATTTATTACTGTCTATAAATTCCACTATTTTTATCAAACGATATTATCTTTTATCCCGATCAAATCTTGCTATTCTCCGTTATCTCAGAATTGTTTGGGACAAACTATTATACCATTTTGATAAAATTAATAGTACTATTTTAAGAATTAATTCTAAATTTTATTAAGATTATAAATTGAATTAAAGCTAAATTATATAGACATAATTTATCATATATTATAATATATTATTTTTATTATAAAATTAGTAATTATATTTATTAATACATATTATTTTTATTTAAATATTATAATAAATTATACTTAAATATTATAATGAATTATTTTTATTAAATTTAAGTTTGAGTAGAAGTTGAAAAAATTTTATTTTTATAAAAATGTTTCTATTAAATTATAATTTATAATAAATTATTTTTATCAAATATTATAATAAATTATTTTTACAATTAATTATTTTTATAACAAATTATTTTTATTAAATTATATTCTATATTAAATTTAACCATTATTTTTTTTCATTATTTTTTATTATTTTATAAAATTAATCAACCACAATTTCAGTTATTTTTAAAAATATTTATGAGAATAACAGCATTACAAATAAAACACAATTTTTTTACTTTTATTTTTTACTACTCCGAAATAATAAGCTGAGATAAAAAATTTTATTCTAATATTCATTATCCTCGAACCAAAAAAAAATAGAATTTACTTACTTATCCTGTGAACATTTTTAAAAACTAAAAATTCACAAATAGTTTTCAAAAAAACCCTAGAGTCATTGATTGTAAGATATGAATCCAATGATAGAGCGTGGATGCAACACTTTTCATTACAGTGAAATTCTCAAAAGAACAAGCATTGAATGTGACGGTGTGTATATATATATATATATATATATATATATATATATATATATATATATATATATATATATATATATATATATATATATATATATATATATGGCTAAAATATAGAAAAAAAAAATTGTAAACACTCTTCTTTTTTTTCTTTTTTTTTTCTTTTTTTTTCATAACTTTTAAAAAAATTACATTTTACCCCTTCAAAATTTTAAATTGATGAATGTAATCCTCCCCATCAAGGTTCCATCATGGTCTATTTTTTATAATTTATACCGAAAATATTTTTAAAAATAATAAAAATATATTTAATTTTTTATATATATAAAATAAATAAATATAATTTGATCATTTAACACTCTCCATTAATGTTGTAATCTTTCGAAAATATTTATAAAATTTTAAACAGGCAAGATATAAATTTTTAAAAGTTCAAAAAAATTTTAAAAAATAAATTATATATAGAGAGAGAGAGAGAGAGTAACTATTCACTTATCCACCCTTAAATAAGTAGTGTTTGGTGAAAGTTGGTGGAATAATAATAATTTAATAATAAAAAAAATAGTATTTATTATTTTAAAATTATTAATAGCATTTCAATACATCTCTATATATAATATATTCAGAAGAGAATCTATGCTTGCATCTATGTCAAATCAGAAGATATTGTGCCAGTAAAAAAAAAATAAAAAATAAAAAATGATTTCATATTATTTTTTATTAATATATCAAATAGTAAATATATTTTTATAAAATTTAATTTTTTATATTTATTAGTTCTATTACTGTTAAACCACTATTTATTTTTTAACATAATAAAAGTAAAATGACAGTTTTGCCTTTTAAATATGTCGCTAAGTTTACAAAAATATTTAAAAAGGTAAAAAAATAAATTTATTTTATTAATTAATCAAGATTTAATATTCAATCTATAGTTAATTATATTTTTCTAGTGAACATTGATAATAAAAATAAGGCTAAATTACAGAAAATCTCTCTATAATATACTGCTTTTTCACTTAACTCCCTGTTTTTAAAAAATTTACATTTTGCCTCCTCGTAATTATGGAATTATGCATTTACACCCCCGCCGTCAGCATTCCGTTAGTGAGCCGTCAATTTTTTAGATAATATACCGAAAATACCCTTCAACCTTTTCTTCTCCCGATCGCTCCGAGGCCGAGCTCCCTCGCTCCGTGAGGGATCCCGCCGCCGCCGTTGTCAGGAGCCCTCGGCGATTGTTGGCGCAGTCGCCGCCTGAGCTCTCCCCGGCGACGGCGCTCCAGGCGCGGCCCGAGGCTGATGGGGCACCAAGTGGCGGCGCCCCACTCGCCGCACCACTGCGCGCAGCACGCGCGCGCGGGGAAGCGCGCCCGCGTGCTGGCGCAGGTTAGCGCGTGGGGACCCGCGCCTCTTCTGGCGCGGGTCAGCGCGGGGTGAGGGTGGCCGCCATGTGGCGGGCCCCCATAGGCCGCCGCGCGTTGACCTGCTCCCTGGGGGCTCCGCGGTTCACGCGTCCGCGCGGGGACGCGGCTCCCTGGGCACCCCCGACCTCTCCGATGGCGGGGGAGACGACGACGACGACGACAAGGTGGGGAGGAGGATGAGAGCTTCTCTGCGGGGGCGGGAGCGGCAGTGGAGTCGGAGGGGAGCACAGGGATAAGCACAGAAATAAGGAGCGCATTATCGTCATTTTACCTATTCTGTTAACCCCGTTGCCTCCTAAAAATAATTACGTAATTACGAAGGGGCAAAATGTAGACTTTTTAAAGACATGGAGGCAATGTGAAAAAATAGTATATTATAAAAGAATTTTCTATAATTTAACCTCTATATATATATATATATATATATATATATATATATATATATATATATATATATATATATATATATATATATATATATATATATTATTTTTTAAAAAATAAATATAAATAATTATTTTTTAATAAAATATATTTATTATTCGATATATTTATATTTAGTCGTAAAAAGAAAAAAAAAAAAAACAAAAAAAACAAATTCATGGATTCATGAGATTCATGACTGTTCCAACATTTTGACAGGTAACAGTGCCTTTATTGGTCACAGACTCACAGACAAAAGTGCTTTAATGAGAGGCTTTAATGATAGTCCTTACTGACATCAATTATTTTCTGATCAAACACAATCACAATCAGCAAAACTTTATTTATCAAAATCAAAATCAACACCACCCTGATAACATTAATTATTCCGTCCTGGATTATCTGCCAAGCACAAGAAACAGAACGAGAGAGAAGGCCCGCAGGCGCTGCAGGTACTGCATAAGTTTGAATTCCTGTTATAATTGTCGATTTTACTGTTCAAGGGTACCACCACCTCTCAGGTGCTGGGCCAACAGGGCTTTAGCTAGTTCTGGTACTTTTGGATCTCGATTGTTTACTGTTGAATGATAATGCAAAATTTGTATTCATGATTTCACTAGTTCGAATCCTATGATAAGTTAATAGGATAATTATTAGATGAATGTCTTGTCTACACTGAGCAGAAAATTATGCTGCTGATGCAAAGAGAGAAGCTGTTGATGCCGATAGGAATAAAAGATTACCGTTGTTTTTTAAAATAATTTATTTTGCTATTTATTTATGAATTAAAAATAAATTTAATTTAAGTTTAGTAAGACTGTAGTTCATAATGGACCTAACGATAAGAAGTCCAATAACAGATCTAACGTCTAAATAGATTGAGTCCGGTTGAAACCCGTAGACGCTGTGCCTGTACGCTTTAGGTGAATTAATTGCGTATTTTTAACAGCTCGAGCTTTTGAAATTAAGAATCAGTACCAACGTAGCATGAGTTTAATTATTTACTCTCTCTTTGTTTTTCTATTAGAAAAGATGCTCATCACAAGCAAAACTATCTATTAGTGGCAAAGCCAAATTTGGCTAGAATTTTTATTCAAAAATAGAAAAAATTATAAGTCCTTAAACTAGTACACAATTGCACTTTAATTCTCGAATTTTAATTCTTATGCTTATCAATCTATCAGATATAAGCACAAAGCATAGAAGAACTGTGAGGACTAAAGTGTGAAAGATTAAAACTAAAGAACTAAATTGCAATCTACAAGATAATTTAAGGACTACTAGTGCAATTTACCTTGAAAATACAAAATCCTTAGTAATTATTAAAATTGAAAAAAGAAAAAAAAAAAAAAAAAAAAAAAGTAGATTTGTTCGTATTTCGAGTCTTATAAGATTACGTGCAAGATGCGCAAGTCAAGACTACTGAACAATGAAAAAAAAATTTATTAAATTATTTAATAAAATTTAAAAAATTTAATTGTCAAAATTAAAAATTCAAGCGCAAGTACCGGTCTCAGTTCTTAAACTTTAATTCGTTATAATTTCTAGCTTAAACTTTCAACGTTTGCTGCAATCAAAGTCTCGCATATCCAATTTAATTAACTAAATGATAATGTGTTGCTGCTGACGTAACAGCGTGATGCTATTTTAATTATTATTGCATCATCAGCTAAATTTGATTATATGAGTTAATTAAAGTTTGAGATCGGAGTGTTTGTCACACCCCAAAAAGACCAAAAATGTACTTTAGCTTATTATATATATATATACAACAATAGCACTGAATCGGACCGGGTTCATCGGCGGTTCACGAGGGCGTAACCCCCGGTCCGGATCCCGGACCGAGGGACGTGAACCGTCGACTCCACGACGGAGCACCCGGCTTTGCACGACCCGTACATACCCCCCATAAACCCTAACCTCTCCGCCGCCGCCGCCGCCGCCCTCCGCCGCTCGGCCGCGGCAGCGGCGGCGGCGCTCCACCAGATCTCCTCCATGTCCCGCGGCGGTGGCTCCTTGGCGCACTCGGCGAGCGCCGCCGCGAAGGGATCGGGATCGGCGGCGGAGGAGGTGGTGGATCGTCTCCGGCGGGGGACGAGGGGGGCGGGGCGGAGGGGAGGGGGGAGGGGGAGGAGGGGATCGGAGGGGGGGACGAGGTTACCGGACGGTTTGGGGATCCCGGGTCGCTGCTCCCAGGAGAAGGGCACGGCGGAGGTGGAGGCGCGAAAGGGGAATCCGACGATCTCCACGGCGGCGGCGGCGGTGGCGGAGCCGAGGGATCGGCTCGGGTGTGGCGGGGGACGCGGCTCAGGTGAGTCCTTCTTCATGGATCCTCGAAACCCTAATAAGAGAAAGAGAGGGAGAGAGGGACAGAAAGAGGGAGAGTGGAGTGTGAATTTATAGAGGAGGGGAGAAGGCGACAACGATTCTGTGACTAGAGGTAAAAATGCATAGTAAATGCATAGTAACCCCCTCAACTACATCTATTTACTATACGAGCAATGCTACATGTACACCCCGAAGGGGTGTACATCTTACATCTCCACCTCTTTAATGATGGCGATATTTTTTACGGGTCACATCAAGTGATTCCTTATCACACCCCCATCCTAGGGTGGGTGAATTTCACTCGTCACATCGAGTGACGAGTGGATGAATACCCATCCTAGGATAGGTGGGTGTAGGATGTACACCCCATTTAGGGTGTACATCTAGCATTTTCCAAAGAGAAGTGCTAGATGTACACCCCCAAATGGGATGTACATCCTACACCCACCCATCCTAGGGTGGATATTCATCCACTCGTCACTCGATGTGACGAGTGGAATTCACCCGTCACTAATTTTTTAGATTAAAAAATAGATAGTAAATATTATTACCCTAATATCGGTAGTTATCTATATCATATTATGAATTCTCATATTTTTAAGGTGACGTGGCGCATTCTCCATAATTTAGAATATTTTTAATTTTTTTTTTTACAATAATTATCTACTCTCTCTCTCTCTCTCAATCTCTCACCTCCCCCTCAATGTCTTCTCTTCTTCTCTAACATCCATCCCTTCACCTCCCCACATGCATGCATTGATTAATTTAATAATAATCTCTACCACATACATTATTAAATTATTGTGGTGGTGGTGACGTTTGATGTTTCAAGAAATCATAATTGTCATTTAATAAATTAATTAAGCATGGTGTTAATTTGCATTTTCTTCTTATATGCCATCCACTTCCCCCAACTCTCTACAACCTTACCTTCTCTTTTTCTTTGTGGAGTTTTTATAGACCCCGTACAAGATGTTTCGGCGGCGTGGTCGTAGCGGTGGTGGAGGCGGTGAACGTGATGGCGGTGGAAACCAAGACGGTGATGGAGGAGCCAGGAACGTAGGCAATGATTGTGGAGATCGATGTGGCGGTGGTAGCAGTGGTAGCAGTGGTTGAATCAAGAGTTTTAGTGGTTGGTTTTGGGCTCTGCTGGGATGATCTTGGTGGAGTTTTTCGCGCCCTGTTGTTGACATTGCCCCGCCATAGAACGTGGGAGCGTGCTGCCGTTGTCTTCAAATACGTCGTCACCTCGAGAGATAAAAATCACCGCCCCTTTCTTTTGATTCTTTGTGAGCGATTCTTTACAGAAACATCATGCAATTTTATTTTTATTTTTTGTCTGAGGAACCTATATTAGATTTTTTTATTTGATGTTGCTGTAAACCCTAATGCAACTTTTTTACCTAATACTTTATTTTATTACTTACTATGTACGTATTTTAATTTTTTACGAATTTTATTTTATTTTTTTATCGAAATCGTTGGCGATTTATTACAACGATTTATCTTTTGTCTGCTGATGCATTTTTCTAATTTTTCGGTAAATCGTAATTCAACACATAAGTCTATTATTGCTAAAGGGCGAGATCCTGGTGAGTGCCCTAAATTTGTCGTAGCATGATTTCATTCCGTGATTTGATATTGAATTGATCTATATCGAGATTTTAGAATAATTTATTTATATTGTTGTAATAAATTTAGTATAAATTTAGCTATAATAATATATGTCCGCTGCATTGCGCGGATCACTACACTAGTATAATTGGTATGGAAAATGCTATGTGTACACTCCTTTCGGGGTGTACATCATACACCCCACCCATCCAAGGGTGGGAGTGTGATGATGGGTCACTTGATGTAACCCGTAAAAAATATCGCCACCATTAAAATGGTGGAGGTGTATGATGTACACCCCTTCGGGGTGTACATGTAGCATTGCTCAATTGGTATATAACTATGTGAATTGCTTCTTATTTTTATATATTTAATCGACTAATTTTTAGGATAATATCTTTTGTATTTAGCGTAATTGGTTAATAACTTAATATTTAATATCTGCTGTTTTAAATTCGAAGATTAATTATTTTGTATTTCTAACAAAGAACGTTTGTTGTTTTTTTCTTACAATTTTTTTTTTTAAAAAAAATTTAATTATAAAAATAGCAATTATTGGATTTATAGTTGTAAGCACAATGCAATTAAAAACAATATAAATTGAAAATATAGTAGCTATATTTATATTGAACTCATTTAGTACCGTCTCATTTCTCAACGGATTATTCGTTTTATAACTATTTTATCTCTAATATGTTTAATCTTTTAAATTTTTTGAATCTAACCATCTTCTAAAATTTTATAGCCGGATTAAAAGGTTTAGTTCTATTATATCTCATATATATGATTTTTTAAAATTTTAGCGGTGTCATATTTTTCTTTCCTTTAAATCTTATCTCGCTAGTCGTAACTGACTTTGTGGAGAGCTGCGCCCCGCCTACAATAATCGTCGACTAGGGAGTCATACTCTACCCGTTGTGTGATCCTAACTTAGTCGAGACATCTCAATTCCAACCGATGATTAGCTCTGATATCAATTATAATGTTCCGCTTCCCAAGGGCTGCTAGGATTTGATCCAATGGCCACATATTGTGAACGAGTAAGAATCACAAAAACAACGATGTTCGAAAATTTAAAAATCATGACAGAAAGCGCAATTTCATTATTAATACATCTTAATTGAAGCGGAGCAAACTGCATGACACATGCGGCATATCACTTAAAATAACAAGCAGGATATTTTTCACAGACTGCCTAGCCACACTCACTTTGCTCTACTAGCAAGCCAAAATAAACTCTGAAATAGAAAAGTCCAATTCAAAGCTTTAAATACTGATTAAAATTTTCAACTACTCTATTTACTTTATACTAAGAACTAAGGCAAACTGTGACACCCCTAAAAATTGGATTAGTACTATATATAAATAATATAATAGGACTAAATTTCTTAACCCGACTATAATATTTTGGATGGCAGCAAGATCCAAAAGGTTATAAGAGTTAAGCGTATTAGAGCTAGAGTAGTTTTAGGATGTGTGATCCCGTGGGAAGTGGAGCGTCACAGTTGGTATCAGAGACATTTATCAGTCGGAAATGTGAGATGAATCTCGACTGAGCTAGGGTTATATAGCGGGTAAAGCGAGACTCCCCGGCTAATGACCGTTGTGGGTGGAGTGCAGCTCCCCACAAGGTCGGCTAAGGCTAGCGAGACGAATCTGACATCGTCTGGTACTTGTGAATGTGTTTGAGCCTGGCGTGGACGTTAGAGCTTAAAGGGAAAAAGAATGTGACACCCCTAAAAATTAAATTAGTCCTATATATAAATAATATAATAGGACTAAATCTCTTAATCCGGTTATAGCATTTTGGATGGTAACAAAATTTAAAAGGTTATAAAAGTTAAGCGTGTTAAAACTAGAATAATTCTAAAATAGATGATCCCCTAAGAAATGGGGCGTCACATAAATAGTGTTTTGCTTTGGCGTCCAGCATAATATGACAAGGTCAAAATTAATTACTATTTTTGTTGGATGAAAGTTCACCCACTTTGCCTGTCATTCAGAAGTGCCAGTAGGACAGCTAAATTATTGTCAGATGAATGATGAATGCTATTGTATCCTTGGACCATATACTATATCAAATAACATGAACCATATATAGTGAGTGGTGACTAGCTAGGACATAACTCTAATGTTTCTCTTTTTTACCATTCTAGAATATTGATCACACAACATGTAAAATTTAAAATCAGTTGTTCTAGTTCATAAGAAAAAATCGTTTATAAATTACTGATGTGCTGATATATTGTATATTCATACATCAACATTCTGTAAAAATAGCATTTTAACAACTTAAGGTTTGTCTAGAATGCTGCAGGATTCAATTTGCTCTTCTCATTTAGAGGCTTGTGGTCAATGGTGCCATGTGAGAGCATTTTTTTGGAGAGAAATTGAGGTTGCATGTTAGTTGAAATGGATCCAACTTTCAACTGAGCGGCAAAAGACTCATTTAACGGCAAGGTTTGTTGAGTTAGGTTGAAACCATGAGCGTTGTGGCTGAACCTTAAGTGCGGTGGTTCACTTATGATCTAAACTCTAAATCCTAAAATCTTAGAGTGTTGATGTGGTAAGGAGAATATAATAGCTTAAGATTAGAATGAGTTTGAGGTTAATAGTAGAGATGTCAATAGATATAGATATTCGAGACTTTATCCCAATCCAACCTCGATCCTGACCAAACTAATTTAATTGATGCTAAACGGATATGATTTGGTTAAGGGTATAAAAAACAAAAACTTGCTGAATGCACATTCGGGCTATAGCTTTTGTCTACACCTAAACCAAACCCCTAAGTCTATATAAAAACCTATTATATATAAACAATGTAACTTTTTAGATATTTATTTTACTAATTAATATTAATATAAATTAATAATTTAATTTAATATGAGTTTGGCTATTATATCATCAATAGCATTAAATATTTGATGCTATCAAATTTTCTGCCGTTATTCTTTCGACTATTTTTATTTCTTAAATTATACTATTTCACCAACCACCCACTAAAACGTAAGGGACTACTATCATTCTAACCAAACATTAAATAGTATAGTAGCCTAATTCAATTAATACTTAGTATATTAAATAGTCAGGCTTAATTTTGGTGTTTTGGGTACGGATTTTTTATTTTTATTCCGGTTCGATTTTGGATTTTGAATCGAACTTCAATTTTAGTTTGTAAAATCTATTTTGAAATTGACTTGCTGATATCCCAAGTTAACATAACCACTATTTAAGGAACACATATTTTTGTTTTTCAAAGAAAATGAACAAACAAGAGTGGGAGTGGTTCTAAAATTTTTAGGCACATTCAATAAAAAAAAAAAAAATCGGAAAGAAATGTACAATCCCAAGTATTGCCACAAGTCCACCAACTATGATATGTACATATCAAGCATGTTGAAAAATATTATAGAGAATCACTTGGAAGGGACTAGAACCATTTTCTTTCTATTTTGAAGTAGTTTTAGGAGGTTATAATATGTGTATCCTTTATTATTAGCTTAGGGCATGTTTGGTTAGTAGGTGAAGTTGCAAACTCCGACCATATCGGAGATTGCAACCTCATCTCACAGTCAATACGAGAGGAGTGACTCGCTGCAAACTTTCACATTCAACTCTACTCTATTAAATACAAGATATTTAGAGACAGCGTAGATTTGTTGTATTACCGACTTCCACTTTTCACTTCTTACGTTCTAAACACACTGTGTTCTAAAAATGCATCTCTTTCTCTCTCTCTCTCTCTCTCTTTATCCCATCCATCATTTCTCTGCTCCTAAAGTGGGCTTTGGACTTCGCCTCTATACTCTCTCTCTCTCACTCAGACCAAACTCTCCTTGGACTTCGCCTCTGCCCTGCTCTCTCTCTCTCTCTCTCTCTCTCCCCCTCTCACAGACCCCTACAACTTCGAACTTCGCCTCTACTCTCTCACACACACAGACTCTCTCTTTCTCTCTCACAGATCAAACCCTACATGGTGAATCACAAAAAAGAAAAAAAAGAAGAGAAGAAAATAAAAAAAAAAAGCCCATCCACACTGGGTCGCAAACATGGCCGGTTAATCTTTTCTAATGGGTTTTATATGGACCGGCCCATTAGCGGCCCCTATTTAATACGCTATCCTACGAGATGCTTCTCGATGGCGTGATCCCGAGCAACACGAAGCACAGCTCCTCCTCTTTCACCGGCGACGAGGGGAACCCTAATCTCACCTCCGATCCCTAAACCCTAACCCTAACCCTAACCCTAACCCTAACCCTATCCTAATCTCGGAGCTTACGCCATTGGCGAGGGAGGCAGAGGAGGGAGGAAGGGGAGAAGCCATGGAGGGCTCGGGGGAGCTCCAGTGCGTGGGGAAGCTGGAGATCGCGGAGCCGAAGAAGCCCCTGGGGTTCCTCTGCGGCACCCTCCCCGTACCCACCGACTCCTCCACCTTCCCCCTCTTCCGATCCGCCATTGTCCCTTCTCCCCACTCGTAAATCCCTTTCCTTTCCATGTCTCCGCCTCAATTTCCCCCTTTCTGGATGCTTTTCGTGTTGTGGTTTTTATTTTGAGCTCGTTTTTGGTGTAGAACTGGGGCTCCGAGGTATCAGATGCTCCCGGCGGAGACGGATCTCAATACTCTTCCTCTGCTCTCCAATTTGCCTGAGAAGGTGTTTCCGTCGGCGGCGAAGAGTAGTGAAGGTGATCGTTCTCCCCCATTTTCCTGTTCTATTTGCTTCAATTGTCTACAAGAAAACCTGCTTTCGAAGTTCCATGGCATAAACAGCTGCATTCTTCTCTGTTTCGATGCTGCACTATGAAAATCAATTTTAATCTGTGTATTTACATCGTAGGTTTGTAGGTCAATTGGACGAATTTGAATTTGAAGTCAGAATTTAGGGTTAAAATTGAAACTTTGATGATGAAATGGAGATGGGTCAAACTTCAGAGACTAATTTGCTGAAATTGAGACTCTCAGGATAATATTGATCCATCTCGATTTTCAAGGACCATATTCGTAATTAATGCATCCTTCTTTGTTATTTGGAAGTTCTTTAAGCCAAGTGTTTCAGTCCTACCATTATTGGATAGTTTGGAAGTTGGTAAATAGCCATAGAGCACTGAAACGAAGTGAATAATCACAAAGAAGTGCCCTAGGACTTCTTAGTTTTATAGGTATGCAGACAAATTTTTAAGCCATGTGATAATATCATGCATGTCATACTGGAATTTCAACTGTTTTTTAGTTCATATGTTTTGGTATTCATGCATGGATGGTGGTAGCCTGCACGTATGGGAATGGATGATGACATCTTTTGGTCCTTTGAGATTCATTTAATTGAAATATACAAAAGAAGCAAATTTGGTGTTTACTGACTCGCTTTCCTTCAGGTTTTTATGCTGAAAGCGGACCTATTAGCCAAAATTTGTCTCGAAAATGTGAATCTCTTGCTGTGTCGGGGCTTACTGAATATGGGGATGACATAGATGTAGTTGCTCCAACTGACATCTTGAAGCAGATTTTTAAGATACCATACTCGAAAGCCCAGTTATCTATTGCAGTTCACCGTATTGGAGATACCCTCATTCTGAATACAGGGTATGCTGTCTGATAATATTAGGGGTAAAATGTATGGATTTGCCCTGTTCTATCTTGATAATGTGGCTGTCCCTGGATTTTTCACTTAAGCACTCTGGTCCCTGAACTAGTTCATGTATGCAATTCCATCCCTACTTGGTAAAAACTCTCATAACATGTGACATTGTATGAAATAACCTTTTTAACCTTGTTCCAAGTACAGTGAAACATGCTATTTTACAGGAGAAGAGATCAAATGGTTGTTTTACAAGAAAATATTAGACTTGTTTCGATGCTCAGGGTAAAGCACAATATATGAGGAATTTCAGGGAATAAAGAGCTTAAGAGAAAGAAAAGTCCAGTGACCAAGTATCGATGTTGGAATAGCATAGGGACTACCATACATTTGGCATTGCATTAATATCGTTTTCATGGTTACTATGTCTGAACGCCCTTTTTCCTTTGAATGATAGACCTGATGTTGAAGAAGGAGAAAAGACATTCAGAAGACAGAGTAACCAATCTAAAGGTTCTGATTCTTCAATCTTCTTAAACTTCGCAATGCACTCAGTGAGAGCCGAGGCTTGTGATTGCCCTCCTGGTCATAAACCATCATCAGAGAAGCAAACGCGTTCCACTATCTTACCTGGACATTTTGGACATAGAGATGGTGCTTTTGTATCTTCAGCAACTGCCAATGTTAATCCATCTCAATTTCTCGATAAAAATGTCAGCAATAGTCGGAGTACTTCAGAATCGAATCATGATAACTTCTACTGGGGCACACGACAGAACAAACAGGAAAGTAAAAGACAATATCCCGTCAAAAGGACTTCAGAGGTGGGTGAAAAACCAAGAGGCCCTGTTCAAGAATCTGAGAAGCATAGAAAAATTGGCAACAGTGGTTTTTTGAGGGTTTTATTCTGGCAATTTCACAATTTTCGGGTGCTGTTAGGTAGCGACTTGCTTTTATTCAGCAATGAGAAGTACGTCTCAGTAAGCTTGCATCTCTGGGATGTCTCGAGACAGGTAAAAGCTTGGGTCTGCAAAGTTTTGCCTTTCTGATTCTCTAGGTTCTTTTTGTAAAATTGTCATGTACTTTGTATGATAGGTCACTCCGTTAACTTGGCTTGAAGCTTGGCTTGACAATATCATGGCGAGTGTGCCTGAGTTGGCTATCTGCTATCACAGAAATGGTGTTGTTCAAGGTTATGAGCTACTGAAAACAGATGACATATTTCTGCTTAAGGGTGTTTCTGAGGATGGCACACCTGCTTTTCATCCACACATTGTCCAACAAAATGGCCTTTCAGTGTTGAGATTCCTTCAGGATAACTGCAAACAAGATCCTGGCGCATACTGGGTATAGTAGTAGGATCTTTTGACGTCCCAGATTCCAGATTCAATATCTATTGTACCATTTAGTCTATTTTATGTTTATCCTCTCTCTCTTTATATTAGCTTCATGATTGAGCTTACGTTTTTCTTTATCAGTTATACAAAGGTGCAGGGGAGGATGTTTTGCAACTGTTTGATCTATCTGTGATACCTAAAACACATTCATCTGATGATGATGATAGCAATTGTAGATCTTTAATGAACAAAGGACGAAAGGACTCTTTGTTTTCTCTTGGGACTCTTCTCTACCGTGTTGCTCACAGACTATCCCTTTCGAAGGTACCAAAATCACTTTATTGTTGCTTTGCTATTATCTACATATGCTGACTGTGTATTTTTCATGTTCTCCTATAGACACCTGATAACAGAGCAAAGTGCACCAGGTTCTTCAAGAAATGTTTGGACTTCCTCAGTGAGCAGGATCACCTAGTATGTTGACTTTCTTATGCTTAAGGTGTCATTTTTTTTTTTACTTGAACTGCTGTCTTAAGTATGTACTTTTTGTGCTAGATAATTCGAGCATATGCTCATGAACAATTTGCAAGACTCATTCTGCAATGTTACGAGGAGCTGGAATTAACATCAGAATCCTTTCTTTTAGAATCTGAAGTTACCGTTACTGACTTGGAAGATGAATCTTCTGAATTTACCCTCGAAATGTTTGCATCAAAACTGCAAGAGAAGGGGTCATCTCACACTGCTGAAGATGCAATTTCAACCAAAGACAGTACTATTCTGCAAAATTCAGAGTCAGAGCTATCTCCTACATCAAAGTCGGCAGCTGATTCTTGTTTTGATAATGATTTTCCTCGTGCTGTAGCTAAAGAAACAGATTTTTCAGTGCAAAGCAGTTCTAATTCCAGAACGGAGGATAACTTGGAAATTATGTGTCAAATCGGAATGTCCGCTCCTGTAGTAGCGGCAATAGCTGATCCAATCTGCTCAAAGTTAGCTGCAATACACCATGTATCACAAGCCATCAAATCTCTTCGATGGAAACGCCAGCTGCAGAACACTCGAGGGGATTTTAGTGATAACACGAACAAAACCCATGAAAGATCTTCCATTAATTTCTCCATTTGCATGTGTGGTGATCCCGATTGTATAGAAGTTTGCGACATTAGAGAATGGCTTCCAAAAACCAAAATGGACCAAAAAATGTGGAAGCTTGTTCTTTTGCTGGGTGAATCTTATTTGGCTCTAGGGGAGGCTTATAAGGAGGACGGGCAACTTTATCGGGCTCTCATGGTTGTAGAATTGGCATGTCTAGTGTACGGATCAATGCCTCAACATCTTGATGACGCTGAGTTTATCACTTCTATGCCTAGTCTAGATAGTGATGCAGCAGTTAATCCACAGTGCTTTTATGATGATTTTGTTGGTGAGCGCTTGCCTTCTAATTATTTATTTTGGGCCAAGGCATGGATGCTTGTAGGGGATGTGTTTGTGGAGTACCATAGATCGAGGGGTAATGAAGCTCCTGTAGAAAGAGGAAGGGTATCAGGTGGTGAGCTAAGAATGTCTAATGAAGTCGTGAAGGAGGTCAAACGGCTTAAGAAGAAGCTGGGGCAGTATAGCCAGAATTGCAGTTCTTGCTCCTTGATTAACTGTAGCTGCCAGAGTGATAGGGTAAACAGCGGCAACAGCGCTAGCAGTAGCAGCGTTGAAACACTCTCCTATACCAGAAAGCAAAATAGAAAGCCGCTAACAAGAAAGTCGTATTCATACTCAAGAGGAAAACAAGATGAAAGTAATTCATCCAAAATAGAAATTGTAAGTAGTTCTGAAGATGGTCAATTGCACAATTCTACTGCTAGTGAAGAACCAAGTTCTGAGTCATCCAATAAAGATGCATCCACGATGAGAAGTGGGGGTATATTTAAGTTTCTCGGAGGTCCTAAATATGGAGATGTCGAGTATAACCTGTCTTGCGCTGTAACATGTTACGATGCTGGTAGGAATGCAATGGCTGGATTTCCTATTAAGTCAGAAGAGTTCTACGCCATTTTGAAGAAAAAAGGCTGGGCATCAAATGAACTTGGCCGTTATAGACTCGAGAACAAGAACTTAAGCAGTGCCGAAAGTGCTTTTGCAGATGCTATAAAAGCATTTCAAGAAGTTTCGGACCACACCAATATAATACTGATAAACTGTAATTTGGGCCATGGCAGAAGAGCATTGGCTGAAGAAGTGGTGTCGAAGATGGATGATCTTCTAAAATATGATCTCCTTCAAAATGCATATAAAAATTCTATCAAGTCTGCTAAGTTTGAGTATTTGCAATCACTGAACTACTATAGTGCTGCAAAAAGAGAACTGGATTCTTTTAGGAATGACGTTGATAAACTGTTGTGTAATGAAGTGTTTACACAATATGCTCATACTTATCTGAGGCTTGGAATGCTTTTGGCCAGAGAAAGTATAACACTTGAGAGCTATGAAAGTAGACTTCTTGATGAGTTGCCAAGCGATGGGAAAGGAAAAAACAGAAAAAAGCATGACATGTTAGCAAGTGATGCTTTTAGGGAAGCTTTGTCTATATATGAATCTCTTGGTGATCTCCGAAAACAAGAGGCTGCTTTTGCTCATTTTCAGCTTGCTTGCTACCATAGAGATGTGTGTTTGAAGTTTCTGGATTTGGATAATAAAGAAATGAAGCATTCTAAGTCCGAGAATAACTATCGTCAGAAGGCCAAGTGGTACGGTTCTCTAGCAGAGAAGAACTGGCAAAAGGCTATAGATTTTTATGGTCCGAAGACGCATCCTTCTATGTATCTTAATATTCTCATGGAGCAATCAGCCCTTTCTTCAAGCCTTTCGAAATCATTTCACTCGAACACAGTATGTCTCTCAATATTGCTTCTTGTTTATTGTTCCTTGTTTTTGCCTTTTCTTAACTCAGCAATCTTTGGGTACTACGTGCTTTTTCTAGCTGGATCACCTAGAATTATTCATTTATGATAGACATGGATCAAATGCGCGGTACTTCAGCAACACTAGACATTTGAACTTATTAGTCACAGTATAATAGCCCAGTATATGAGCGCATAAGCTTGGCTGGCAACAAATTTATCTAAACCTGAGTATAAAGGCACTTGGGATGTCAATGAATATGAATAAATGAATTTTTCACCGGGAAGCAAACCCAAATGTGCAGCTTTAATGGAAACTAAATTGTGATGGTTTTGGTGATGGGGAGAAATCATTGAGTAATTTTAAGTCCGGCTATTGTTTTTGTGGGTCCCTGAATTGAAACTCAACCTGCCAAAAAAGAAAAGAAAAAGGAAAAAAAAAAGAAGAAGTAGAAACCGTATATTTTTAGATGTGAATGAATGCACGCACGCTTGATCTAGTGTTTCTGTATGAAGATGCATACACCCTCTTGAAACTGGATCTTTTACATGACAGCACCAGATCAAGATATTTATCAAAGATTTCATTTACTTAAAATGTTCACATATCAAGATTTCTAGTTTTGTTTGTGATAGCTTTGTTTACTTATAAATTCCTATTTTCTGGCCGGTTCTGCTATATGCTTTTGGCTGCGGAAAAACCATACTAAAACTGTGCAGTTTTGCTTTTCGCTTTTGCTGGGATGTATGTGTTCCATTTTCCTAAGAACCAAACAGACCCTCCTCCTTGACTTCTCTGGATTAGGAGAGGGGGGTACCCTTTGTCATATTACATTTGCAGGGTTATTGAGGATTGTGATTCTCAGTTACGATGAATCGTTCAGAGTGGAATGTTCTGAGTTTAAAATTCACGATGCAGCCAGTGATGCACAGGCGCATCTTATCAAGCACGCCATCTCCAACAAATTGTGTGTTTATACTTAGTTTGCATGCTAAGTTGTACATTATTGTCTTTTAATTCAATAATGCGAAGATAACAGGTTAACTTGTAATTAAATTGTGTTTAAATATTCTGCTGCAGATGCTCGAAGCTGCACTAGTCCACTTACTAGAAGCCCGCCATGTTGTGGAAGCGACCGAGGATAATTCATTCGACAATGACCTAGAAATCAAAGCGAAACTCTTCAATCAGTTACAGTCGCTGCTGAAAGCTATGGTCGCAACAGTGCATTCGGGGAATACAAACAAGCCCGGTTCGTTTAGCCAAGCAACTACCTGCAGTAGAGGTGGAGATGCCGCGAAGCTGCGGGAGATGTACCGGATATCATTGAAATCGAGCAGTTTGGGTCAATTGCATGCCTTGCACAAATTGTGGATCTCGTAGCATCTTTCATTTCGGTTTGGCTAAATTACAGAAAACCACCCTCTAATATCCTGCTTTTCCACTTTACCCCCCTGTTTTTTAAAAGTCGACAATCTGCCCCCTCGTAATTACCGAAATGTCTTTAGGGGGCAACGCCGTTAACGGAAGGGATAAAATGACCATTATGCCCTTACCTTATATTGGAGAGAGAGAGAGAGAGAATGCCTTTTAACTTGTTTCCCGCCATTTATTGAGGGTATTTTGGGTATATTAAATTTTTTTTTTCAAAAACTGGACGGTTCACTCACGGTTTCGTGACGGCGGGGGATAACTGTATATTTCGGTAATTACGAGGGGGCAGATTGTCGACTTTTAAAAAATAGGGAGGCAAAGTGGAAAAGCGGGATATTAAAGGGGGGTTTTCTGTAATTTAGCCATTCGGTTTTTATAATCGTGTACAAAAGAAAGCGAGACAATTTTGGCTGTGTTAAAACCTCTGATTGGAGACGTCGTACACTCCAAATGTTTGATGTATTCTTTCTTTTTTCGGAGTAAATTTCGCATTATGCTTGTAAACATATAATGAAAATGACTCCGAATCGACCATTTCACGAGTTTTATATATCTCATTTAATTTGAGATTTTGTTATTTCATTTGAACTTTCTATTGGCTGTGTTCATTTCATGTAGGAGTTGAATGTTACTGCAGCAGCAGTCTTGAGTTTGTTATAGTATGAGGCATGCTTAATGGTTTTTATATGTGCATTATTGTTGACATAAATCAATGTAATTCTTGTGGCATGTGATGGTTACCAGTTCATCTGGCAGATTTTGTTAGCAATGAGCGCACAAACCAAACAAAATCAATTGGCGATCACGACACAAAAGTAAATTAAAAAATGCACGACAGAAAGATAATAAACAGATTTACGTGAAAAAAATTTTGTAAAGAAAAAATTACGGGCGAAAGAAGAGAATTTTACTATGTCGAAAAGAGGGAATACAAAAGTTCTTCTTCGTACAACATCGCTCGATTTCTCTGGGGCAAACAAAAGAGAAAATTAGGATTTTTTCTTCGCGGATTGGATCTGTACCGCGGGAGGCGGAACCCCCACGCCCCCATCCGATATTAGTGGTGGGCTTCGGACTCGGGCCTAGCGGTCCGAGCCCTTATTCGCTTCCATCACAGATATCCACAAAATTTTTCATCGCACCGCGAGACCGTCGGCGAACTGAAATCATAATATCGAAGTGATTTCGAAGTCACATCTAACAGATTTAAGTTCCAAACAAGCATTCAAGGGTCTGTTTAAGAGTGTGGTGGGTTTAGGGCTGGCAAATGAGCAAGACGGCTCACGTTCGGCTCGATATTCAGCTCACCCCCAGCTCGGCTCGAAATTAAATGAACCGAGTTTGAATAAAAAAAAAAGATTCAAAAATTATTTCAAGCTGGGCTTGTTCTTATTAGGCTCGAAAACTCAGAATATATATATTAAAAATATTTATTAATATATATAATTATATAAAATAATATATATTATATATTTTAATTATATATAGAGAAAGTTTAGATGATTGGGCCATATTTGCTGCCCTACACGACCAAACCAACAAAATCTCACTCTAATTACTCTCCCTCCCCTTCTCTTATTTTCGTAAAATTTTGATTGGATATTAATATTTTTTTTTTACAAATTTTGTATATTTATTTTGAAAATATATATTGAACTAAGCGGTCATGAAAAATAAAAAATACTTTACTTATTTTAAAAAGACTCGAAAATTCTAGTTTAATATGATTTTGTTAAATTATAGTAAAAGAGAATACTATTGGTTATATACTTATAGAAAATATACAATATATTCTTAAGGCAAAAAATTATTATGTTAATACAAAATTTTGATTTCGAGTTTTATACGGCGAAAGAGAAAACATATGATATTAGAACAAAAATACAAATAGAAATAAACATTCGTTACAAAAGATTAGTATATTTTATGCATTTATTTTATAATTTGAATCACTAGACATTTTTATATCAAAATTTAAATAAAATTTTATAAAAATTAAATTATGAGTTCTAATCTCATAAAAAACCAAAGCAAACCAAATGAGTTACTACTTTTAGATTTTTTATAAATGTTAGTATGTGTAAGATGTACACCCCATTTGGGGTGTACATATAGCATTTTCCGAGCCATGCTACATGTACACCCCTTCGGGATGTACATCATACACCCCCACCCATTTAAGGGTGGGAGTGTATTTTAGGAGTCACATCATGTGACCCCTCATCACACCCCCTAGATGGGTGGGGGTGTGAGATGTACACCCCTTAGGGGGTGTACATGTAGTATTTTTCTATATATATATATATATATATATATATATATATATATAGTCAGACTATTATATTATTTTTTATTTTTGTGAGAAAACATGCTATTATATTATTAATAGCATCAAGTTATTAATGTTATCAAATTTTCTATTCTTAGATCAACTCTTTTGATCATTTTCGCTCCTTCGATTTTACTATTTTCCAACCATCTATTAAACCCAAGGGGTCTACTATCATCTCAACCCCACATTTTTAATCCGAAGATTAAAAATTTAATAACAGCAATGGCTACACTATTAATAATATTTCAACCTATCTCTCTCTCTCTCTCTCTCTTTATATATATATATATATATATGGAAAATACTATGTGTACACCCGTAAGGGGTGTATATCTCACACCCCCACCCATCTAAGGGTGAGGGTGTGATGAGGGGTCACTTGATGTGACCCCTAAAAAATATCGTCACCCTTAAAGGGATGGAGATGTAGGATGTACACTCCTTTGGGATGTACATATAGCAATCCTCTATATATATATATATATATATATATATATATATATATATATATATATATATATATATATATATATATATTACATATCAGGCAGCAGTCTAAATATCAGACAGCTGTGCCTGCTTCACAAGTTTTATTTTTTTTAAAGTCCAATCAAACATCAATCAATCATCCAGACAACTTCAACATCTTACCCCACTCCATCTATCCATTAAATATATGGCTCCTGATTTGTCACCATTTAATCAGACCAACCAAGAAACAAGATATAAAATTCCAGCAATTATGATGTGAACCAGAAGAAGAAAAAAAAAAAAAAAAAAAAAAAAAAAAAAATCATTTTGAAGGCCAGTAAGATTCACTCATGCATTATCACATACAAATAAGTAAACAATTGTTTAATCACTAATTACACACCTAGTAAACCCAATAACATAAACATAATATATATATAATAAATGGATATTGCAGTATAAGACATGAAACATATCAAGTTGCAGAGAACTCTCAGAAGGAAACACATCTCATTAAAAATTTCCCAAATTCACTGTACCCAATTGTGGAGAACTCCAAATTACACATAATATTTAGAATTTCTATTCACATTCATTCTGAAAAATAATCTGATTAAGTATATAAGGTATGATGACAACACCAATTCCAATTCCGTCGCGTCCGAAGTAGAAATAGTAAAAATTCCGAAGAAAACCGAAGCCACCAGTAAGAGAGATACAAACAAAAAACAACGCAAACAAACAACCAAATCACCAAATAGAACCACCCTCTCTGAGAAAATCAATATCTGCAACTCATATTCTGCCATGCATGGATCAACCCGCAGGGCCAAAGTTGAGATCTCGATGAGAAAACGTACGTACGAGGGAGTGAATTGAGAAGAGGATCAGCATCCGGGAAGAGACTGCGCAGAAGCCAAAGCAGACAAACTGGCCTCCGACTCGGCGCAGTAACGTAAGTACGACTGCCGACTCGAAGACCCGTAAAGATAGCTCGGTGATGCATTGCTGGAATTAGGGATGTACGGATTCGTGAGCCTCGAATTGACCGGGGAAGACATTGGAAGAAGGCCCAACGATTGCGGAGAAGCTAAATGAGAGGCTCGAGATCGGTGGGAGGGCGATAGATGTCTTAGGTCGGCAGAGCTTCTGCTTATGCTGATAGCCGAGGAGCGGGTATAGGACCTACTAGGGTTAGGGTTAGGGATGAGGGGATTACTAGAATTGGAGTAAGTTCGGGAAACTGATTGCCAATGGGGAGGTGGGAGTATTTGTAAAGACGGGGATGCGGGAACCGATGAGCGGAAGGATGACGCCCTAGACGAGATTGGAGACGGTGCATTGGAAGAAAGCAAAGGGGTGGATTCTGATGCTGGAAGATTGGCGGCCATCCCGGCCTTCGCATCTCGCTTGCAGACAGGACAGAAGGTCCGCCAGGTGGTGAGCCACGAATCGACACAGAGAGCATGGAACTCTGAAATAAGAATTGATTCGAAAAGTTAGAAAGCAAGCGTAATTACGTTCCCCGCAAATATGTGAAATTGCGTGCAACGTATGGTTTTGAAGAGCACGCGCATAAATATCAGCTATGTGTTTACACGATTTCACAGATTCGCAGGTTCGATCTATAATGCAAAAAGTCCTTTAATGAACAGCTCAATGAATGTAAAGTACAGGCTGTGTTCATTATACAGAAAGCACTTTTAATTACACAGCATTCAAAAGCAACATATTATTAGTTTCCTCCGCAAAAAAAAAAAAAAAAAAAAAAAAAAAAAAAAAAATGGTCACCATTATTATACCAATGAAAGAGCACGGTATCCTAAGTTATCATCCAAAAGATAAAACCAACGACGAATTTGCTGTATTAGTTTCTTCTTTTGCATCATAGCGAGTTTTCGAAAGGATGTTCCGTTATCTAATGCATGTTGTTAAAACTTCTACGACTAAGTAAAGAACGAAGATTATAATTCAACAATTGCTCAGGAACTGTATGGATTCAGCAATACAATAATGGAAGATGATTAGTCACATCATTTAGGAAGTGGAGGATCTATCAAGCTCGTGAAGTTGATTTTGTGATATTCATGTATATGATTGACCCATTTAGTGCTGGTGAGCTAAAACTTATGATAGTTCCCGTAATATTCCGGCATTGTGACCTTGTCGAATGTAGTCCCTGACAATATATATCATGTTTTCATCCCCGGCCGCTAAAAAAGAAATGACAAAACATAACCTTCTCCTATAAAACGATCTTTTCAACCCTATTTTGAGTTTTTCGTGTAAAACGACCATTTCGCTTTGCCCCTTACGCAAAATGACATATCTGAGTAGATTAGTAAGTTCAAAAAGCCAGCTAGAGAAACAACAAAAGAGTTGAAATATAGAAATAGTGGTGATTTCATTATTATGTTTAAGAGACGTACTGTGCCGGCACGGCAGAATCCTAAGCTTCTCTCCCACATTGTAGTCTTCTAGGCATATCGCACATGTTCTTGACGTACAATTATCTTCCAAGACCGAAGTGAATATGAGGCTCGGCATAGCTTTCACCAATCTACTGCTCATCCCATGGAACTCTCGGATATTAGGAACCCTAGGCTGTTCGCGCCTTATTCGGTGCCTTCGTACGAAGAAGCACGTAGCCAACACAGCCGACATTGCGAGTAATGATATGAAAGAGATAGCCATTATTGACCATGCTGAATTCTCGAAAGTCGGAATAATCCACAATTCAATATCAGTCCGGCCAGCGTATTTCTTCAGTGTTTCGCCGGAGGCCTTGGAGACGAACACGGCGTGTATATGGATGCCGCTTGAAGTTCCTGCCACTGCAAAAGTTTTTATATATTTAAAATGCTTGGCTACTTACTGAAAAGGAATGTAAGTAGATTGAAAGTGACATTTGTTTTGTGATTTCGTCTAAATAGTAGGCTAAATTAAACAGTCATGCGTTGCAAATTAAGGAAAGATAGAACGTTGAAGAATTATACGTTTTCAGTTTTAGATCTAACTCAGGCAACCAAGGTGAAATGGAAATGTGTGAGAAGAAAGCTAAGAGCAAGGATTTAATTGCCAATCAGCACGGGCTGTGCCCACCGTGCCGAGAAGAGATCGACACGATACGATAATAAAGTGCAAAATATTTGATAATACGGTTTAAAATTCTCTTTCTTTGAAATTAGCAACAAGTTACATTAATAAAGTACAAAAAATCTGATAAAAAATATATATTAAGCAATTAGAATATATTGATGCCAAAAAAAATAAATAGCCTATGACATAGTGTGTCCACACATAGGTATTTTTATAAATGGCATACATCGGCGCAGCACGGCACATACCGTGTCAGCAAGTGCTCGGCACGATCGCGTGCCACGACACTTAAATCCTTGGCTAAGAGAGGAGCATTTTTTTTTTCTAAAGAATGAGATCTACTTTAGAATTAACATGCTTTAGTAAGTTTTTTTTTTTTTTTTTAGCTAACATCTAAAGTTCTTTCCCATAAAGTTAAACATTTATAAGTTTTTACATGAGCATGTAAATGAAGCAATAGAGCGACCCCTTGCAAATTCCAAAACTGGAAAGTTTTGCTAACAAATAAACAAAATAATAACACGTTGGCACATAAACATTACTTACGATGAACTGAGCAAGAAAAGACATAAAAATTTGAAAATATGTTGAGAAATGGCGATAAGAAAGGCACATTACTCGAGATTAAAGGAGCGCCATCCTCATTATCATACACGATCGCAGCTTTGAAACCGGCACGTTGTGCATATCTAGCTTTATCATCAAATGTGCACCCTCCTCTTATAATCAAAGCGAATGGGGGAACCGGGCCTTGCACGGCTTTCGTTGTCAACGGAGAACACGCATCTAAAGGCTCGGCTACATATAGTACGCCACATTCGCCTGATCCTTTTACCGGGGGAGCTGCAGAAACAAAAGACAACCATCTTAATTACAATTATTGTTGCAGAACAAGAAGGTTTAATATAATAAATTGCCATAGACTACAACAATGAAAATTTAAACCCCAGGAATAATTTCGAAGGATCAAAGTAATCTCCACTAACAACGCAAATCCCTATTCTTTATAGAGAGGTGCTCAATCGAGTTCTTTGATCTACCGACCAATCGAGTAAGCCTTCGACTAATTCAGAATAAAACACACTAATTGGAAGAATACCATTTCTCGGCACTTCATACAGCTTCAACATCATACAAATCAAGGATTTAAGTTCTCGGAGTCCTACCGAAAACTTGTCGGCATGGTAAAGCATGGTGCGTTCGGCCTGTGCCGATTAGTGCCGGTAAAAAAAAATACATATGTACCAACACATAATGGCATGAAAATAGCAACAAATTTTTTTAATTGCTTATTATATATCCGTTTCAAAGCTTTTAAACTTTATTAAGAAATTTACTTAGTAATAAAAAAAAGTGTGTTTTGAACTGCGCAATCGGCACGGGATCTATATCGTGCCAGTATCTTGGCCCGTGCTGATGGGTACTTAAATCCTTAATACAAATATACAGAGTTGTTTAACCAAAAATCGCAAAAATAATAGATGTTCCGAATTTCTTAATCCTGGAAACTAAGGTACAACAAAACCATAGTGACCAAGTTAAAGTGAGCATCAAACTGAAGCAATTTATACCAACCAAAACTAAAAATGAGCACAATTTATATACACAGCACAAATCAAACAAGCACAAAAGGTAAAATTTTGAAGCTCACCGAAGTTCGCCTCGACATCGTCGAAGGATAAGGTCACGTTACTCCCCATCAACACCACATTCGCAGCTCCCAATCCCACCATCATGTAGAAGATAACACTAACAATACCAAACGAGCATAATCCACTACTTTTATTCAACAACCCCATCTCCTCAAAACCCTAAAAAGAGCTCCTTTCCCCACAAAAAAAAAAAAAAAAAAAAAAAAAAAAAAAAACACCCCACGTTCAATCAACAAAACCCTAGCTTATCTCACCAAACAGTTTATACCTCGCGATCCATTCCAAACCTGCAATTCCACACATTATTTGAACAATTAAATTGGGAGGATAGGGAAGAGATCAAAGGCGAGAGGTTTTCAAACTTGGTAAGCAACGAAACTGGAAAGGAACGAAATTTTCGGGAAAGAAATAAATTTGGAAGCGAGAAAGCTCACCCGACACCCCAAATCGATTGGATTAAAACATCCGCTTCCATGAGTAGGGGCTGAAGAAGAGGAGGACGAGGAGGACGATGGAGAAGGAGCTCGAAGAGGTTAACAATGGCGGTGAACATCGAAGAGAGATATCTCAATGAGTAGTAGTAGTATGTGTTTGAGCCTATCCAAAAGAAAACCCCTAGAAAACTCTATAATTATTAATTAGTGAGGTTAATTTAGGAATTTTTGCAAATAAGGACAAGGGAAATTTGCAGCAAAGGACGCGGAGTTTATAATAATTGTTTGGAAAATGCTGTACACTCCGTTTGTGCGGTGTATATAGAATGAAAAATATTTTTTGTACAATTAAAAAGAATGTATATCTTACATACTATTTATTTAGGGATAAAATAAATTTTATCTCCACAGTTATATTACACTTCGACATAGCCTTCTTGATTTTAATTTTTTAAAAAATTTAATTATTCTAGTTAAAAATTGTGCTAAATATTGTATGTGAAAAAAAAAAATTTAAAATAAAATTATTTAATTTTGAAATATTGAAAGTTCAAAGTAGAGAAGTATTTCTTTTAATAAATTTTTAAATATATTTAAAATGTATGTTTTAAATAGAATGTATATCTATAATGTACTATGTATATTTCACTCATTTCAGAATAAAATAAATTTTATTTATCATTTCGAAATGATTAATGAATAAATTTTAGTTCTGAAATAAGTGAATTGTACGTCGTACACGTAATAAATAAAATTATTATTTTTTAAAATTTTAAATAAAATTAATTATTTCTGATGATACGGGGAAATGGGTGGGTGGAAACCATTAAATTTATTGCATGTACCGGGTCCACAGTGGACCATCTCCTGAGGCCTTTCCTGTCGGCAATGAATTCCAAGTGTACAACTTTAAGCCCCGTTTGATTCAGGTATAAATTTAAAAGAAATAAATTTTTTTATATCTGAGATAATTTGCTATTTTGGAATAATCAAGTATAAAAGTTAAATTGCGTTTGGTTCAAAAGTTGATATTTTTTGAAATAAAAAAAATTATATTTGATTAAAATTATGGAATAGTGGAGAATAGTAAAAAAAGATGATAAATTTATCAAAATACCAATTTTAACCCTTACCTTATATATATATATATAAATTAATTTTAATTATTATAAATTAATTAAAATGGCAATTTAATTGTTAATAAATTATATCTTACCTAAATAAAATAATTTTTTATATTTTATAGTATATTTTAGTAAATAATAATTAGTAAATAAAATATAAAATAATTTTTTATATTTTATAGCATATATTATTAAATAAAATTAGTAAACATAATTAGTAAATAGTATATTTTAGTAAATATAGTCTCAGATAGGAAACTGAGCTAAAGCAAAAAAAAAAAAAAAAAAAAATTCATTCATCGCTCCTATGTATAAACCTTATTCCAAGTGGAGGTGGAATAGAAATTAACGGGTTATACTGGAATAAGACGTTAAGCTGAGAATATTTTAAACTTTTATCTCTATAGTTTTTTTTTCTCTTGTTTGGCAAGAATTGGGAAATAAAAGAGGTTATTCTCCCTTTTATCCCCAACCAAACAGGACCTAAATATTTCACATCAATTTTCGAATTAAATATTTCAATAATATTTAAATATTTTTTATTTTATATTTAAAATTTTTTATATTATTAATCTAGTTTAAAAATGGGCAACTTTTTAATGATTAATATAAAATAAACTTGACACTTAGATCGTTGTAGAAAAATAGTAAATTTTTTAATTATCTAAATTATGTTTAATAAAGTCAATTATTATTTTAAATATTTTATTATCAAAAAATAAATTTAATCAAAAATATAAATAGTTATATTATATTATATATATTCTATATTTCAAAAAAAATAGAGTAAAATAAAATTTTACTCCAAAAATTCAACCAGGCTCCTTCACTTTCAAACAAAATATTAAAATTTTTAAAAATTTAAATTTAAATTTAAATTTTAAATTTTAAATTTTAATTTAATCAAAAATATAAATCGTCATATTATATTATACATATTGGTACCGGTGAAATAGAAAATTTTATAACTCTAAAATATTATAAGGTTTCAATATTTAAATTGTTTGGATGCACATTATACAATTCCACGAAATTTCTTTCAATTTAAAAAGAAAAATATTAATTTTATATTTTAAAATTTTAAAATTAAAAATTTTATAATTGCAAATCAAAATCTAAATTCAAAATTCAAAATTTGTTTAGAATTTAAAATTTTAAAAATTTTAAATTTTAAATTTTTAAATTTCAAATTTGAAATATAAAATCAAAATTTAAATTTTAAAATTCTAAAAATAAATTTTAATTTTTTAAAACTAAAATTTTAAATTTTAAAATTTAAATTTATTATTTTAAAATTAAAAATTATTATTTTAAATTTTATAATTTTAAAGTTTTAAATTGGAAAATCAATATTATAAAATTTAAAATTTGAAATTTGAAATTTAAAATTTGAAAATTTGAATTTGAATTTTGAATATTTGAAAATTTTAATTTTGAAACTTGAAATTTAAAATTGAAAATTGAAATTGAAATTGAAATTAAAATTGAAATTAAAAATTTAAAATTTAAAATTTAAAATTTTAGGGTTAAAGATTTAAAATTTAAAATTTAAAATTTTGAAAATTTTAATATATCCAAAATTTAATATATTTTTTTAAGGTGAATGAGTCATGGTGAATTTTTTTTTTTTTTGGTTGTGTGAATTTTTATTTTATTTTATTATTTTTTTTTAAAAAAATATAGTTAACTATATAGAAAAAAATTGTTCTTCCAAACGTTTTATAAAATATTTTTTTAAAAAAAATCTTGTATAGTTAAACTGTACTATATTTTAAAAGTCATCCAAATATTGCATAAAATTAATTTGGAAAAATTAATATAAAATTTCAAAAAAAAATTCAAAACATAAGGATAAGATTGCATAATTGTTCATACAAATAAGTTAATTGGGCATTAATGTCCTACTTAAAACCATTATTAAATTTTTCCTATTTTTGTACACTTTAGTGATTCCAATTATCAAGATGATTAATTTTCACCTTGGATAAAAAATAAATAAATTAAGTGCTTGATTTGCAAAATACATATCAAAACATATTCTAATATAAACATTTCCAAATAATATTATAATTTAGGCTAAATTACAGAAAATTCCCTCATAATATATCGCTTTTTCATTTTGCACCCCTGTCTTTCAAAAGCCTACATTTTGCCCCCTCGTAATTATGGAATTGTATATTTACATCCCGCCGCATTCCATTAGTCAGCCGTCAATTTTTTAGGTAATATACCGAAAATACCTTTCAACCTCTTCTTCTCCCGATAGCTCCGAGGCCGAGTGCTACCTCCGCGCCTTCGACGAGTTCCGTCGCTCCGTGAGGGATCCCGCCGCCGCCGTAGTCGGGAGCCCCCGGCGATCGTCGGCGCAGTCGCCGCCCAGACCCTCCCCGGCAACGGGCCACGTGCTGGTATCCCGGGCGGCCCGAGGCTGGTGGGGCGCCACGTGGCGGCGCCCCACTCGCCGCACCACTGCGCGCAGCGTGCGCGGGCTGGCGTAGGTCAGCGCGCGGGGACCCGCGCTTCCTCTGGCGCGAGTCAGTGCGAGGTGAGGGGGGCCGCCACGTGGCGGGCCCCCATAGGCCGCCGCGCGGACGCTTCACGCGTTCGCGCGGGACGCGCTCCCTCTCCATGTCCAGCTCCCTGGGCACCCCGACCTCTCCGACGGCGGCGGAGACGACGACGACGACAGGGGAGGAGGAGAGCTTCTCTGCCGTCATTGTAAAGCACAGGAATAAGGAGGGCATTATTATTATTTCGCATGTTATGTTAATTCCGTTACCCTCTAAAAATAATTTTGTAAGTACGAGAGGGCAAAATATAGACTTTTGAAAGACAGGAGAACAAAATGAAAAAAGGTATATTATAGAAGATTTTCTGTAATTTAGCCAATAATTTATTTCTTAAATATTTCTACATTTTGTATATTACATAAACCCCATCATCATGCATATAAATCTCGTAATTAATATCTAATTTATTAAATATATTTTAAGATTCAGAATAAATTTGATTTCACTTTATTTTTTTTTTCTCCTACGTAATCAATGTATTCAAAACATATCAAAAAAAAATTTAAAATTTCTCTGCCCTTTATTTTTTATTTTTTATTTTTTCGTTCTTATTTTCTTGAATCAGATCTCAACCAAATCCATTTGCATCCCTTTACGCATATATTAAAATTCATATTTTTAAATTTTGTTTTATTAATTTTTGAATTATATGGAATCATTTTCTACCTATTTGTACATCTAAAAGTAAAATTTTATATTACTCTTATTAATACTAATTTTTTTAATAATATTAAAAATTTAAAAAGTGTATTTAAATTTTTGGATATGTAAGTGTAAAATTTATACGCCAGTAGTATTTACAGGTAAATATTTTTTTGTATATTTTATTTGGAGTGTATATTTTACATTTTAAAATTATTTCGAAGTGACGAGTGGGTGAGTGACTATCATAGAATAGGCGGAATAGGTATGGTGTAAGATATACACTTCAAATGAGATGTACAGATAACATTATTCTTTATTTATTATTATTTGTAATCTTAATTTTTCAAATAAAAAAAATATTCCTAATTAGATCAACAACCAACCAATAAATCCATTGAATGAATGAAATTTTTTTACTTATCTCGTAATGTGACAAGTAAATAAATCACATTCATTCAATAAATAAGTATAAATTATGTATCTTATTTTTGAGTGCATGAACATGAATTAGCATTACTTAACAAAAAAAATAGTTCACTTTTTGTATGTATTGTATATGAGGTGTCGGAGTAAAATAATTATTGGAAAAAAAAAATTATTATTTTTTTTCTTTCGTTTCTTTTAGTACGTGTATCTCAATTTTATCGTGGCCGAAGACCTCACCTTCAACATCGCTTTCACCGTAGTACGTAACGCGTATCTTATTTTTATCGTGGCCGAAGAATTCACTTTCAACATCGTCATAGATTTCTCTATCGCTATGAATAAAAAAAAATTAATATTAAAAAACAAATGGTATGTATAAAGAGTAAAAAAATTATTTTTCTAAATTTTCGTAAAGTAAAAATATATTTATAGACGTAAAAGAGTTTTGAAAGAAAATCATAACTTAAATTTTGTAAGAATGTATTTATTATTTAATATTTTTATAGAAAGTTATATATAATTATTTATAAAATAAATATAATTATATAAGACTATAAAAGACAAAGAAAATAATTAATATCATAACAATTAAGCAATAAAGAAAATGAGAAATCCCAATAATAATAATATAGAAGCTAATTCAAAATTTTCTTTTGACTTGGATATTATTTTTTTTCAAATTTAAATATATATATTAATATTAATAATTTTATCCAACACGTCTCTTATCCAAATTCAGATCAAGTGTGACTCAACACTCTCCCAAATTTTCTTTATTTGTTATTTTTTATATAGGGACAATGAAAAATATATTTCTATAAAGTTATATAATTATATATTTATTACGTCAAACTTAAAAAATATCGTATATATTTTCATAAAATTTAATAATTTATTAATATATTTATTGACTAGTTTAAAAAGCATCATATTTTACTTAAAATAATTATTTTATTTTTTTTATTAAATCTGTAAATAAAAATGACCAGTAAAATAATTATTTTATTGCTTTTATTAAATCAGTAAATACAAATGACTTTAATTTATCCAACATGATAAAGCTCAAAATAGTTATTTTATATAATATATATAGAAAGAATTCGATTGCTATGCTATTAATATTAATAGCATCAAACAAAGTAATTTTTCTGTTATTAAATTTATTATTTTTATATTTTAAATTATATTATTTTTTCAACCATTTATTATTATTCTAACTATCCATCTCTTTATTCAATAATAAAAAATTTAATAGCATTAATAATTTTTTATCATTAAATTTATTTTGAGATTTGTGTTATTGTAAAGTCAACTACATAAAAAAAATATATATATATATATAACAATATAAATTTCAATATAAATTTAATGATAAAAAATTTATAAATATAAATAGGCTTATATTTTTAAAAATATATAAGCTCTACTTTATATATATATATATATATATATATATATATATATATATATATATATATATATATTTATATATTCCAACTTCTTTCTAAAATACCGCTGAAGTTAAACTCTGTTAGTGTACCGTTTGGAATTGCCGTTATCTGTGTGAAATTACCATTTTGTCCTTTCAAATACACCCTTCTACCATAATCAATATTTCTTATGTACCCTTAAAATTTTTAATAGTTTAGGTAGATAGGGACAAAATAGGTATATCTGATAATTTTCAACTCCGATTATTATTTAACTCTAGTTTAACCCTAGTTAACTTAACTAAGGAAAACGGTAGGGGTATTTCTAATAACGGTGGAACGTATGAAGGGTATATTGAAAAGAAAAAAAATAAAAGGAATAAATCAGATATTTTTTCAGATTTCAGAGGTACACAAACAATTATCTCTATATATATATATATATATATATATAATAGAGTTTATATACAGCCGGACTCGATGGTCACGTTTGGTTCGAAGATTAAAGGGATATTCCAAAACAAGTTTTGATGAGGGCCTTTGGGTGCAACAAGTTTCCAACCTTATCCCCACCTGCTTTTTTTTTTTTTTTTTTTTTTATTGTTTTAAAATTATTTTTTAAAAATTTTAAGATATTTAAATTTATAAAATTTTAAATTTTATTTTTAAAAGAAATTTATGAAATTTGAAATTTTATTTTTTTTAATAAATTTTTTATATACAGTAAAATATAAATTTTAATAAATTTTTTAAATAAATATCTTAAGTTAAATATTTCAAATCATACCAGTAAAATTTTATTTGTTTTAAAAAATTAGAGTTAATTACATACAGCTCCCTGAAAACATATCAAATACAAATATATTCTTATAAAATTCAACTTTTTATATTTATTCATTAAAAAATCGAACATTATTTATATATATTCCTATCGTCTATCTCTGTTAGAAAAATCTAGTTAACTATAGAATAAATGCTTAATATTGGTTAGGTAAAAAAATAAAATTTATTTTTTTTATTCTTTTTATATTATAACCATAGCTTTTAGAGGGATATATTTGTAAGAGCAAAATAGGCATTTCATCTATATTTTGTTAAAATATAAACGGTAATAAACCAGAGCGATATATATGAATAATTTGGCATTTTTGAAGTGATAAATATGAAAAGTTAAATTTTATAGGAATATATTTACTATTCGATATGTTTTCTGGAACCCATATGTAATTAACCCAAAAAACTATTACAATTAAAACGCAATTTCGTCATTTCATATAATTACTACTCTCTATTTATTTTATTCCCTATTATCATACCAAACACATTTTTATAATAATCTAACTAGTTCCCACATTTATACTTATTTTCGATACAACTAGTTTCTCTTATTCCACAACCAAACGAAGATATATATATATCTATATATATATATATATATATATATATATATATATATATATATATATATATATATATAGTCCGGCTAGAATACTATCGATAACACCAAGCAATTGGTGCTATCAAGTTTTCAACCGTTGGATGAAAAAATATGCAGTTGGGATTATAGTGGTCCCCTAAGATTTTTACTATTCAACCAACCACCTAGTAAACCCTAGGGGACCACTATCATCTTAACCACACTTTCTTTAATCTAAAGGCTAAAAACTTGATAGCACCAATAACTTGGTGCTTTCGATAGTATTCGAGTCTAATTATATATATATATATATATATAGAGTTGGGCTGGAATGCTATATAAAATGGGTGGCAAAGTTGGGCTGGTGCTATCAATAGCATTCCAGCCCAACTTTATATATATATATATATATATATATATATATATATATATATATATATATATATATATATATATATATATATATATATATATATATATATATAATTAGACTCGAATACTATCGAAAGCACCAAGTTATTGGTGCTATCAAGTTATTGGTGCTTTCGATAGTATTCGAGTCTAATTTTATATAGGAAAATGCTATGTGTACACCCCTTTCGGGGTGTACATCATACACCCCACCCATCTAAGGGTGGGGGTGTGATGATGGGTCACTTGATGTGACCCGTAAAAAGTATCGCCACCATTAAAATGATAAAGGTGTATGATGTACACCCCTTCGGGGTGTACAGGTAGCATTGCTCTTTTATATATATATATATATATATATATATATATATATATATATATATATATATATATATATAGAGCAATGCTACCTGTACACCCCGAATGGGTGTACATCATACACCTCCACCATTTTAATGGTGACGATACTTTTTACGGGTCACATCAAGTGATCCATCATCACACCCCCACCCTTAGATGGGTGGGGTGTATGATGTACACCCCGAAAGGGGTGTACACATAGCATTTTCCATATATATATATATATAGCTAGGTTAGAATACTATTAATAGTATCAAGTTATTGGTACTATTACTTTTTTAACCGTTGAATTAAGAGATATGTGGTTGAGATGATAGTGGGCCCCTTGGGTCTAATGGGTGGTTGGGGAAATAGTAAAATCTAACGGGTGAAAATAATTAAAGCGTTTGATCTAACGGTAGAAAACTTGATAGTACCAAATGTTTGGTACTATCGATAGTATACTAGCTGAACTCTCTCTATATATATATATATATAATTAGTATATATATATATATATAGGAAAATGCTATGTGTACACCCCTTTCGGGGTGTACATCATACACCCCACCTATCTAAGGGTGAGGGTGTGATGATGGGTCACTTGATGTGACCCGTAAAAAATATCGCCACCATTAAAATGGTGGAGGTGTATGATGTACACCCCTTCGGGGTGTACATGTAGCATTGCTCATATATATATATATATATATATATATATATATATATATATATATATATATATATATATATATATATATATATAAATTGAATTGAAATATTATTGGTAGTAAACGGACTCCATTGCTACCGATTTATTTTTGATGATGGAACTTCCAAATTAACGATAAACATAATCTAAATCATTTTAATTATCTAGAAATCAAATTTTATACTTTTTCGATATTGTTCTTTTATCCATAAGCAGACACAAAAAATAAACGACTGGAAATGAATATTTTTTACAAAGTGATGATATCAGTCTTATAATCAAAATCGAGAGTATAAATCTTATTTTAAATAGTTTAAAAAATTTTTTAACCAAAATTCAATTGATTTAGATTTCTTTATACGGCGTTAAACAAGAAAACGCCTCATATCGACCATTAAAATTATAAATTTTACAATCCTTTGATCAATAAATCAATAATATCAAAAAAATTTAAAATTTAATTTTTAGATACTTTCAGTGGTTTAGATTATATTTAATAGTGTCAATCGTCGATCTGAAATTTTCATCATCGAAAATAAATGGGCGGCAATAGCATTCGTGTCAACTTTTAAGCCCGGTCTACAAACTTCTCGGCCCATTAGGCCTTCATCGAAGCGGTGTACGATATCGGGGGGAACCCGAAACCCGCTACGAACCTCGACCCGATATAAAATCCCGTTTCGGAGTGTACGATGCGATGCACGATCGAACGAAGCCGAGGACGACGACGACGACGACGACGACGACGACGACGAAAACGAAGACGACGACGACGACAATGGCGATCCTCAACCCGGCCCTCCGATCCGCTCTCTCCCGCTCCGGTGATTTTCTTCTTCTTTTCTCTCTCTCTCTCTCTCTCTTTTCGATTCCGTGATCGCATCGTCTTCGAATCGAATCCGAGATCGAAGCGTCTCGTCCGAGATCGACGATTCCTGTGGTATATTGATGCTTTTCGTATGATTAGTTCGGTAATAATGCGCTGTGCATTTTGAAATGGGTGTTTGAACTCTGAAAATCGTAATTTTTGTACCGAATTTTATATTTCTTTTGATTTTGGAGAATTCTGAGGCAGTTTCATTGGATTCTGGTAGGATTCATAGATTACCGCATCAAGTAGAAAATTTTTCGTATTAGATGGGAACTTTTCCTGTTAAAAAAGTTAATTGGGACACACTAAATCAAAAAATTTCAAAGTTTAATGCGGCAGTGTTCTGATGAAGTATATAAAATTTTACCTGTTAGTTTCGATTGATTTTTTAGATCGGTTGCCCTTGCAATTTGTTCCATGAGTGACACAAGAAGCAATGGAAAGATCTGTTTTTAATCCTACTGATTCGGTGGCTTTTTATTTGAACATAATCATATGATCACCTTGTTTGGATGCCTCAAATCTTATAATTTTAAGGAATTTAAATTCTATTTTTTCAAGTTTATTGTTTGGAATCATTAGTTAGTGGGGTTTGAGTTGATTTGGAAGGACTTTTTAGTAGAACTCAGGATGTGGTGAACTGCAGTAGTGGTTATGTTAATCTTATCAAGTATATATATTAATTGGCAAAAAAGAAAAAGAAAGAAAAAGGAAAAAGATACATGTTAATTATTGATGCAACTCATCCTTGCTTTTATGATTTGGCATTATTGGTTACACCTAATTAAATGTATAACAAACATTTACCTGCAATGCGGTGGTTTTTGATAAATGGTAGATTACTGTAAGCACTTGAATTTAGTGACATTATTCGCCATTGTCTATTCTGTTGCTTTTCTTTTTTCTCTCATGTACTTTTTTTCCTTTTCGATTTATTTTTATCAATATCTATGAAGTTTTAAATTTTCTGTGAATGCTGAATATCTGTAGTTTCCAAACTCTTATAATCTAAGCGGAAGTGTTTCTGCTTCGGTTGTCGTGGTTCCTAGTTTTGTTCTGGCACCCACTGGCGAAACTTTGGATAATGATTATTTAACTAGCTTGAAGTATCTGTTTTGTATTAATATGCTTGCTAAGTATATTTCATGTGGTGTAGTCATCATATCCAATATAATAGTAAACCAAATTACAATTGTTCTTTTATTCTGCTACGCTGAAAAATTTTCTCTTTAAGTTGTCTAGGTATTACATTTAAAGCATTGGAATATGTCGTTGATGCTAAGTTGTGATTATTCATGTTAGTTCAGTTCCAATTACATATCTTCTCCATTCCTCTTACCGAAGATATCATGAAAGATGATTTTAGTTGCATATGTAATTTTTTGTTGAATCTATACAGAAATGTAAAGTTTTTCATAGTTAGCATACTTTCTTAAACATCATATTATAATCTAAGAGATGTCTTTTTCCGTGTTAAGCCATGCATGCTTGACGGCCTAAGGACTAGCGGAATTATTCTTGGGAATTTACAAATGGCTGGATTAAGAGTCTGGGCCCTGGATCTTCTTATTAGAATGCTTCTCTTGAGAAATAATTCTGTGGGTTAGTTATATAATCGGAAGAAAATTTTGGCATTTTCTGATGTCAAATATGATGCTTCATAGACAAGATCTCTTGATTGGTATGTTAAATTGATAATTTCTTTTTCTGATGTGTTGTTTAGATATTTTACAAAATTGGCGGTGTTTCTAGGTTAATGGATGAAGGAGGTTGGGCCCAATTCCTGAAAATAAAATGTTTTGATTTCTTTTTAAATTATAAATTGGAAGGTGTGTACTTTTTTGGCATAAGCATACCTTTACCTCTTGATGGGCCAGGACTTTTTGTCTTTTCTGTTTGAGATATTCTATTTAATTCCCCTTTCTCTCGCGTAGGACCCAATGATTCATTGTGTTGTATTGATAGTGAGTTTTGATGCTAATCTGCGCTTTTTAATTGATTACTGTGGTCAATGGCACATGATCTTTTGTGGAAATTTGCTGCTAATAATACCTGCACCTGGAGCATATGTTCATTCCCAGAGTAGTTCTTTTTGTGTTTATATGTTAATTTTAGTTGCAACAGAGATTTCTTCAATCTTCACTAGCATTAAAGTGGCTAGCTAATTGGTTATCGCTATAACTCTGAGTATATGGGATTCGTTCATTTACTTTCGAATCCTCACATTAGAAAACGACGTATTAGATTACTTCGTTTACTATCAATTCAAAATGATAAGATCGAATTTCCTCATTGCTCTGTTACTGCTCAACTTAAATGATCTTATTTTCTCATCATGGTTTTTCTGGTTCTCTCAGTGTCTCGTGGGTTTCACTCAACCGGGGTGAAGCGAATGGGCGGAGCACATGGCCATGGAGATGCGCCATTCTATGAACACGCGAAGCACATGTACAACTTGGATAGGATGAAGCATCAGAAACTTAAGATGTCCCTCTCGGTGCTCTCAGCCTTTAGCATCGGAGTGGCTGTTCCCGTCTATGCTGTCGTTTTCCAGCAGAAGAAGAGCGCGTCAGCTTAATGGTATTGCCCTTTCTTATGCTGAAGCTCTATTCCTTGTTTTGTTTGTCGAGCCGTGTTTTCTCGTTCATTAATATGGGTAGGTCATTTCTACCTAGCAATTGATCTTTTTCTTTGCTTAGTTTATTTCGCCTTCTCGGGGTCGAAATCAATTGGTGATTTCATCAATAATTAGAAGAATGACTCAATGATTCTTGTTATACAGTTGAGTAAGTAAAGCTGTTGATTTGCATCCAAGTCCTTGAATGGCTCTACTTGCCTTGTATCTTCTTTTGTCGACAGATGACATCGAGGAAAAAGAAAATGTCCCGGTTCAATAAGCCACTTTATATCATGACCCGGTTCAATAAACTGCACAAAAAAAACTGACTTTTCGGTGATTGAGATAGTTATTTTGTTGGTAAGGAAAGACTGTAAAAGGCCAGAAGAAAAAAATATATCAAGTCTAGGTTATAGGTAGACTTTTCGATGTCGTCGTTAAAAGGTGCGACACGAATGATGGGGCAAATGAGGTCTAAGCAGTAAGTAATTCCTTCTCAAATACGTAGAGGCGAACTTACGAGTGTTATCTGACTAGAGCTAGCTGTTTGGATAACAAAATTTTTCCACTAACGACTTCCATCGACGCCCTTTTCTAACTCCGAACATCGAATTGCTGATTCCTAAATATTTCTTTTTTTTCTTTTTTTACAAGAGAAGCTGCTTCTGAAGCTAGGTATCGACAACTATTTTACACATGTTAGAAGGTTAGAAATGGTCAGAGATAGTCACAATCAGGTAGTGGGTTGTATTAAACAACAAGTGGAGTATTCTGTTCTTCATTATTTTGTGGCTTCCCCCACTTTATCATTAAACAGGGCTACTCAATACCAACACAAACACCTCTTTCTATCTCTATCTCTCATATCCAGTTGTGTAGCTGTGTCTCTGCCTCTTGTTTATAGGTGGACATAGAAGTGCCCAAAAAGATTTGGTTACTTTGTTTGTGCGGGTCAGTTTCAGACCCTTTTGCAATTGGGGAAAATTATTGACAGTACAGATACATAACCTCCAAACACCGCTCCTTATATCCGATGATTAGTGTTCTAAAATTAAAATCTAATTTGATAAATATCATCTGCAAATTTGTGTGGGTCAGTTTCTTGCAGTTGGGTCTCTTTCTGGCTTTTTCCTTTGAAAGATGCCTCTGCAGAAGAATTACTGGGCCCAAATGTCAATGTACTTCTTCTGGGTGGGTCAGTCTATTAACTGCATCTTCAAATATTAATAAATCTTTTTAAAAAGAAAAAAACTCTCCAGAACTGTCAAGCTCTGTTCAAGTAACAATTTATTATAGGGAATAAGATTGTTTTGCTGCATTTTTTGTTTTTTATTATAAAAATCACTGATCCAAATACCTTGTTCTTGTCAAATACCCCACTTTTCTGTGCAATTCATCACTCTATCATTTGATATGTCTGTTAGTGATAATTTGTTTGGTACGAGAATTTTTTTTTTTTTTTTTACAAAAAATTTCTGGTATCAAATCAATTGTTATTTTTTTCAAAATAAATCGAACAGCAGATATATTTTTACAAAGTTTAATTTTTTATATTTATTTATTTAAAAATTAAAAGTTATTCATATATTTATCTTTTTAAATACGTCTCTCTACAAATTTTAACTATTAAAATAATATAAAAAAATTAAATTTATCTTACTAATTAATTTATGATTAACTATATTTTTAGATTGACTATATATATATATATATATATATATATATATATATATATATATATATATATATATATATATATATATATATATATATATATATATATATGAATAATTTTGAACTTTTGAATGGATAAATATAAAAAGTTAAACTTTATAGGAATATATCTGTAATTCGATAGATTTATAGGGAACGTATGAAATTAATCTTTTAAAAAATTAAAAAAACAACTATTATAGTCTTATAAGTAGGGGTGTCAACGAAGCCGAACACGAGCGAGCTGGGGTCGGCTCGTGTGGCTCGCTTAAATATCGAGCTGAAAAATTTGGCTCGTGTTCGGCTCGTTTATTAACGAGCCGAACACGAGCTGCCCGAACAACAAGTTTGATTTTCATTAAAGTTGAAAGAAAATTAAAAAATTAAAATTTTAATTTAATAATTAAAATTTATAAAAAATTGATGGCCTAATATATATATATATATATATATATATATATATATATATATATATATATATATATATATATATATATATATATATATATATATATATATATATATTAAGGATTTAAGTATACACCGTGTCGTACCGTACCAACAAGACACCGACACGATAAACCCTCGTGTCGATGACACAGTTCAAAATCTTTTTTTCTTAAATTTACTAAATAATTTTTTCAATAAAGTTCAAAATATTTGATAAAGATATATATAATAAATAATTAAAAAAATTTATTGTCAAAAAAAATAAATATTTCATGTCATTATGTGTAGGCACGCATGTATTTTTTGTGACCGATACTCATCGGCACAGATCGGCACGCACCGTGCCGTACCGTGCCGGCAAGTTTTCGACACGAATCCGTGTCACGACACTTAAATCCTTGATATATATATATATATATATATATATATATATATATATATATATATATATATATATATATATATATATATATATATATATATTCGAGCGGTTATCGAGACGAACACGAGCGAGCTGACTCAGCTCGTGTTCGGATCGTTTATTAAACGAGCTGAAAAATTTGGCTTGTTTACTAAACGAGCGATTCGACCTCGAGCTCATTTCGAGCCAAACACAAGCTGTTGATCGATTGCCACCGCTAGTTATAAGTCAATTGGAGAATATTTTCAATTTAGGCAATCAATTATTATTTATGATTAAAGTCTTCTAGAAAAAAAAGAAAAAGTAAAAAAAAAAGAAAAAAGAAAAGGTCTTAAATGAGAATTTTTAAGCCAAATTAGGGTTTTGTGGTGGGCCCCAAAGCGAGAAAGCGTTGACCGAAGGTCGACCCCACGCGGTCCACGCACGCATGAGGAGGTAAAGTGGTCGGCACGGTTCACTGTGGACCACCAATCCATAAATAGTATTGAATGCACCGGGTCTATAGGCGCATCTCACACACCACATAAAATCCTATTGTAATCTCTTTTTTTTTCTCTTTTTTTTTTTTTTTTTTTTCTCGAGATAATAAGTTGTCTGTTAAGTTTATTTTTTAAAAAAGTAAAATTAACTGAAAATATTTAATAACTAAATTTTGATTTCAAATTTTCGTTGCTAATGATCAAGTCCTTAACTAATTGCGTTAAGTACTGTAAAAAATTTTAATCTATCTGATATGTTTGATATACATGATCATTTATTTTGGTATTAATTTGGAATCTAATGATAGATACAGTTAAAAAAATTTAGACTATTTAAACTTGCCAGGAATAAAATTTTAATAATTTTTAATATTATTTATTTAGATGTTACATAGTATATTTAACATATCAAAATTTGGTAAAAATATATCGAATTTATTTAAATTATAGATTAGTTTAAATCAGCTACTCAATTTTGATTTTACTATCTAATATTTTAATTTTTTTACTCTAGTTGGTGAACGGTAATTTGACTTCAAAATCTAAAATAATTTTAAATTCAAATTTTAAAATATGAGTAAATATTTGGGTGAGGTTCATGGCACACGTGAGATACACCGGGTGCAGAGAATGGTTTCTCCAAAGATATGGCGGCGGAGTGTTAGGGTTTCATATCTTTGCGTAAATAATACAATGTTCCTTTTTCGCCATCACAAAAGGAAGGGCTAGGATTGCGTGATCACCTCGCTCTCTTTTTTGAAATAAAATTAAACTAAACAATGTCTCTACAAAATAATTAAATTAAATTGAAATTAAATCATTTAAATCTCCATAAAATGTATTTCGATAGGTTTGAAATTTGTGTTGACATGGTCAACGTTGAAAATAAGCTTTTAATGCATTCCCAAGAAAAAAAATTAAAATAATAATAATTATTATATATCATAAAACTTATATATGGAAAGAAGTAATAAACGATAAAGATGAATTTTTTTAAACTAATTTTTAAATATTCTGAATCTTTTATTCCAAATATGTTAGGAATCTTTTATATATATATATATATTTATAATTGAAATCCGAAAAGGAATAGAACTCTAATATATATATTATATTATATATAAAAGAAAAAGGAAAAATAAATTATTTGTATCTCTCTCTCTCCTACTCCGTATCTTCTTCTTCTTTCTCCGTTTCCTCTTCTCTACGTAGATTTAATATATATATAAATATATATTAAACAAACCCAAACACCCATAACCACAAAAGGGGGAAGCTTTATCCATGGCGACCGCCACCGCCACCGCCACCTTCTCCTCATCCGCCGCCGTACTCCGCCGCCGTCGCGGTGGCGCTCTGCCCTCATCCGCCGCCGGCGCCGCCGCAGGCCGCGTCTCCTTCAAGTCCCATCCAAAGTTCGGACCTTTCCCCTCCCTTGTCCTCCGCAGCAGCCGCCGCCCCCCCGTTCGCGTCCTCATGGCGGCTGAGGGCGGTGGCAGCAGCAGCAGCAGCAGCAATCCGTTCGAGGAGGTGGAGTTCGGCATGGACAAGCCGCGGGAGGAGTGCGGGGTGGTGGGGGTGGTGGGCGACCCGGACGCGGCGTCGCTCTGCTACCTGGCTCTGCAGAAGCTGCAGCACAGGGGCGAGGAGGGGGCGGGGATCGCGGCGGCGGACTCGTCGTCGTCGTCGTCGTCGTCGTCGTCGTCGCCGATGATCAGGTCGGTGACGGGGCTGGGCCTGGTGACGGACGTGTTCTCCGACCCGTCCCTGCTGGCGTCCCTCCCCGGAAGGTCGGCCGTGGGGCACGTACGGTACTCCACCTCCGGCGACGCGTCCCCGTCGGCGGCGGCGGCCAACGTGCAGCCCTTCCTGGCGTCGTACAGGTTCGGGCAGCTGGCGGTGGCGCACAACGGGAACCTGGTGAACTACCGGCCCCTACGCGCGCAGCTGGAGTCGCGCGGGTCGATCTTCAACACGTCGTCGGACACGGAGGTGCTCCTCCACCTGATCGCGGCGTCCCCATCGCGGCCCCTGCTCTCGCGCATCCTCGGCGCGTGCGAGGCCCTGGAGGGCGCCTTCTCCCTCGTCCTCCTCTCCCAGCACAAGCTGTTCGCCGTGCGCGACCCCTTCGGGTTCCGGCCCCTGGTGCTCGGACGCCGCCCCAACGGAGCCCTGGCCTTCGCCTCGGAGACCTGCGCCCTCGACCTGATCGACGCCGAGTACATCCGCGAGGTTGAGCCCGGGGAGCTCGTGGCCGTGGACGTGCGCGACATGTCGGTGTCGTCGCTCTGCCTCCTCCCCCGTCGCCCACGCCGCGCCTGCGTTTTCGAGCACGTCTACTTCGCCCTCCCCAACTCCATCGTCTTCGGCCGCCCCGTCCACGCGTCCCGCTCGGCCTTCGGCCGCGCCCTCGCCGAGGAGTCCCCCGCCCCGGGCGCCGACGTCGTCATCCCCGTCCCCGACTCGGGCTTCTTCGCGGCGCTCGGCTTCTCCGAGGCCTCGGGCGTCCCCTTCCAGCAGGGCCTCCTCCGCTCCCACTACGTCGGCCGCACCTTCATCCAGCCCTCGCAGGACATCCGCGACCTCGCCGTCAAGCTCAAGCTCTCCCCCGTCCCCGGCGTCCTCCGCGGCCGCAGCGTCGTCGTCGTCGACGACTCCCTCGTCCGCGGCACCACCTCCTCCAAGATCGTCCGCCTCCTCCGCGGCGCCGGCGCCCGCGAGGTCCACGTCCGCATCGCCAGCCCCCCCGTCGTCGCCTCCTGCTACTACGGCGTCGACACCCCCTCCCCCGACGAGCTCGTCTCCAACCGCATGGACCCCGAGGGCGTTCGCCGCCTCATCGGCGCCGACTCCCTCGCCTTCCTCTCCCTCGACAAGCTCCGCTCTCTCCTCACCGACGACGCCCCCTCCTCCTTCTGCGACGCCTGCTTCTCCCGCGACTACCCCGTCCCTCCCCCCCAACTCCACCTCCTTCCCGCCACCGACTACCCCGAGGACTAACCAACCACACCACTTTTTTTACTCACTCACTCACTCAGGCATTTCCTCGAACAGTTCAAGTTCACTCGACTCTCGTATAGATAGAACAACTTCTTACTACAAAACTCTACCACCAGACGCAGAGAGAGAGCAATCACTCGCAATTCCAACACCTGCTACAGGACAGTAACATATACAAATGAAATTTTATGCCCCCCTCTTGTTACCTCCTTCCTTCCTCTTTTATGGGGATTTGGTTTTTTCTTTTAATTATTAGTTCCCTTCTGCCTTATTTTCCTGTTGATGATTACCTAATATTTATTACGATTAGCAGTAGTTGGTGTTGATTAATTCAGATTAGATTAAATAAATATGTTCCAATTTTGTTCGCAATATATTCTTTTTTTCTTATTTTGTTCGCATTCGGTAGTAGTAGATGCAAACTTCTTCCTCTTTGAAATCTAGTTGCGCCTGAATTGTACTTCGATTGCTTATCGTGTGATTCGTTCTGCTGCTTTGATTCTGGCTTATTTGTAATTCGCCCGTCTTTACTCGATTGCGTATTTGTTGCATACTACACATTGCCTGAGCTATGCGATTTATTTGATAAATCGAAAGCCAGGACCTTTCTTTCGCTGCTGCTGCTGCTGCTGCTGCTGCTGCAGGGACTTGAAATCGGCTTCTGGGTGCTGACAGTAAAGTCTCTGGTTTTGAGATTCTGCCTCTGGTGCAGCTGAAAGTTTCTGCTTGTCTGCTATATTGATCTGAAAATAAATATCATCAGCCTTTGTGTTTTGGTAGCAGTTCAGATCAAAGGCTATCTTAGCAGTAGTGACTCTTCTGTTTCTGGGAGATTTGCTGCTCCAGTCAAAAGCCACCAAAAGGTCTATTCCACTGCCCTAAGTTTCTATGAACTTCCTGAAGATTTCACTTTTCTATCAAGTGATGAATTGTGCACAAATGGCAGTTCTGAAGCTCAATGATTCTGCAGAGGCCGCGATTGATTATTCGGAGTCACTCTGAAATCTAAATTGCATATAAAAACTGCTTATTTATTCAGTAAAAACTATCCTCGTTGATGAGATCTCTTCTTGGAATCAATCTACACTCTCACGTGTCTAATATATGCTATGTAGAGCATGAAGGAACTGTAGCAGCTACTGAACCTAAATTTCTGAACTAGTTCATTTGTGAGCACTTGTTCTTTCATTGATTTTTCATTCATTTGAGAAACTAAAACTTATCATCTGGATGCTTAATCCACAAACTCTTCTTCTCTAATACTGTCAAATTATTGTGAGAATCACTGTACATGTACTAAAATTTTCAATCACATTCAATTTTTTTTTTTAACTAACACGATTATCATCGAATATGAACATGAATATGAACAAAGTGCCGCCGCGCCGGCACGGGCGCTCCACGGCACGGCATTTTTTTCCTTTTTTTTTTTTTTTTTTTTTTTTTGTTTTTTTTTTTTTTTTTTTTTTTTTTTTGTTAATCACATGCAATGAGTATTTTTTTTTATTATTTTTTAAAAAAATTATAAAAAAAAATCACATATTGTACGGTACATATTTTTTGTTTTAATCTATAAGAGATTTAGATTATTTTGTTCACTAACTAATTTAGGTTGTTAATAAATGTGAGTATCTTTAAGATATTTAGATTATTATTATTTACTAACTAATATAAAAAGTAAAGAGATAAAGATAAAATGAGAATGTGGTTATAAATCAAATTTTTAAAAGATTTAAGTTGTTATTATTTACTAACTAATAGCAATCTAAATCTTTTAAAGATTTAGGTTTTATAATTAAAAATATTTTTATCGCTTTTTCTTCTTATATTAGTTAATAAATAATAACAATCTAAATATTTTAAAAATATTACCCACATTCTCGTTTTATCTTATCTTTCTACCATAACAACCTAAATCTTTTAAATGGCTGTCCACCGTCTTTAGAAGGCGGTGAGCTTTCTGTATGTGGCGCTGATATGACTTTAGTTTTACAAATAAAATTTTGATAAAATTATTTCGCAAATTATAAAATTTTAGAAGGATATTTTGAAAAATAACTCCATTGTACTTTATATATATAAAAAAATATCAATATGTTAATTGGTGAGTATAGTAAGCTATATATAGCCAATATTTATAATTTTTTGACTAAACATTTCAAAACAATATTATAAGAGCTTATTGGGAATAAAAAAAATAAAAAAAAAATGTGCCAGAGCGTGCCACTGGGAGGTCATGCGTATACATCGGCATGCAAGCGTGCCACGTGTCGGCACGCAAGCGTGCCACGTGTCGGCACGCAAGCGTGCCGGTACCGTACCGTGCCAGGCGGCGAGCGGCACGCTCCCGTGCCACGGCACACGTGGCACACAAGCATGCCACGTGTCGGCACGCAAGCGTGCCGGTACCGTACCGTGCCAGGCGGCGAGCGGCACGCTCCCGTGCCACGGCACTTCGAACCTTGTTTGAAATAGAAAAATTTACCGATGATTTGATCAAATTTAATAACTTTAATCATGAATTTTAAACTTAATTAAAAAAATTTAGAAGGTAAGGAGGGCACAAAAAATAAATGTTAAGGGGCCAATTTCATAATATTCTAAAGTTGAAGGGGTCTCCATACATTTTCACCGCATTAGGTCTCAATTTTCACCCCCACCACTTCTCTCTCTCGAGCTCGAGCTCGTCTCCAATGGCTTCTTCTCTGTCCCCTCCTCTTCCTCTTCCTCCTCCGCGCCCGCGCTTTGCCCCATTAACGATCTCCAAGAAGCCGCCCTTTCTCCTCTCCGCGGCGGCGACGCCTCTTCCTCCCCGACTCGTCGTCCCCAACGCGGTGAGCGAGCTCGTCGTCGATCCACCTCGATTTATCTACGGCCTTTGGTTTGAGCTCATTCTAGGGTTTTAACCCCTTTGTTTCTCGAAATCTTGGACTAATCGTTTCGGATTGTGGTTGAAACCTTGTACTCGTGTGCTTAGGCTAGTTTAGGGTTTCGGATTGTGAATTCTCATCAAAGTTACCATTTCTAATATTATTCCCCAAATTCAGACACTTTTCGAAGTTCGCAGTTGTATTAGTTACAATTTACTATACTGTGGTTGGTTAATGTTCCCTTGCGCTGTAAGAAGGATCTTCACATGGATTTGTAACCTCGATGATGCTATTTGTAATCAGCAGTTGATTAGAGTTTCTTATTGTGTAATGGAACAGTTACCGCGGATTGTTTAGTGTAACAAACCAAAATATGGATTTGTGAAGAGTAAATGCTATTACGTGCCGAATCTTTGGGGAAGCTTCATCTTTCATGCACACAATCTGCCTATGTTTTTTGGTTCTAGCTTTTCCACTCTTATATTTTATGCACATTTCTTTGTAGTATTTTGCGATATAAGTAGCAATTCATGTTATTGTAGTTCTTTTATCTTAGATTGTCATTTTTTTTTTTTTTTTTTTTCTGCTTGATGCTAAAAAGCACCAACTAATAACGCTAACAGTTTCCACTCTGCAAATTTTGTCATCTAAATTTTCTTTGATCTGATCGTGCTAGATGTCTAGATGGTGTATGAATTGTGCTCTAAGCGCATAGCATATCTATTCTCAGATTGCAGGTGGAACATCACTTGCTTTGTCTCAGAAAGAAAAGATCAATCTTAGTCATGATAGCCGTGAAGGACTCTGGGAAGAGTGTGACTGGCAAAATTTGGATGCTGATTTACGCTACTGGACTAGGCCCCTGCGCCCCGTGCAGGTACAGATAAGGTGTGCCTTTGCAGAATCTGTTTTAAAGGGATCTTTGCATATATAGTCTTCTGTAATCATCAATATACATATATATTGCTTTTTTAATCTGAATTGTTTCCTATGTACTATTCAAAACCCTCGTACTTACCAAGAAGTGAACTCTGTCGAACAACTTTTCTAAAAACAAAAAATGTGAACTGTAATTTCAAGGTGAAAATCTAGATTTATCAGGGCTACATACCTACTTAGTTAATTTTGCTGGGATATTTGCGTAAAAACCCATCTTTTTTGTATAACAATGTGAGACATAAAGCACTTTTCTTCATTAATGATTGAGTGGAATTCATGTTCTAAAATTTCACAGTGGTTACTGATATCATCACCTTCTCACAATGGTGTTCTCACCTTGCAGTGGTATCCTGGCCATATTGCAAAAACAGAGAAAGAACTAAAAGAACAATTGAAGCTAATGGATGTTGTCATCGAGGTTCGTGATGCCAGAATCCCCTTGGCGACGGGCCATCCTCAGGTGATATTCAATGTCTTCGTCACGCTGGCAAAAAACAATTTACTTACAAAAAGAAGATAGCTAAACAAAGTTGCGACATATAAAATATTTTAGTTGTTTTTTTTGCATGAGTAGATGGATTCGTGGCTAGGCAATCGGAAAAAGATTCTAGTTTTGAATAGAGAAGACATGGTATCTACTGCTGACAGAAATGCATGGGCTGCATTCTTTGCAAAGCAAGGGATTAAAGTTGTCTTTGCTAATGGGCAGCTTGGAATGGTATTGATTGTATGGCAAGATGCTTTATAAACTATATTAGGTTATTTAATGGTTTCTTGTATGTTCTTAGAATTTTTGTGCAATTGCAGGGTACAATGAAACTTGGAAGGCTTGCAAAATCACTAGCAACTGTTGTGAATACTAAACGGAGAGCTAAGGGACTCCTCCCTCGTCCAGTATGTTTTCTGATTAATTTTTTTCCTTATATCTTCTCTTTTGTTGTTTTCCCTTAAATCTACAAAGTGATGTGGAAATCAAATAAAACCTGATAATAGTGCCTACAGAACTGCTAGAGCTAAGGGAGTTATTGTCGATAAAATAGTGCCGAAAATTAATGTGCATGAGCGCCCTCCGCCCCCCCCCCCCCCCCCCCCCAATGTTCTTCCAGGTACGAGCTGGAATTGTTGGATATCCAAATGTGGGCAAATCTTCCCTAATTAATCGCTTGCTAAAGCGCCGAATGTGTCCAGCAGCTTCTAGACCTGGTGTCACAAGAGAACTTAAGTAAGTTTATTTTAACTTTTCCCCTGGAAAAAGTTAGTGAAGAGGAAAAAGTGACAACAGTAGTAAATACTACTTAATTTTTTTTAGAGGTTCTTTTCGCTATCCTGAAAAAGTTCCATTAATTATATAGGTGGGTCCGTTTTGGGAAGGATCTAGAGTTGTTGGACTCTCCTGGAATCCTGCCAATGCGAATCAGTGACCAGACAGCTGCGATCAAGCTCGCAATATGTGATGATATCGGAGAGAGATCATATGATGTTGCTGATGTGGCAGCCATTCTTGTGCAGATGTTGGCAAAGATTCCTTCTGTAGGTCAGATTCATCAAATTTGGCAGTTAAAGAATAATATATCAAATAATTCAGAAGTGAAAACTGCTGCTCTTTTATCTCTATTCTAGCTGTATACTGCCTCAACTGATATTCCTCGTGATTTTCTGGTTTCTTGCAGGTTCAGAAGCTCTTTGCAGCCGCTATAGGATTGACGTAGATGGTCGCTGCGGTAAAACGTACGGTTTCTATCTATCTATCTATCAGCATGGCTTGGTTCTTTATCTAGCAATACATAACTGCTTTTCTGATACTATATTCAACTCGCTGCAGATTGATTGAGAAGCTTTCTCTTCAACTATTCAATGGAGATGTTAGCCAAGCAGCTTTTCGCGTATTGACCGACTTCAGGAAAGGGAAATTCGGTTGCGTCGCTCTTGAGAGGCCTCCTCGGTGAAAGGTGCAAATGGTATTCAGTTTACACTTCACTTTTAATAGCACTCAGCCAAAATTCATGCTTATTGAATGAAAGATTATATGTATATATATATATCATGTTGTATGATTGTTTAAAAGTGTAACAAATGTGCAAATGATGGCGAAAAGCTTGCCTTACTGTAGAAGAAAAATTTACCCCTGTAAAAGAACTTGGCCACAAAAAGAAGAAAATTGTCGTATTCTTCGGTTTTGATCACAAGATGTTATTTTATACTTATGGGTGAAACAAGACTAGGTGGTTGATTTATGTAATTTGTGAGTATAATTTGGTAATTGTGTTCCAGCAACAAACAGAAGCAAAAAATGGATCCCAAGTGCTGTGGAATGTATTTTTCACATCAGTTACATTCCTTTTTTCCATTAGTTCTATCCTTCCCTCTCCCTTGTCATACTGAGAATAATTAGAAAACATGTGAGAATGTAAGATATAATAATGATCTTTGTCCACTCCATAGATGAAACTAGGGATGACAATCAAGCTAGCTGTTCGCGAGCCAGAGCTGGCTCGAAATGAGCTCGAAATCGAACGGCTTGCTTGATAAACGCGCCAACCACGAGTTAAATCTTTGTCCGGAATTTTAAGGAGCTGAAAATGAGCTGTGGTCGCTTGTGTTTGGTTTAATGTAGTTTGAATATATATTTAGTAGAGCTAGAATATTATTGATAGTATGAAAATAATATTTATTATTAATTTTTTTATCATTGATTATTTAGGCTGCGTTTGGTTCGGGTATAAAAAAATTTTGGTTATACCGGGGATAGGTATAAGTTATGGTATTAACAGGAACTAACGTAAATTTCTGTTTGGTTGGGTTTAAGAGTTATACCGGGTATAAAGAAAATTATATTTGGTAAATTATATAGGAATAAGAAGAATAGAGAGGATTAAAATTTTAATTTAAGATAAAAAATTTACTGATATGATTTTAAATATTTAATTTAAAATATTTATTATAAAATTTATTAAAATTTATATTTTACTTATATAAAAAATAAATTATTTAAAAAAATTGGGTTTTGAAAATTTATAATTTTTTAAAAATTTAAAAAATTGTATATAAAAATAGGTATAAATTTAAAAATTTTAAACATTTGGTATAAATTTGTATAGATTAATAAATTATAAAAAAATTTAAAAATATAAATTTTTAAATTTATTAAAAAATAAAATTTTTAATTTTTTAAATTTATTAAAAAATAAAATTAAATTTTTTTAAAATTTTAAAATAAAAAAATTAAATTTTATATTTTATAAATTTAAATATCTTATAATTTAAAATTTTTTAATTAAAAAAAAAAATAGAACAATCCGGTGGAACAGGTTGTTCCACCTTTTGGGGGAAATAGCTTGTCCCCCCCGGCGCCGCCGCCGCTGCTGCCGTACGGGGTTATTCCAGGCCGCCATACCGGATTATTCCAGGATAATCCGGTAGGGGAGGGGGGGACAAGCTATTCCCCCCTCCCATTTTCTTGTTTGGGGATAAGGGGAGGATAATCCCCTTATCCCCATCTTGTTCTAGCTGCCAAAATGCAGCCTTATTAGGGTTTAGTGAAAGGTGATAGTAAATATTATTCATATACTATCAATTTTATATTATCTCTCTCTCTCTCTCTGTCTCTCTCTCTCTATATATATATATATATATATATATATATATATATATATATATATATATATATATATATATGTGGGTGTTAGGCTAACTCAAATGTAAAATAAACTATATTTTATAAATTTTATAGATTAAGATTCTAATTTTTTTAATATAATTACTAAAATGCCCTTCACATCACTAATTATAATAGTTATTATTCAAAAATATTTGTTGTGAATTTAAATTTAATTTATTCAATTAAATAAATTTTGCCTTTACTTTTTCGATACATGCATAATTACTAAAATACCTTTTATGTCACTAACTATAATCTATACAAATATATAAATTTTTAATATTTTTTGTCATATGATAATTTTTTTTTCACCCTCCCATAACTTCTCTTTTGATGAAATCTCATGGCTTTTTCTCTCCACTCTTCTGTACTCAACGAAAATGAAACCCATCCTATAATCAATGGCTTTTCCCTTTCATCGTCATCACCGATTATTCTTTTGAATTGAATCTCTCTTTTAAACCGAATTATCTTTTTATATCGAACCACTCCAATATCTGGTGAAACCTCATCATTTTTTTCCTCCTCTCATCTCTATTCAGAATCCACTCTATAGTCAATGTTTTTCATGGCTTTTTTTCCTTTCCTCATCTCTATTCTACGGAGGTGAGATCCATCCTATAATTAATGTTCTCTTTAATTAATACATTCCTTCATCTTTATTATTATTATTATTATTTTTATGTTTTGTTTTGCTGGAGATTCTACTGTCTTACTTTTGTTGCCTAGTTCACGTACGTAAGTGCTATCTTTCTTTCAAAAAAATTAATACGTTCCATTCCGCTTCGTTCCTCTCTTTCTCCCTTTTTTTTTTTTTTAATATTGATCCTTTTTTCTCCCTCAAACAATCACTAATCTGTAAAATCGAAAGAGGAAAAGAGGAGGAAAAGATGAATAGCTACTACTTTCAAATCCAGAAATCGAGGAAGAGCAAGCAAGTTCCCTAAGCCTTAATCCATGCTAATCCGATTCAATCCGACCCTCTTCATTCTAGAACGGAGCGCGTTGAGGACGCAGCGCGAGGGGTTACTCCACCGTCTCTACTGCGAGGGGTCTAATGAAGCAGTATAGGATGTTTAGGATAAGGCTCAGACGGAGACGAAGGTGAAGAAGATTTTCCGACAACTCGTGATTTAGGTTTCGTTATCTCTCTCAATAAGATTTTTCGACAACTCGTGCTTTAGGTTTCGTCATCTCTCTCTCAACGGCGGAAACATATAATGCCTTTTTTTATTTCTAAACTTTTAAGTTTAAACATATATATTAATTATGTATTTAAATTAATTTATTATTAATTTGATATAAATTTTTTCTCATTTTTATATATTTATTTAAAAATTTATAAAAATATATCTTATTAATATTTTTTATTTTTTTTCTATTATCTGTGGCATTGCGAGAGTTTTATATATATAAACGAGCCGGAGAGTTTTATATATATAAACGAGCCGGACATGAGCAGCTGAAGTTTTTAGCACGATATTTTAATAAGCCAGCTCGTTAACACCCTAGATGAAACTACTTAGATATCTAGTTAGGTCATAGTTTGAGCTCAATTTTGATGGATTTAGACTCATCAAATGAAATTAGGATTTAAGATTTGTTTTGCAGTAAAGAGAGTAAGGTATGTTCATATTGATCTGGCTATCCAAAAGATGCAAATCTGTGCCTGTGTATTCTAACTATCATAGTTCCCTGAATTTTATCATGAGCTTCACTTAGATCACTGAACTTCAATTTACTCCAACAAAATCACACTGTTCTATAAATGAAAAACATTTCATCCTCAGTCAAAATCAACTATCACCAGCCACCACATTCTCTTGGAGATGATAAGACAGCTCAATTTGCTGCCACATCCTCTCCTTCAGGTAGGAAAATCAAACTAAATTTGTCAGAATGACCAAATTGAAGCAACAAGTGAACAGTGGTTCACTTGCACCACACTGAAGTAACCTAGGTGAAACTAAGCAACAAGCATCCAATGATGTAGTTTACTGAAAATTTACAGCAGTTGAACATTAAATGCAGGATGATGGAAAGACCTGTATGCAAAGCTTTATTATTAAGAACTTGTACACAGGTAGAAACTACTGCTACTACTACTGCACCCCCCCCTCCTCTCCTTCACCACCTCTCTCCCTTTTTTTCTTTTTCTTTTTTTTTCTTTCTTTTTTAGCCCATCTAATTATGGCCCCAATAGCATAATATAATACAAACCAGCCATGATCACCATCCCCTCCTACATACAAGCACCACTTCACACTGCTCCCTCAGACATTGGCTTTTCCATACCCAAGAAGCACATAAATCCTCTCACTACAACTTCCACAGAAAAAAAGAGAGGAAAAAGCTCATTTATAGCTTCCTGAGATCATCCACTCTATCAATCATATCCATAGCCTTTATCCTATCAACATCAAAGTCGATAACAGGTAGCATGGAAGACCTCCTCACTGTGAAAATGTCCTTTTTACTACAACTACCACTGCAGCCACTCGTAGGAGAATGGCTATTGCTCTTGCTCAACCTACTGTGTTTATTCAACCTAGGCTTCCTCATATCGAACTCCTGGCTTTTGCTTATTCCTGGGATGAACTTTCGGAATTTGACGTCCCTTAGCATTTCTTGGTCTTCCTGGGTAAGTATCGGCGATGATGAATTGCTTGCTCCGTTCGAGGGTAGTGCGACTCTTATGCCCCTTTGTGTTGGGGACCTAACGGGGGATTTTATTGGGGATCGTACGCATCCATTTGCGGGCCTCGAGAGGCTTATGAGATGGTGGAGCCACACTACTAAGTCGAGCACGTATGCTTCTGTCTTTTGCTTGTCGGCATGGTGGAGTGTCTCTATTCGGATGAAGTCGGCATGCCCCGGCGGCTTTCGGTTCACCTCCGTCCTGTAAAACGAGTATAGAAATCTGATATTGCTTGGTTTTCTGATAAAATCCAAAACTTTGAGATACTGACATATATAAGACCTTGCAGAATTATCTGCCTGCATGTGTTATATAACCTTGCAAAATCTAAATTTTCCGTATATGGCCTTCGAAAGCTTATAGCTTCTATACTTACAAAAATGGCCCCGCTTTAAAACTCTTTCGAATATAAACCAACTTCTCACCAAGAAATGGATGACTCCATGGCGTATATAAGGTTATTTATGTCAGAGACCGCACTTTGGAATTCAGATTTCACAGGGGCCATGGATATTTAAACCAAAAGCGAAGAGTAGGATGCTCTGCAGTAATTTTGTTAGGAGTCGAAGAAAATGATCAAGAACTAACCCTGTGTTTGCCCACTCTCCGACCCAACCGAAACCATGGTGTGCCCTACATTGGTCAAAGTTTCATAAGAAAAATCATAAATTGGTTCACGTTAATGGCTAATTAAGACTACGTAATACAGCAATAGCAAAGTTACTTGGTTGTGTTATTGGCTATTGGGACGAGCCAACGGAGCGTTTTCTCCATTTCTGCTTTGATTTGAGGGACTGTAAGCTGCAAACACAGAGGACGAGAGGCATTTTTATATGAGAATTGTATGAAATATGACGAACATGATAAAATACAGCATAGACTATAGATGTTCGGAGTATGCATACGTCTTCCTTGACTTCAAACGACTGCAATCTAGAACGTAAAGCTGATTTCACGCAGGGTGGCAATCCTTGGTATAATGCATCCCTTGTATTTGGAGGGACTGAACTCGATCGAGATACCTAATTCAAAACTAATCATGGTTAACATACTTTGCAATGGTGCACAAACAAGATTCGCTGACATACTAGTGAATTAAAATGGAATAGAAAATAGAATATGTGAAGATGTTTCCAAGATATAATGACCGAATAGACATGCATTCAGATTCCTTTCACATGAACCCAACTTAGCAAAATGATCAACCAATGGTTCATAACAATACGACAATAATACTACACGCTGGTTTGCGTGCTTGTTCTAATCTTTGTATTGAACAAAACGAAGACTTGCATCAACCATAAAGTATAAAAAAGGAATTGTAATAGGGTTACGTTATCCAGCAAATACGGTAGCAAACAGCAAATAAAACAAGGAATATATGTCAAATTGCATATTTTAGAAAATGGAAGGACGGTGACAACATGAGCTTACAAGAGTATCTATCTGAGTGATGATATTTGCATAGTGCAGTGCAAGGCCTGCAGGCCCCAATCTTTTACGGCGACTGGTGGATGCTTCTGGTACTTCTTCATTATCTACAGTTTCATAAAAAGACCAAATTTCTTTTAGCACAATGATAAACCAAGATGAAAAAAGCAAGCATCAACAGCATCAAAGAATCTACCATTGTGGATATGCTTTTCTAATCAAGATGAATTTTCATCGCAGATGATATGGTTAAAGATAGTTCAAACAAGTGAAAGATTTGCAAATAGTTAGAAGATTCTCAAGTACTTGCATTGGCATAAATATAGCTAATGACAAAAAAGTTAGGGAGTCTACTGTCAGGAACTTAGAAAAATTTAATTTCAGCCTAGTCCAAGTCCCTGGCCCAAAACTTCACTAACTGAAATTGGCAGCCAAAGAGGCACCATTCCAGCACCTTCAAGGCTTTCTTTACTGTTATTGTAGGCTGTAGTGGGTGTGTTTAATGTACAATGAGGCCTATAAATAGTGGGGTTGGCTGAGGCCAAAACACAAGAGAGAGTTGTATCTTGTAATTTCTGTTTCTAAATAATAGAGCATTTAGCTTTTCACAGAACCTCTATCCTTCTCTCTTTTCGGAGGTCCGAGCTAGCAAACAGGGAATAAACATTGTGTCATATAATCACTACAAGTAACTAAGGGAATATGTGATATCCACATCATGTTTAAGTAGGTAACTTAGGGAACATGTACACACAGGCCAACAAATAAGTGGCAGCACGGCACAATTTAACATGATAGGTAAGGGTTTAAGAAAACAAGTAGCTGAACATCAACCTCAAGTCAAGTGTTAGAGTTAAACACTCCTCAACTCAAGCTCAAAAGATTTATGCTCTATTCTAATGAACAACAGGGATTAAATAACTGAATGAATCGCCATCAAATGAGTCCCAGGAAAAGTTTTATTTTACCTTCATTTAGCATTTCCCAGCATATAGCATAAAAAGTTAACCCAAATCTCGCCAAACTAGGTAAGAATGGTGAATACAGGAGAAAGGGAATAGAACTACGAAGAAAAATTAATTAATGGAATAATAAAAATAAATGGACTAACAAAAAGATATTTCAGGGATTATGTTTTATAAAAGAAAAGAAATACACTTCTGCATCTCTCAAACTGAAGTTGATCACTCATCACTCTTTGCAGTCATAGTTCGCATTAATAAAATAAGAAAGTTATCTGTTATACTATGAAGATAAAAAGAGAATCAAGTTTTGGGGAATTAATACCAGCCCTTCCAAAGGCATCATATATCTCCAAATGCAAGAAGTGGACAATGTCTACAAGCTTCTCCATGACCTATACGAAAAGACAAGAAATAAGACACTTTCAAAGCAGAAGCAAAGAGCGACATTTTCAAAGCAGAAGCAAAGAGAGTAAAGATAAATATGCTCTCAAACAATGAAAGGCGTGAAGTGATGAAACAGTAACAAGTGACTATACCCTGTTGATGCATGCATATAAATGGCATAGAAGTACCAAAAATACATAATGCATATGTCAAGCCTGAGAATGTAGCCATAAATAAAGATTGTATTTTGAATGTCATAGATAGATTACATGTAACCAATACTACCTACCTACCTCTTCCAAATTCTTGGACCAGAGTGACCTCTTCTTTAAGCTTTTTACATGCTTCCTTTGGCTTTTCAGTTCTTGCTTTAAAATTTGAAGATTATCACCTACATTATCAATCAAAAACTCAAATTATTCGATCTTCTAAAATTTTGTAACACAAATAATTGCAAAGAACTAGAAACTGAGAGCCAGTAAAGCTGAAGGAGCTACCTAATTGGAAAACTGAAAAGAAATATCATGTTTCCACCATCCTATTGGTACATATCCATACTAGAGACATAGACAGCAAATGCAAAAGGAAAAAAGAATAACTCATACACAATACTAAATTAGGAAAACTACAAAAGAAAATATCACTAAATAAGAAACAATCACATATTAGCCCAGTGACAAGACTCAACAAAATGTAGTAGACTACTCTTCAGATTTCTCATTCTACACATACTAGAAACCAAGGATTTAAGTGCCGTGGCATGGGATTATGCCGAAAACTTGCCGGCACGGTACGGCACAATGTGTGCCAGGCCGTGCCGATTCGTGCAAGTCACAAAAATGCATGTGTGTCGACACATAATTCCATGAAATATTTATTTTCTTTAGCAACAAAATATTTTAATCGCTTATTATGTATCTTTAGCAAATCTTTTGTTTATTGAGAAATTTACTTAATAATTTAAAGAAAAGAGTTTTGAGCTATGTCATCGGCACGAGGGTTGTATCGTGCTGATATTTGTTGGCACGATACAGCACGGTGGATACGGACCGTGCCGATGGGCATCCATACAAAACCGGTTGGGCCCGTGCTGATGGGAATCCTTGCTAGAAACTGCATGACCATCCATACAAAACCGGTTGAAGTAACAACTTATTTTCTGTAGTGATAGATCTCTGTTTAAAGTAAATGCAACTCTATTATAGATCTCGAGATAATAACACATAAGGAAACTAACCTCTTTGAACAGCATTTGAACCATCCTCTTCCTGATTTTTCCTCCGATAATCTTGTTCAAATCTATCCAAGGCATGTAACTCGTGGTATAATTCCTAATAAGAGCAAACATAAGCAAACTAAGTCATATTACCTAACCAGTCTAATATTTACATATCTATTTTCTAGATCCTCAGTTACATATAACCAAATTTATTATATTTATAGGAAATAAACTGTTGCGATATTACTATGCAAATGTAGGAAGATACTCACAGCTGTACACTGGACGCACACCATTAGTTGCTGCATCACTGTTTCTGCTTCTTGTTTCAGATGATTTTGACGTGTAAGTTCTGGTGCCAATCTGATATTGTTAAAGAAATGAGACGTAAAGATAGGCAATACTGGAAAATTAATGGCACTGTTACGGAATAAAATACTCAATGAGCTTTTTACTTGTCGAAATAGCGGTCCAAATTGTGCCACTGAGGATCTTTGCAACGATTTCCAAACCGAACAACCTCTTTAGAGAACACTTTTAATTCTTCCCTGAATATGAAACCAATGTGCACTTTAATGGAAAAAAAAAAATTAATTCTAAAATTTAGTGGAGCTTTACATACATATGCAACATCATCAAAAATGTTAATGGAGCTTTACATACATATTCATGGGGAGTGGTGTGAAGTAGGAAATAAACGTTCGAGAGGCAAAGTTGAAAATCCAGATTTTGTAGGATATATTTTTAAATATACAATTTTGCAGGAATATAAATGCAAATAATCAACAGGGCGTGATATAGCAAGAAGGAAATAGATGTGAATAAAATAAGTGACAAACTACTGACTAAAATATAACCTTTTGTCTGCAGCAGCAGTTTTGAGCAACTCATCCATATCTTTGGAAATGAGATTCTGCACGCCTTCTGAGGGAAGAACGACTTCTTTGAGGTGTTTAATGCTCTCCTTAGAAAGTGATTGCATAAGATTGGAACCTTTAACTACAGTGTTGGCGACCTCAAAAGCTAGAATGGATATTTTATTTCCCTTTGTTGTCACTCCTGATACAAAGCCACCACTAAGATTCAAACTTGTCATGCTACTGCCAAGTGTGTCCAATACCTCCACTGCTTTTCCGAGCCCGACAGTACCAGCTCTGCCCAAAATTGAACTCACTTCTGAAACCTGTTTCAATAACTATCAACTATTAATAATTTATTGAGGATAAGAAGCTTCAAATGCATAAAACATGCAAGAAAGCCCATATTTGTAATCACCATTGGTCAAGTCCCAACTTGGAATCTTCTGTTCTGGCATTTAAATATACATATATGATTTCTTATAATAATTCTGATTCTTTTATGCCTGGAGGGGAACGCATGTCAATGAAATACAGTTCTTTTTCAGGAATGAAACACAAATTTACATCACTCACTACAACACAGGAAAAAAAGTCAAATAAAAAATAATAACAAACAAAAATAGTTAATGGTTTCATTTTCCCATATAGAGGTGAAATTCACAACATCGAGGCTATATGTAATGGGCAATTGGATTCCCAGCTCAAATAGGATCATTTCTGAAAAGGGCGATTACTATGTTATGATTCCACTTAGGTGGTTCATAGAGCAAAGTTTTTAGAGATATTCCCACCCTCAACATTTTCTTTTTGCATGAAATAGCTGCTCTCAAGACCCAATCAGCAACTACATGGTTAAAAGCCGAAGATTTAGAGAGTAATGAGCCCTACTGTGTTCATATGTAACAGACGTAACTAGTTGGATTACTCTTTTTTGGTTAACAATTTGCAATAACCTGAAGAAATATATGAAGCAATTAGATTTTGATGATCACATTGAGTGCGTGATCATTCAGCATCACGTTTCATTGGTTGTTCATACAGCTGTAGTACAGAGGCAATGTTTTCGTGAAGACTGTTTAATGTCAACAAGATCTGGCTACAAGCAAGTATCTCAAAGTGTCATAAATCACATTCTATCAGTAGAACGAGGAAGGACAAGCTGGCAGTAATATTGGCATAGTTGTTGAGCAATGTAGCTCCCACATCTATGCAAATGAAAGTGAAAGAGGATATATATGGTCACAAAAAGGACCATAACCTTATTTTACATAAAGATGCCCAACTTTAGGTACCCCTACTCTCGAGTGGTGTGTCTCCCCCTTTTTACCCCCAATAACTAAAAGCTTCTTTAATCACACTTAAATGCGCATATATCAAAACCCCGATTGCTTTACATCAATTTGCTCATACTTTATTGCTTGGAATGAAAACAATGCCAAGTGGAACAATAAAAATTGCTAATGAACAGTCTTTTCTATGTGGTTATCACTGCTCTTCATCGTGAATCTCATGTATGACCGCCAATCTCCCATAATATCTTATTCCATTTTTCCACTATAAGTTCACCCTAGCTCCAAAATGCCTTCTCATCTACTAGATAAGCTTTGTCTGGTCTTTCATAGTAGGCGTTCAAGGAGACGAGAAAACGGCCGAACATGACTTTCGACACAATTCTCCTTCATAAGAACCTCTAAAGGTAACTCTTTCAGTTGCTTGTTTCTGGTTACAATCTCCGTAACACATACTTGGTTCTTATCCTACTGAAAAGATCATTTAAACAGAATGATCTATCAAAAAAGATAAGGAATAATTCACTAGCACCCATGATACCTTAATTACCCAAAATGCACAATACCTTGACCAAGTATACAAACTCACAAGTCACTCCACTTTCATGCATCAATTACGCATGTTAAACTACCCAAAAGTCGACGCTACAATGAAGCATGGACTACATTATAATCTTATTAAGCCCAAATCAAACTTCTAAGCGGATCAAAATTAACAACTGCCATAAATAATCAAACTACAACCTGTTCTCATTGCAAATTCACGAGTCACTCCACAAATGCTTCATGCATCAATTACAGATATTAAATTACCCAAAACATAACACTACTAGAGACTACACCATTCAAACTCCCATTTCTCAAGAAATGAGTGCATCAAAATTAACCAGTGCTGTGAATGATCAACTCACTACTCTATTATCTTCATGCATTAATTATATTATAGAAATTAAGTTACCCAAAAGATAGCAACTCTATGAACAACACTAGAATGTTCGCAACCCATATTCAAACTCTATTTCGCGAGGGATAAGTGCATGAAAACTAACCATAAATGATCAAATTACTACTATACTCTCAATGCAAAGATACTTCATTTCCAGTAGAGTGCAAAGCAAACGAAGAATCCAAGGATGGACTTGCCTTGGTAGACCCAGTCTTTGCGGAAGGCGCCATTTTTGACTTAGTTGACCCAGATTTCAGCGAGAAAACCCTAGAAAGCTGCGGCTTGTCGGACTCGGCGGCGTTTGCAGGGGACACCGCCATCAGCTCGGAGACCGAATAGGCTGGTTCCTGAAGCTGCTTCTCTGTGGCTTTTCCGGCGGCTTCTGCCGCCGACTCCTCGGGCTTTTCCCTCCGAGATTGGTGCGAAATTGAACCTGAATTTCTAAAACCATTTGGTTCTAGTGTAGTATCACTTGGGGATTTATCCACTGCGGATCCCTTCGAACAAAGACCACCCATTTGGCTTTAAAATCTCTCTCAACTGATCTCAGTTCTTTTTCTTCGATTAAACCGATGATTCCAACACTGAATCCAGTTTAGATCGCCGCAGAACCCCCAATCCATCAACTAAACCCTGCAAATTCGGAGGAAACACAAAATAGAACATCAAATCCAACTCAAAAACCGAGATTGGAAGCGGAATAAGAGCAGAGAAACCCTATAAATCGGATTTCTCTAGGAGAATATAAAAGAACTGGGGAGAAAACCGAACCGATCGAGAGCTGAGTGAGTGAGAAACACCAAACAGAACACGAAATACAAGCAAAAAAAAACCCAAATTTGAAGAGAAATCACAGCAGAAAAACACTAAGCATCCGATTTGTGAAATTTTCACACGGAAAAACACCCGAAAATTGAGGATAAAACCGAACCGATCGACACCCGATCGAGTGCCACAGCTGAGTGAGAGAAAAAACACTCAATAAAAACACAAAATCGAGTCCAAATCCCCAAATTGGCAACCACAAACACCAGAAAAACAAGTTTTTTTTTTTTTTTTTAAAAAAAACCCTAACAATCCGATCTTTACCACCAAAAACAAAAAAAAAAACAAAAAAATTACAAACCGATCGAGAGGGGAGCGACCGAGCCACGAAATCGAGCGATGCGATCGGTGAAAAGGATTGGCGATTGTGGGGTTTTGGATTCGGAATCTCGCCACGGCATCAGCAGGAGATTTAGGAGCAGAGAGAGAGAGAGAGAGAGAGAGAGAGAGAGAGAGAGAGAGAGAGAGGAATTAATGTGAGGGGGGGGGGGGGGGGGGAGACGAAGAAGCAACGGGGAAATAGAGATAGGGGTGTTAATTTCAATTTAGTTTTATATAGGAGGTGGCGAATAGTATAAATAAAAGAGTCCACCCCCCAAGTAGAGCTGGTCAAACCCAAAACATCCATTTTCATTTCTTTTGGTCTCCCCCCAATTACTACCCAAAATAAAAATAATTTATTATAATTTTTTATTCCGTATATTAAAATAGATTTTCGGATAAATGGGAGTGCGGTTGTTCGTTTAGAACTCGTGGAGTCCGACGAGGGTTCGAGGTAAGACGCGGTGCCGCGGTGAAAGACTTGGATAGGCTGGTTTCGGTGTGCGATACTTGAGCCTTGACCCCGTGCAGAGCTGAAGTTTTTTCAGTTATACTGTTTTGTTTAATAGAAAGTGAATAACGTAAAAAAAAAAAAAATGTGATATACTGTTTTGTTTAATAAAAAGTGAATAACGTAAAAATAAAAGATGTGAAAGATGGATTAACATTTTATTATTTTTTTTTAGCATGCGCAGAGTTTGAGGTTGAGCCGAAAATAAAATTATAATGAACTGAATAATAAAAATAAAAATTTGTGGCCGAAATATAGCTCACCTTTTTTTAATTTCAGTGAAACAAACATATTTTGTAAAGTCTGGCAATCTAATTTCGTTGACTAAATTAATATTAATATATCACTACTGTGGAAGAGATGTGGTAATATTGTGATTGATATCGTGACAATGACTAAAATACCACGCCATTTTTATATTAGTAATACGTCAATATTTACTTAACTAAATTGCACCGTAAAATTTAGTTATAATAAAAAAAATTTGAACAAAAAATTATAATAAATTAAAATTTGAAAACAAAAGTATCACGTGCCTTATAGTTCGGAAACCAAAAGTGTAATTTAGCCAAAAAAAAAAAAAAAAGAAAAGAAAAAAAAGATAATAAATAAAAATAAATTATAATTTTATTTGGGATTAAAACAGATACATTGTGATATTTGGAATGAGCAAGTTCAATGGAAAACATAATTTACTTATTTATATTCTACCAACTCAATAAAAATATAATTAGTGATTATTTAGAAATATATATATATATATATATATATATATATATATATATATATATATATATTTCTTATGCTAAGTCTTATTTCAGTTTTTTTTTTAGCTCTTCACTTGTTTATTTAAATTAGTGTATAATCGATCACTTTAACACTCTTAATATTTATCAAATTAATAATTAATAATTTAAGATTAGCATGTAGCTTAGGAGATCTTCGTAGATATATAAATTACCAAATTTAAATCTGGAATTCGGTACCGTTGCTATCAACTTATTTTCGATGATGGAGTTTTTAAAACGACAATTGACATTGCTAAATATAATTAGATTATTTTTTAAATTATCTAAAAATTTAAAATTTTTTTTTTTGATATTTTTTTCTTGTTAATTAAATGGACATAAAAAATGAACGGTCAAAAATAAATATTCTTTAAAAAATGATGATATGAGTCTTATAATCAAGATAAAAAAATATAGATATTATTTTAAATAATTTAAAATTTTTTTCTAATCAAAATTTAATTAGTTTAAATTTTTTTACATAGTTAAACAAATAAAAAATTTATATTTACTATTAAAATTATAAATTTTATAACTCCTTAATCATTAGATTAATGATGTCGAAAATATTTTTAATTTACTTTTTAAATACTTCTAATAATTCAGATCATATTCAACGTTGATTTAAAAGCTCAAAATCATCAAAAACAAATTGTGGCTTGATCTTATATCCATTTTAAAAAATTTGGGTAGTTATTTTGTGTAGTTTTTGCATTCCCTTATTATTTCTAACTTAATTTCTCAAAAACTGAGACAGGACCAACTACTAGTAATAATAATAATAAAAATAAAATATATATATATATATATATATATATATATATATATATATATATATATATATATATATATATATATATATATATATATATATATATATATATATATATATATATATATATATATATAATGCCTTGTAGTATTCTTTAGAACACTTTAAGGTCATGTTTAGTTTAAAATAAAACTGGGAAAAAAAAATCTAATTTATTTGATTAGTAATAGAAATTAGGATTGGAATGTGTTAAATAATGTGAATCAAAAGCTGTGTTAAATATGAATTTGAATTAAAAATTTTAGACTATTTTCTGACAGAACTCAAACTCAGTTACTCGAAATCTTAAATACTATATATTAAAAAAATATAAAATAATCTATTATAATTTTAATATTTATATTCAATAAAATAATTAAATTTTACTTTTGTTGTGGAGCTATTAACTTTCTATTAAATAAACACAGCATTTTTGAAAATATAATTGTTCGAAAGTAAATCGATTGATAATAAAATTTATATAATAAACAATAATATAACAAAAATAATTGTTCGAAGATAAATATATATATTTTTGAATCTGAATTCACCTGAAAATTAAAATTGAAATAAAATTTTTCTATACCAAACACTCACAAATAAATTTGCTCATTTCGATTCTTATTTAATAAAAAATAAACAAACCGAATTAACATACCTTAAATGTGTAAATTTTTTCAATAAAAGAAGATGGATTTAAGAAGGTTTTACAATGTTCTGCAAGAACATCAGAAACGAAAATCGAGGCATCAAATTCGGTTCACACGGGAGCTCTCGAGGGTTTGTTTGGATTCGGTATAGAATCCTTTTATCCTTCCAAACGCATCAGGAATCAATCGGTATAGCTTATTTCAGTACAATTAGAATAAGTGAAAATTACTGTTCTCACTCTTCCCAACCACCCTCTTATTTTTTCCTTAAATACCTTCCCACGTCTACCGAGGCATCATATCTCTGATAATTTACTCTAATTAAAACTCTTTGTTTCTCTTATTTTTCATTCTCATACCAAACACAAAATCTCTTATTCCTGAAACCATCCCAAACGTTTTTTTATACTAGTTCCGTACTTTATACTTATCCCTGAAATAGCTAGTTCTATCTTATTCCGTTACCAAACGAGCACTGAGTGTATATATATATATATAATAAGACTAGAATACTATCGATAGCACCAAGTCATTGGTGCTATCAAGTTTATAGCATTTAGATTAAAAAATGTGTGGTTAAGATGATAGTGGTCCCCTAGGGTTTACTAGGTGGTTGGTTGAATAGTAAAAATTTTAGGGGACCACTATAATTTCAACCGCATATTTTTTTATCCAACTGCAGAAAACTTGATAGCATTAATTATTTGGTGCTATCGATAGTATTCTAGCCGGACTATATATATATATATATATATATATATATTATATATATATATATATATATATATATATATATATATATATTATCGTGAGAATATATATAAAAAAAAAAAATTCTGTCCAAATTTTATTTTCATCTGATTACTAAAACATCAATTCGCAAGCAAACGCTAATGCAATAGTAAATTTTATCATGGTAGGAAATTCGGATCACAGAAGTAGTAAATTTTATCATGGTAGGAAATTCGGATCACAGAAGAAGCGACGCTGGGAGAGCAGTAGTGAGCTTTAAAAAAAATTTTAATTTTAATTTTTTTATTTTCAAATTTATATATCTATTATTCAAAAGATTAATTTTGTATGAAATATTGAAATTAATTCAGTAACCATCGTAATAACTTTCTATGTAATGTCATCACTTAATAATCACGAGAAAATTAAATGTGATGGAGAAAGCGTAGGACAAGTTTTTTTTTTTTTCCTTTTTTGACTGAGAATAAAAAGGGAAAAAATGTGGGCCATTCCAAAATGGAAAATTTACTCTTAAACTTTTTTTTTTTTTTTTTTTTGACTTTTATTATATAAATCATTTTTATTTTCTTGAATATTCTAGTTTCTTGTGGAAAATGCTTTTATGTTTGTAAAAATTACTTAGATAAAAATTATATATATATATATATATATATATATATATATATATATATATATATATATATATATATATATATATAGTAGAGTTTATATGTTTTTAAAAATACATACACATTCATATTTGTAAATTTTTTATCATAAAATTTGTATTGGGATTTGAGATTTTTACTTTATCTTTTTCTCTCTTTAGTTGATTTTATAAAAACACAAATCCTAATAAAACTTGAATAGTAAAAAATTCATAAATATGAATAGACTTATATTTTTAAAAACATATAAGCTCTACTATATATATATATATATATATATATATATAATATATATATATATATATATATATATATATATATATATATATATATATGAATTAGACTGGAATACTATCGATGACTTGTCCTTGGATTAAGAAATGTGCGGTTAGGATGATAGTGGTCCCCTAGGGTTTAGTGGGTGGTTGGTTAAATAGTAAAAATCTTAGAGAACCACTATAATCCCAACCGCACATACTTTCATCCAATGGCTAAAAACTTGATAGCACCAATTGCTTGGTGCTATCGATAGTATTCCAACCGGACTATATATATATATATATATATATATATATATATATATATATATATATATATATATATATATATATATATATATAACTAGGCTACTATACTATTAATAGCACAAAGTCATTGGTGTTGTTAAGTTTTTAATTCTTGGATGAAGAGATGTGTAGTTTGGATGATAGCGGGCCTTCAGATTTAGTGGTTGGTTGGAAAAATAGCATGATCTAACTAATAGAAATGATCAAAATGGTTGATTTAATGGCAGAAAATTTAATAGCATCAAATATTTGGTGCTATCGATAGCATAGTAGCCAGACTCATAGGCTGCTATACTATTAATGGCGCAAAGTCATTGGTGCTATTAGATGTTTGACTTTCGGATGAAAAGATGTGCGGTTAGAATAATAGTTGGTCTCTAAAATTTAATAGATGATTGAAAAAATATTATGATCTAAGAGGTGAAAATGATCAAAGGGCCAGCAGATTTAACGATGAAAAATTTAATAGCACCTAGCGCTATCAATAGCATAGCAGCCGACTCATATATGTATTTATATATATATTTTTGGATGCTGCAAAATTATATTATTCAAAATGGTATAATTCATATATTTGAAACAAAAAAAAAAGGGCACATTAAGTTTTTTTTTAAAAAAAAAATTAAATTTAAAGTTGAGTAAAATTACTTTGGAGATAAAATAGAGATATATATATAAGTATTTTTGTAAGAGTAGATAAATTTTAACGGCTCAACTAACAAATAAAATAAAATTTATAAATTTTAAAAATTCAGAGATATTTATTTATTTATTTGTATTTATTTTTTATTTATATATTATTTTACAAGGCAAAATATAAAACAATTTACCCAAAAATACCAAACAAATAAGGGGAAAGTGATGGTCACCTAAACGTACATTTTTATAGTCAAACAAATTTGGAACCACATGAAATTATTAATTCAAAAAAGTCCACATCATAATTTTTTAAATCAACAAATTTTAACCGAGGTTTGTGGGTGTGATTTGATAGACCTTCAAATCCTATATTTTATTTTTATTTTATTATTATTTTTTTTTTAGCCTTTGGCATGGTGATGTTATGATATAATTTTCTAAGATGTAATCAAAAATTTTAAAAATATATTTTTATTTTATTTAATAAAATTCAATAAATTAAGTGAGACTGCAGTCCACAATAAATCTAAAAGTAAGAGATCTAATAATAAACGTATTTCTAATAACTCAAACTTTTAGGATTAATGGTTAGCGCCAACTACCAACAACTAATACTTACTAATGTTATTAATTATCATTCTATATGAAACATAATTTATAAATAAGGGTTAATTGCATACAGGTCTCTACAAATATGTTGAATAGCAAATATGTTGAATAGCAAATATATTCCTACAAAATTTAACTTTTCATATTTATCCCTTCAAAAATTCTAAGTTCTTCAAATCTATCCATCTGGTTTAGTACCGTTTGGAATCTGTTTATATTTTAACAGATTCGATATGAAATAATTTTTTTTGCCCCCTTACAAATATATCCCTCCAAAAATTTCTACGGTCATCTCCTTCCTAGCTTCGACCTCGCTTCGACATGGACGCGGACGGGAGCCTCACGCAGCTGCACGCGCTGGCCCCGCGCGAAGCGTGCCGCGGCCGCGCGGGAGCGGGCGCCGGCCCCGCGCGGCGCGGCTGCATACCGCAGGCGCCAGCCCCGCGCGGCGCGGCTGCATGCCGTCGTAATTAACTAATTATTTATTAAATTAATTAATTTAATTAAATAATTAACTAATATTTTATCTAATTAATTAAATAATATATTAAATAATTATAATATACAAAGGGTAAAAAGGTAATTTTTTTTTTTTTTATCTAACCAAGGTTAAGCATTTAATCTATGGTTAACTCAACATTTCTAACAGAGATGGACGGTAGGGGTAGATTTGAATAACGGTGAATTTTTGAAGGAATAAATATGAAAAGTTGAATTTTGTAGGAATATATTTGTTATTCGACATATTTACAGGGACCTGTATGCAATTAATCCTATAAATAAATAATAAATTATTATTGTAAACAAATTATAATTAAAATTTTATTTGAATAAATCCGTAGGATTTAGAGAAATAAATAAATAAATATATTTTTTTTAAAAAAAACTTTGCTTTCAAGTACATGGTCAGATGATTGTGACGTTTACGCGTAGTCCATGTTGACTTGGTAAACTACCTGTTTTTATATGTCTTATTATTAAAGTGTTACACTCCGCACTACTGTAGTGGGATAATCACTACTGGGTAGACCGGGTCCACCATGTCAACATGGACTTAGTGGGAGAATTTTTTTTGCATAGGCCGGGTCTACCAGGTCACCATTGACTAAAAAAATAATAATAATTTTATATAATAAGCATATAGTTATATTTATACAAAATTCGAATTTTTATATTTAGAATAATACAAAGATGTCAGAAATGATAAAAAACGTAAATATATTTCACTAACTAACCACACGCGAAGTAGACTACTATACTATTAATAGCACCAAATCATTAGTATGGGTGCTATTAGATTTTTGACCCTTAGATGAGCGGATGTGAAGTTAGGATGATAGTGAGCCCCCAGAGTTTAGTAGGTTGTTGAAAAAATAATATGATCTAATAAATAAAAATGATCAAAATGATAGATCTAACGACAGAAAACTTGGTAGCACCAAGTGCTTGGTGCTATCCATTGCATCAAGTTATTCGTACTATTAGGTTTTTTGTCCTTAGATTATGGAATATGTGGTTAAAATGATAGTAGACTTCTAGAATTTAGTGAGTGATTGAAAAAATAGTATGGTCTAAAGAGTGAAAATGATCAAAGGGATAAATCTAATAGTGAAAAATTTGGTAGCACCAAGTGCTTGGCATAGTAGCCGGACTCATATATATATATATATATATATATATATATATATAGTCCGGTTAGAATACTATCGATAGCACCAAACAATTGGTGCTATCAAGTTTTCAGCCGTTGGATAAAAAGATACGCGGTTGGGATTATAGTGGTCCCCTAAAATTTTTACTATTCAACCAACCACCTAGTAAACCCTAGGGACCCACTATAATCTCAACCGCATATTTTTTCATCCAACGGCTAAAAACTTGATAGCACAAATGGCTGGGTGCTATCGATAGTATTCTAGCCTAATTATATATATATATATATATATATATATATATATATATATATATATATATATACTATCGATAGCACTAAGCACTTGATGCTACTAAATTTTTAGTCGTTAGATTTACCTCTTTGATCATTTTCACCTGATAGATCATTCTATTTTTCCAACCACCAACTAAACCCTAGGGGCTCACTATCATCATAGCCGCACTTCTCTTAATTTAAGGGCTAAAAACTTAATAGCACCAATGCCTTGGTGCTATCGATAGCATAGTAGTCTAGTTCTATATGAGTCCGGCTACTATAGTATCGATAGCATTAAGCACTTGGTGCTACCAAGTTTCCAGCCCTTGGATGAAAAGATGTGCGGTTGAAATTATAGTGGTCCCCTAGGATGTTTACTATTCAACCAACCATCCAGTAAATCTTAGGGAACCACTATCATCCTAACCGCATATCTATTTTTTCAAATGTTAAAAAATTGGTAGCACCAATGATTTAGTGCTATCGATAGTATTCCAGCCTAATTATATATATATATATATATATATATATATATATATATATATATATAGAGAGAGAGAGAGAGAGAGAGAGAGTAGAGCTTATATATTTTTAAAAGCACAACTACATCCATACTTGTGAATTTTTTATCATTGGATTTGTATTAAAATTTGTGTTTTTGTAAAGTCAACTAAAAAGAGAAAAAGATAAAATAAAAAACACAAATCCCAACATAAATACAATGGTAAAAAATTCACAAGCATGAATGTGTTTATACTTTTAAAAATATATAAGCTCTACTTTCTCTCTCTCTCTCTCTCTCTCTATATATATATATATATATATATATATATATATATATATATATATATATATAAAATTGAGTTTCTATATTTTTAAAAGTATCAAGTTATTAATGCTTGTTGATTTTTAGCCACTGGATGAAAGAATGTATGATTAAGATGATGGTAGGCTCCTTGGGTTAAGTGAGTGGTTGGTAAAATAAAATGATCTAAGGGATGAAATTAGTCAAAGGGGTAGATCTAACGGTAAAAAACTTAGAAACACCAATTACTTGATGCTTGTACAAGCATAGTAGCCAAACTATATATATATATATATATATATATATATATATATATATATATATATATATATATATATATATATATATATATATATATATATATATATATATATATATATATAACTAGGCTACTATGCTATAATAGAACAGAGTCATCAGTACTATTAAGTTTGCAATCCCTATATAAAAAAATGTGTGATTAAGATGATAGTGATCCTCTAAAATTTAGTGGGTGGATAGTTGAATAGTATGATCTAATTGTTAAAAATGATCAAAGAGATTGATCTAACGGTAAAAAAGTTTAGTAGATGGATAGTTGAATAGTATGATCTAATTGTTGAAAATGATCAAAGAGATTGATCTAACGGTGAAAAACTTGATAGCATCGAGAACTTGGTGCTATCGATAGCATAGTAACCGAACTCTCTCTCTCTCTCTCTCTCTCTCTCTCCCTATATATATATATATATATATATATATATATATATATATATATATATATATAGTCCGGCTAGTATACTATCGATAGTACCAAATATTTAGTACTATCAAGTTTTCTACCGTTAAATCAAGTCCTTTAATTATTTTCACCCGTTAGATTTTACAATTTTTCCAACCACCCATTAAACCCAAGAGGCCCACTATCATCTCAACCACATATCTCTTAATTCAACAGTTAAAAACTTAATAGTACCAATGACTTGGTACTATTAATAGTATTCCGGCCTAGCTATATATATATATATATATATATATATATATATATATATATATATATATATATATATATATATATATATATATATATATATATATATATATGGTCCGGCTATTATACTCTTATGAGTAAAATTCTTTTATACTCAAAAATTTTCATCCATTGGATGAAGGAATGTGCGGTTAGAATTATAGTAGTCTCTAGGATTTATACTATTTCTCCAACAATCTAGTAAACCCTAGGGGGACCACTATCATCCTAATCGGACATTTCTTCATCTAAGGATAAAAAAGTTATGAGTATAAAGAGATTTATACTCGTAAGAGTATAATAGCCTTACGCTATATATATATATATATATATATAGGTTAATGTTCCCCATATGAGAAGTAACACCATGGGCCCTACAAATTTGGCTTATTGACACATTCACACATTGGAACAACACAAAAAACCAAAGAGAGTTCAATATGTTACAGTAAAATTGTGACAAAACCCTAATAACTTTATTATGACAACAATAACTGACTACCAGAACCTTGATGAATCTCAAATCCTGAATGCAAAACAAACACACACTAACATTTGAACAATTATCACTTTTCCGTCCGGACATTCGTACATCTACGGCTAACCGTCCCGATATTACAAAAATTTTGTACAAGGCATCTGTCGGGGCCGAGTCGACAAAAATACAATGTATTACCACTAATGAAACTAGAAACTCATAATGTGTTTAAACATAACTCTGCTTCAGTAAGACACAGACGAAAAGGAACAGTTACATGAATGAGACTTGAATGACCAATAATAAAATGTCGAGGGACCTATCTGCAAATGTTTGAACGCCAAGCAGGGAAACAGAGATCAGTTTACCCATTTAACAATACGAAATAGAATGTCGCCGTTACAAAGAACACCATTTCCAACACATTTTGACTGTTAGAAGAACTATCACACAGCTACCGGGACATGTACATAGAAACTAACATCAGATACATTTACAGAGTTAGCAGCAGCAATTCCATCATACCAAGCATCTATTCGACGAGCTAAAATTAGCCTTCGAGCTGGCTTAAGTTGCAACAAGACGAATTCCGACTGAGAAAAGGTGCTTCACCTCGATTCGAGATGGCGACGAAATGGTTGCTAACCGGAAAGGAAAGACATGGCTCGTCTGAAATCCAGAGATTTTAGGGCAGATTCTGGAAAGTGATTGTGATCTGGGACCCACAAACCACTGCTGTTAGGAAGCACTATTTGTTGGCCTTTAGCTTTTCCGTCAGAAGCACTTTCCTCGGTTGAAGCTTCCTTCTTTTTCTTCACAAACTCGAAGAATTCTGCAACTTGGCGAGCGTATCTTGCATGGAAGAGAGAGAGAGAGAGAAAAAAAAAAGAGGAATTGTTCAGCAAAAAGAGAAGCATGGTGAGGAAATGAAAGCACGACAAAATCGTATATAAAATTCTGCTTTATAAGAGGCACAAAGTGAAATGTAAATGTTCTGTACATGAATAGACCAATCGAGAAGCAGAGCTGGCTCAGATCTTTTGGATGATACAGTGGAAACAAAGAATTACTACGAATTACCTTGTTGAATCCAATACAAATGACAAGGGAGTACATATATAGAGCATTAACTCTCATAGATGGAGTAACGATGCACCCCTAAATGAGAAAAAATAACGAGATTTGAAGATTGATGCCATTAATCAATCAAAAGTGAGCAACATCAAGCTATACGGCATGCAAGACCGGACACAGAAAATGACTCCATTTGGGAAAATCTGTCACATATCGTGCTTGTTACTTACATAATCCTTATACTAGAATCTTTAAATATAACTTGATCTACGATCTCTCCCAATAAATTTGTACTTATTAAGCTTGCACTACAGTACGATGAAAATGCTCGGCTAAAATAAGGAGCGAAATCAAGATAGCACATAATACTATTTATCAAGTTAGCGCATTGTGTTCATGAGAAGCAAGAACTTACTGCCTTTTCGCTTCGACATCTTTGCTGAAATCAATATTGGGTTCACAATCCAGCACCAAAGCAGGAACCTAAGCACAAATAAAAGAGCTTCAACCCCTAATCTCGAGGCAAATGCACATTAAAGATCCTGGAAGAGCATGAGCATGCCAATATTACCTTTTGGATACTTGAATGCATATGGTCTCCTTCTAAGTAAAATACACGATCTCTTATATCAGGATGTAAGGAGTAATCCATATAAAGAGGCAACTGACTAACCGACAATACACCATGATTTCCATGTTTAGTGGGAAATAGCCAGCTCTCGTGTTTCTCATGCAAGCCGCGCAAGTAGTCTAATGAAACGCCACCTTCTTCTGTTCTATTGCGAAGTGTCATCCTCTTGTGGCAAGTATCAGGGCTAGCTCTCAGATAAATGAATCCATCAGGTATAAGGCCGGGAAGACAAGACACAACAGGGTCGAACCATGAGTCGTAAATGCTAATTTCCATCTCATTCATCCAATTAGCTTCATAAACAGCACGAACAAACACCTATTGTGCAGCACAATAGATGGCCGGAGTCAAATATAGAAGTACTGGATTTTTGCATATACATACACCATTAAAAAAATCCTGCCTTTGCGCATATAGCCCTCAAAGTTTGGCATTTCTGCACATGCCCTTTGAAATAGCCAACATATATAATTATGCCCCCGCAGTCAAACTATCCATAAAAGGATTTCAGAAAGTCTATTTCTTCTTCTTTTTCTTGGCAACAATACCCTTTAAATGTTCGGAGCAAAATTGCAAATACCCCTCAGAGAAAAATGCCACTTCCTAAGGGCAGATTTCTCATTACCAGTCTCTGGTTAGGTCTAAATGTGGCTAAACCCGGTTGGTTAAGCAGCATCATTTACTGTGCCAATGTGAAACAGCACGTAGGCAAATACGATACATTTCATACAGGATGCGCATGTATTTAGCGCGCTATATATAAATTCCTAAAAGTCTTTTGCGCATCACATATAAATTCCCGAAAGTAATAATCAACATATGGATATAAACTAGATTGAGGGGAAAAAAAACAGCCGTAAATAAGTTCTAACTATAAACTAAAAAATAGTCATACCATTCTATCGCTGAAAACACTTCGTTCCATCAGCCTGAGGGGCTTTACTCCACCAGCCGATTCCCTTTCCTGCATGACCCTCGTCACGAACACGTAATTTTGAAAAGTGTAGGCATACCTCTGCGGCTCAGCATAAAATGCATCCAAAATATTGAAGTGGTCAGGGCCCACATCTTGCCACTTGGCAATAGGCTCCGGTACTATTTCCACAAGATCACGGAGTTCGAGGGTCTCGTTAGCTATCCTTTGAAGAAAGGTGGTCTTTCCGACACTAATATTCCCTTCAACACAAAATGTGAGTCTTTTCTTCCGCAAAGGCTTCGAATCAGATTGTGCGTCCTCCTCTCCCAGCTCCTTATCCACGCTTTCTTTGATGAAGGTGGTTATACTCTCGGCGTGGTTCTTATGGATAATTCCTACCGACATCTTCAAGTACTCGACCATCTTCTCGCTAGACTCACCAAAGAACTGCAATCCTCTCACAAATAAAAGAGAGTCAATATAGTGCAAGAACCATAATGCAAGAATAAATTATACAAAAGAAACCCAGCTTGCAAATTATCCAGTTGAAGGATCCGACGTAAGTACAAAATGCTTTGAACAAACAGATTTCAAAGACTAATAGCTAATAAGAAGATGATACTACGTTCAAATAAGCCGCAGTATTGCAATCGCATTAATCTAGTCTCGGTGTACAAAGTTTTATCTATGAAGAAGCTAATCTAATTACTCGATTTACTGTTACTTTTGCCTACATTCCAATAAGAAGTCGAATATTTTACAAATTATAAACAGAGAACTGCAAAAATTGTGTTAAACATTGAATTCGATAATATAAATGCACATAAATCCATTACCTTGTCCCTATAAAGCTGTTTGAGTTGGGCCACACCTTGAAACCCCTTATCCACCAGCTTCTGCAGATTCCGAGGCCCGACGCCGGGAATCGCCAAGAGCTCGAGGCTCCCCACAGGAGGAGCGCTCACCCCTCCGGCCCCTCTCTGCCTCCTCTCCACCACCCTCTGCGGTGGGACTCTACCTCCCTTCTCCTCCTCCACCTCCTCCTCCTCCACCTCCTCCTCCTTCGCGGCCCCATCGTCCTTCTCCAAGCTCCCAACTTTCTCGCGGTTTCTAGCAGCTTCGGCCGCCGCGAAGCCCCTCCGGTCGCCGCCGCGGAGCCAGGAGGAGACCGGCGGCGGGGGGCGACGAGGCGCCCCGACGAGGAAGGCGCGACAGAGGAGGGGGTTAGGGTTTTGGGGGGCGCGGAGCGGGGGAGGTGGGAAGGGTGGGGAGGAGAAGCGGAGGGAGAGCATTGGGGGGTGGAGGAGGAGGAGGAGCGGGACCTTTGCGTCAATCCACGCGGCGGTGGGGTTGCCGACTCTCGAGCTTCCGCGCCAGAGCTTGTGCATGGCTCCCGCTGGGGCTCATCAAGAATTTAGGGCTAGGGCTAGGGTTAGGGTTAGGGTTAGGGTTTTGGAGCGAGGAGGAGGACGAAGGGGGGAAGTAGGGTTAGGGTTTTGGAGCGAGGAGGAGGACGAAGGGGAGAAGTAGAGTTAGGGTTTTGGTGCATAGCGAGAGTGAGAATCGACAAAAAGCCGAGAGCGTGGTCCACGAAAACAGATACGAATTCAAAATCATAATTACGAGAGCGAGAGAGAGAAAGAAAAGTGTAAATATACTGCCAACCAAGTGCACCACGTCATTACGTAGACCGCGAATTTTGCCCGTCCATCACGATCCATATTCGAATCTCCACCGTCCGGTGAGAGCTGCGAACATGCTCCCGTTCTATAGAGAAAGGAGTAGTGATACAAATGTTAGCTTAATTATTGTGAACCGTACTTAATGTTTAATATATATATATATATACGAAAATGCTACCTGTACACCCCATTAAGGGGTGTACATCCTACACCCCTTAATGGAGGGTGTAGGATTAAACACTGTATAGCATTAAAAATAGGAGGTGATATTCTCACTCAATTTTTTTTAGGGCATACTCTTTCCCTCCTTTTCTTTCCCTTTCTATTCAGAGCATTCCAATCGTCTCCTCCCGCTCCCTCTCTCTCTCTCTTGACGACAAGTCTCTCTCTCTCTCTCTCTCTCTCTCTCTCTCTCTCTCTCTCGCTTCGACAATCTACCAGGCCTTCGCGAGGGCGACGCCCCCTATCAGGCCACGATCCCTTACGTCGACAAGAAGCTCTGTGTATGCTTCCATCCCGAAGGCCCCTCGGCCCCTCGGCCCCCTCGGCCCCTCGCCCCCTGTCTCTCTCTGTTGTTTCGACGATCTACGACGCCTTCGCGAGGGCGACGCCATATGTACATTTTAATCCCCTCATTTTATTCTCTATTTTTTTCCACAGTAATTCTATGGCTAAATCCCTGTTAGGGTGTCTTTTTTTTCATTCAATGTTCCGATACACAATCCTAGTATTACAATGTGTACCGGTACTTGATGTAATGCTATGGCTAAATCCCTGTTAGGATGTCTTTTTTCCATTCAATGTTCCGGTACACAATCCTCGGTACCGGTACAACTCTATCATACCGGTACACAATACTCTGTACCTGTACAACTCTATAGGATGTCTTTTTTCCATTCATTGTTCCGGTACACAATCCTCGGTACCGGTACAACTCTATCATACCGGTACACAATCCTCGGTACCGGTACTACTCTACCATACCGGTATACAAATCTAGTACCGGTACATATTCCCCTGTACCGGTACAACTCTATCATACCGGTACACAATACTACATTTAATAACTTTCCAGGTATATTAAATGTATGGTATTAAATGTAGGTTAATGCTTTTATTAACTTTACAGGTATATAAATTATCTCTCTATCTCTCTCTCACTAGTAGTATTAAATGTAGGTTATTAAATGTAGGTTAATGCTTTCATGTACTGTTCAGGTAGCATTTATGTACACCCCTTAATGGGGTGTACAGGTAGCATTTTCGTAAGGAGCAACGCTACATGTACACCCCCAAAGGGGGTGTACATCTTACACCCACCCATCTAAGGGTGGGGGGGTCACTTCACAAATTGTGAAGTGACCCCTCACCACACCCCACCCATTGGATGGGTGGGGTGTGCGATGTACACCCCCAAATGGGGTGTACAAGTAGCATTTTCCTTTCGTAAGTGGGAAGTGCTATGGGTACACCCCTGTTAGGGGTGTATATCATACACCCCTAACAGGGATGGCTGGGATTGATTTATCATTCTCCTTTGTAAAATTACTTTAATTTTTCACTCTATTCAGTCTACGAAAAATTATTAATTGAAAAAATATTTGGAAAATTAAAAATAATGCAAAGTTGGATTCTGTACACTCATATATACAAAAGGCTACCCTTGTAGGCAGTCCAAATTCAAGGAGATATGTAAATATAGTCAAAAGTTGGCGTTGTTAATTGGTGTAGCTTTGTTATCAGATGGATCATATCCATATATAGCTTTGTAAATATCTCTAGTCCAAATGCAAGTAGGAGCTGCCAATTGGTTTAGGAAACAGCCTTAGATGGGTTCTGTACAGTCATATATCAAACAATAGGCAACACTTGTAGGCATCATTGGTTTTGTGGTACAGTCTATATATAGCTCTTATCATAGCTGTGTAGGGATTTCAAGATAGGGGTTAAGATGTATGAATGGTAGCTTTTTTCTGTCCTGAGTACTGTTATTTTTACACCTCTGCTTGCGATGTATAGGTTACACCCTTAACATAGGGGACTCGGATGGACATAAGTTATCTTTGTTATCATACAGCCCTGCTTGAGCTAGAATTAAAGATGAAAGAAGGTTTTTTTCCCTTGTATCGGGGTGTTTGGAACGCACATAGTTAATTGGGTGGTTTATTGAGCCGAATATCACAGTGGAGATGTTGGATGAGCAAGCAGTGACGACTCTTGAGTAGCTGTGCTTTGATTTTACCGTGTTGAAGCACCTGCGAATGGGATAATACAAATGTCGGTAATGTGTTATTGGACGGGCATCTCGTTGGGATTTTGTCCTCGGAGCAGAAAATGATTGCAAAGTTTAATGCGGCTAGGGTGTCCCTAGGCGCATTACGCTTCGCAATCATTTTCTGCTCCGATGACCAAATCCCAACGAGATTCCCGTCCTCAAACACATTACGTACATTTGTATTATCCCAATCGCCGGTCCTTGAACAAGGCATTCTTTGTAAAACCAAAGCACAGCTCGTGAAGAGTCGTCACTGCCTGCTCATCCAACGTCTCCGCTGCGATAATCGTCTCCATATTCCCCCTAATAAGCTATGTGCGTTCCAAAAATACCGGTACAAAGGAAGAAAACATTCTTTCTTTGGTCTATAAATAGAATGGCGTTGATATGAAATAGCAGGTACAAGGTAAATTAGGTGCTAATATGTTCACTTTTGACCGATATAGGAGAGCGCCCATTTATTGTTTATTACAAGAGACAATGTACTATATAATATGTAATAGGATGTTTTGACAATTACATTATATATAATATTATGTTAATAGTTTATGGTTTAGGGTTTAGTAGAACATGTTGATCATATAATGCTGCTTTGTAATTTGGTTAGTATTAATGTGGAACATGTATTAGCTGTAAGGATACATTTTGAGGGTATAGTAGAATAATGCCTTTACACATAATCTGTAAACATACAAATCCTATATATACATTATATATAATTTCTTCTTTAACCACAATTTTAAGTTTGTATTAGCAGTAAATATGATGTGTTACAGGTCATAATTATTTTGAAATATCTAGACGCACTGATCATTATCAGTTGTTGAGTTTGAGATGGATGAAGAAAGAAACAATGAGGTCACAGACATATCCAATTTAGTACCAGAAGTTGGAATGCATTTTAATAATATGGAAATGGTTATGGGCTTCTATAAGAATTATGCACAACAATTAGGATTTGGGATTGTAAAGAGGTCTACTAAAATCAGTAACGGCATTCCTTCGTATGTAATCATCGCATGCTCTCGTCATGGAAAAGTAAATCACACCGTGACTAATCTCCGGCCTCGTCCTTCGGCAGCGAAGACGGACTGTCCTGCTAGGATAAATGTGAAAATTAATTTGGATTTATCTTGTGTAATAAGTATGGTCAGACTTGACCATAATCATGGATTAAGTCCTAGCAAGTCTCGATATTTTCCATGCAATCGAGTTATAGATTCTAGTGTTAAGAGACGGCTTGATGTTAATGATCGTGCCGGAATAAGATTGAATAAAAGTTTTAATTCTTTTGTTGTTGAGGCTGGTGGGTATCAAAATTTGCCATTTGGAGAGAAGGATGCCCGTAATTATATTGATAAAATGCGCCGTTTACGACTTGGCGAAGGTGATGGCGAAGCCATTTGTAATTATTTTCGAACCATGCAAGAGAAAAGCGCAAACTTCTTTTATTCCATCGATCTGGACGATGATTCTCGTATTCGCAATATATTCTGGGCAGATCCTAGAAGCAGAGCAGCCTATGAATGTTTTGGAGATGTAATTACTTTCGACTCGACATATCTAACGAATAAGTATGATATGCCGTTTGCTCCATTTGTGGGTGTTAATCATCATGGTCAGTCAATCTTGTTTGGATGCGGCTTACTCTCTGGTGAAGATACAGCTTCGTTTGTATGGCTTTTTCGGAATTGGCTGTCATGTATGTCCGGCCATGCCCCCAAAGCAATAATCACCGATCAAGACAAAGCAATGCAAAATGCTATTGAACTGGTATTCCCCGATGCCAAACATCGATGGTGCTTGTGGCACATAACAAAAAAGATACCGGAGAAGCTAAAAAGTTATGGTGAATATCATTCTATTAAGAGCATTATGATGGATGCTATATATGAATCACTAACAGAACTTCAATTTGACGATAAATGGAAGAGAATGATAGTTTGTTATGGACTTGAAAAGAATGATTGGTTGTCAGGACTGTACGAGAACAGACGAAAGTGGGTGCCAGTTTATGTGAAGGATACATTCTGGGCTGGAATGTCCACGACACAGCGAAGTGAAAGCATGAATTCGTTTTTTGATGGGTACGTGAACTCGAAAACGACGTTAAAAGTATTTGTGGAGCAGTATGAAAGCGCTATAAAGAATAAAGCAGAAAAGGAGGCACAATTAGACTACAATCATTCACCTGTGTCATCCCATCCATAAGTCGATATGCATTTGAGAAGCAATTTCAAGATATGTACACAATTGCTAAATTTCGAGAATTTCAAGCTGAGTTAAAGGATTTAATGCATTGTGAGACATCTTTAATATCATCTATTGGTACCGTCCATGAGTATAGAGTTAACGAGTATGTAGAATATGGCGATGCAGGCAAAGACATAGTATTCACTGCATATTTTGATGAGTCTACCTCCCGAGTTAGTTGTATTTGTCGTCTTTTTGATTGTAAGGGTATTTTATGCCGACATTCAATTGCCGTCCTAGTTAATAGAAAGATGATGATTCTTCCAACTTGTTACATACTAACACGATGGAGGAAGGATATAAGACGGAGGTATACTCGGGTGACAGCATGGGATGAAAGCTTAGGGAGGAGTCCAGAAATGAGCCGATATGAGGTAGTATGTAGTCGTATGTACGACATTGCAGACATAGCTGCTGAGAGTGATGACAAATATCATGTAGCACTAGTCACACTTGATAATTTGAAGACGAAATTAGAGAACACATCGTCATCCAAGGGAAGCAATGATGTCCAATTTATCGAAAATATACATTCTACTATGAGACACGATTCAGATGATAGATGTAACGACCAGAGAGTAAAGAGCCCGCTGTCAGTTCGAAGTAAAGGGCGCCCACCAAGCAAACGAAAGGAGTCGAAGACAGATCAAATGGTACGTCGGCTTAAGATGAAAGTCAACAAGCAACAGGTATATCTTTACGTACGTAACTCGATTCTTGTTGGCTTATAATTTACGGTACACGACATAAATTGAAATATTCTTTTCTATTTTATTAGATGCCTCAAAATTCTACGGACAGGTTTTATAATGGTGAATGCTCAATCTTTAATCGTTTCTCATCGTCGCCCTCGGCCTCGTCCCAACAGAGTGTAAATGTTTGAGAGTTTTTATATGTTCATTTGATTGTCTTAATATATGATTCATAGTTCGATTTTCCTCATTTGTTTACATAATTATGTGTCTTCCATATTGGCCCCCTCCCTCCCGATTTATTAAAATAGGTTCACCTGCAAAGTCCTACGATTAAGAACTCGCCCATAATGCACTTACCTTATGGGATTGATGTACAGAGCAATCCAGCCATTATATTAACGGTAATGTTCCTTAACTTTCTCCTAGATGGTTTATTTACTATAAATTTGTCTTTAATACACATATTCTAATTTATTTATTTTGTTATATATGCAAGACACCGTGGGCCCCTCAAAACATTGACATGTCGACAGACCCTGTCAGGAACCCTCCTATATCGGATAGAACTGTACAGAGCAATCCAGCCATGATATTCACGGTAATGTTCCTTAAGTTTCTCCTAGATGTTTATTTACTATAAATTTGTCTTTAATACACATATTCTAATTTATTTATTTTCTTATATATGCAAGACACCGTGGCCCCCTCAAAACATTGACATGTCGACAGACCCTGTCAGGAACCCTCCTATATCGGATACAAGTGTACAGAGAAATCCAGCCATGATTTTAACGGTAATGTTCCTTAACTTTCTCCTAGATGTTTATTTACTATAAATTTGTCTTTAATACACATATTCTAATTTATTTTTTTTCTTATATATGCAAGACACCGTGGCCCCCTCAAAACATTGACATGTCGACAGACCCTGTCAGGAACCCTCCTATATCGGATGACCCTGTCAGGAACCCTCCTATATCGGATACAAGTCCGAAATAAAATTTTTAGATCATCGTACTGGCTTTATCCAAATGGCGCACTCTATGCAGTTCTGACAGGTAATGACAATTTATTGTTTCTATTTCTATATGTAAAATTGATTTATCTCATTAATTTGACTTTATTAATTATTTAATCAGGTGTACGAAGATGACATATTGTAAGAACAATAAATGCAGCACAGCAAATATGAGACGGGCAATTGAAAGTGAGATCCATACAATGGACTATGCTATTAAACCATTAAGCATTGTTATGCGTTGTACACTCTATATCGGGAGAGTTTATATTTAACATTAAACTTTTTCATTCTGCTTTTGTACTATTGCATATATATCATGATGATTATTTGTAATAACGTACTTACATTTTTCCTATATTGAAGTATGAATTTTTTTATTTCCTTTCTATGTTATAAGATCTATGTATATATTTGAGTTTATATGGCAAATTTAACACTAGCTGTAATTCGGAGATGCTGATTTCTTACATTATGTTCTGCATTTGCCTCACTGTGTTCTCCAACTTTTTAAAATTAATTGTTCTGGAATATTTTTATTTGGTGCTGGAACAGCTATATTTATTTGTTCTGTACTTTTCTAAACCCTAAACCCTAAACCCTAAACCCATCTAAGGGTGGGGGTTGTGATGAGGGGTCACTTGATGTGACCCGTAAAAAATATCGACACCATTAAAAAGCTGGAGATCTAAGATGTACAACCCCTTCGGGGTGTACATGTAGCATTGCTCTTTCCAATTTAATATTTTTAACAGATATTTCTATTTGTTAAAGAGTTAATTACTAATTTTGAAAGTTCTTCAAGTTTTTAAATCTATTGAAATTTAACACTACGTACCGGTACTGAGTGAGAAATGATGAGTCCGCGTTTTGATGAACATGGATATGTACCGGAACCATGTGTACCGGTACGCAATTATAGTACCGGTACTAATTGAGGATTGCAAGTCTGAGGCTTTCGGGTTTTGAGGAACCTAGTGCTGTACCGGTACCGTTTGTACCGGTACTCAATGAAGAGTACCGGTACTTATAGACCAACCCAAGTGCAGCGCCTCGTGGTTTTGAGGAACCTAGGGTGTACCGTAGTCAAATGAAGAGTACCGGTACTTATAGAACTTGCATGTGTACCGGAACCATGTGTCCCGGTAACGAAATTTTAAGTACCGTTACTAATTGAGGATTGCAAGTCTGAGGCTTTCGGTGTTTTGAGGAACCAAGTGGTGTACCGTACCGTGTGTACCGGTACTCAATTAAGAGTCCGGTAGTTATGGACCACCCAAGTTTAATGAATCGGGTTTTGAGGAACCTAGTGGTGTACCGGTACCGTGTGTACCGGTAGTCAATGTAAGA